>CM053583.1:334679587-334715305 GCA_028627135.1 Pseudochirops cupreus
TTATTATTAACTACATCCAACTGGAACTTGAGATACACAGGCACTGTGGTAGGGAGATCCATCCTGCCCTACCGGAAAGTCAGAGGGGTGAGGGGGGAAGACAAAGGAGAGAATAGATTGGGGGAGGGGGTATAAAATGGGATGGCTGTTTTGGGGTGGTGGGTAGGGGAAGGATGGGGAGAAAATTTGTAACTCAAAATTTCATGGAAATGAATGATGTAAACTAAAATTTAAAAAAGCTTATGAAAGTGAATGTTGAAAACTAAAATTAAGGAAATTAATTTAAAGAATTTTTTAATAGCACTCAGAGGAACATTATATGTAAGTATTTGAACATTTTTTAATATGGAAAGAAAATTAGCTTCATCTTGGTTGACCCCAGAAGACAGAAATAGAAACAATGGGTAGAAGTTGCAAAGAAGAAAATGCTGGCAAGATACCAGGAAAAACTTCCTGACAATTGGAGCTGTCACAAAGAAGAATGGGCCATGCCTCAGAAGGTAGAGAGCTCCCTTTCACTGAAGGTTCTACAAATAGTATCTGAATGAACATTTTATTATGTTGTAGAAGGGATTCTTTTTTAATGCACAGGTTGGACTGGACAGTCTTTGAAGTCCCTCTCAGCAATAGAATTCTATGATTCTGATCATCCAGCCTCAGTTTGAAGACCTCCAGTGAAGGGAAACTCATTACCTCCAAAAGCAGCCCCCTCTACTTTGAGGTAGCTCCAATAATTAAGAACTTTTTCCTTATGTGAAACCAAAATCAGTTAGTTTGCTAATTCTACCCATTATCCCTAATTCTGTCTTTTGGGGCAAAGCCATATATAAAATTCCAATCCTTTGCCAACATGGCAGACCTTATACTTGAAGAAACCTATCACATATCCCTTAATTCTTCTCTTCTCCGTGCAAAACTTTCCCAGTCCTTTCAATCAATTCAATTTGATTCAACAAACATGGTTTCCAAACCTTTCTCCATAGTCTGATACAGTTTTTCAACATCCTTCCTAAAATTTGACACCTAAAACTGAATAGTATTCTCCAGATGCAGTCTGCCCAGAACACAGTACAGATAAGCCTATCACCATCCATGTTCTCAACACTATGCTTATATTATTTACTCTTATTAAATTTCATCTTAATAGATTCAGCACATTTTTCTACTCCAAAACCCTAACCTGTTATCCAATATGTTAACCATGTCTTCTAGCTTTGTGTTGGACGCAAAATAGTTAAGTGTGACATCTGTGCTTTCATCCATGTGTAACGGGATGTGATGCATGCCCAAACCACCTCAAATGGAGGCACCCATATGGAAGAGACAAGGGATGTGGTTCATCTGGAGTTAGTGACTTGAACTCATTGAATGCTGTCTTACCAGCTCATTTACTTGGGGCTTCAATTCACTTTTAACCATTTTGGTTATAGCTTTTCTAGGCCCGGTACAAGCTATCTGTGTTTCTCAATGCCTTACCACAGGGCCCGGCACAGGTTGGTTGTAATCCTTCATGCTCAAAGAGGACCAAAATGTCATCCCTATGCCAGGGTCAGTGTATAGTGTGTCTGACTGTGGTTGATCAGACCAAGTCAAGTTCAAGAGGCTCTACTACAGCTCAGGTAAAGATAGTCCACATGAACATTTGGGAGTGGAGATGTCTCTAAATTTGCACATCTTTTGAAGTGTTTAACAAATGGTTGTTGCCTGCCTGATTCTTGTCCAGTCATTTAACTTGTCTGTGTCCTCATCTACCAATTGAGCAGCTGAGATTAGATTATATTCCTGTGCTAAAATCTGGGATTCTTTAACAAATGGCCTTTGGAATATTCAACTCTGGGGTCTTCATGTGAATAGCCTAGACACATGCTAGCTTTATGAACCTGGTCAAGTCACTTTATTTTTTAGTGCTCCAAGTAACTCTCTAAAACAGTTAAGTTACAGATCAGTTGCCTGTCTACCTTGGTGGAGGGAATTTCCTTGCCAAGAATTTTGTACATCAGTGAAATCATAGGTTCAAGTCAAAAAAGAAAGAGACAGAGGAAGGAGAGATGAAGAGGGGAAGGAAGGGAAAGAGACAAAGACTGAAAGACAAAGAGAAAAATACGTGATATATCATTGATTTGGATATGATTCAACCCATAAGATAACCAGCGAGACATGGTTTTTAACATTTTAAAATGGTTTGCCATTTCAAAAAATTTCATTAGAATTTTTTAGGTTGCTCTTTATTAATGGCACAGGGAGCTCTTACTTCAAACTTAATCCCATCGCAACATACATATTGCAAAATCCTTAAAGATTCAAGGTAGTTGCATGATAGGTAGGATCTACCCAATTCAGTTTGATTAAATTCAATATACATTTACTATGCACCTACTATGTGCAAGGAAAGCACTGCACAAAACATTAAGAATCTAAATATGAAAAATGCTGTCCCTGTGCATATGGGGTGTGTGTGTGTGTGTGTGTGTGTGTGTGTGTGTGTGTGTGTGTGTGTGTGTGTGTGTGTAACCACTCAGGTGGGAGTGGTTAAATCACATATACATATGACTAAATACAAAATTAGAATATCATTCAGTGCATAGGATTAGCTAAAGTAAAACGAAAGATTTGAAGAAGCTGGGGGGGGGTCAGGAAAGGGTTAATGGAGAAGAGGGACTTCAAGGGAGAAAAATTCAGTAGGTAAAAATGTGTGAAGAGTATGTTCTTGGTATACAAGTATGCTGTGTGTAATTAATAATAATATCTAATGTTTACATAGATCTTACCATGGGTCAGGCACTAGAAGCTATTCTAACAGCTTTACAATTATTACATCATTTGATCCTCACAACAACCCTGGGAAATATGTGATATCACTATATCTTAGGTCTGACAGAAGTTAAGTGTAAATATATGGATATGAAAGTAGGCAGATTTTTAGAAAGGAAACCACTATTAAGTCAATTTGGCTCAAACATATATGTGTGAAAGGTTATAAAATGAAATAATTCTGTATATATAGATTGGGAAAATATTATAGGGAGCCTTGAATGCCAAGCTAAAGAATTTATATTTTATTCAGCAGGCACTGGAGAGCCACTGAAAATTTTAGAGTGATGGGAATAGACCTGTGCTTTAGGAAAAATGAATCAATGCAAAGGATTAATAGTAGAGGGAAGAGATTAAAGGTAGAGGACTTAAGTTTGGATCCTGAGGTTAGAAAGGTCTTATAACTGCCTAAAAACACACTTTATTAGAGAATGCACTGAGATGGCAGTGATAAACGTGGAGAATGTATAAAGGGAAACAGGCAGACAAAGTATTATGAAGCAAAGTATTATGAAGATAAAACCAACATAATGATGAAAAAAATGACTGAATGAAACAACCAAAAAGATCTATCATTCTCATTTTTCTTCCATATAATGTTTCCTAATATTTAAACGCTCAGCATCATATGCCCCAAATGTGCTAAGGATACTGAATTTTCATTTTTATGTGGATTTTGCATTATGTAGCCATAACCTCCCTGTTCTTCCCATTCATTTCAGAGCAGTTTATTTATCTGCTAATTCTAAGCTAATGAGCCCATAAATGAACATGCCGTCATGTCTCTTTTAGGACAGTCCAGGGGATTTAATATAATCTGAAACTGTGTCCAAGGATATTTAACAATCTTTGGTCAGACTTCAGCTGACTTTGTGTGCCTCATATGTGGCATGTATAGCGGTAATCCAATCTGACCGAATGGTTCATTTTTAAAGCCATTAGGAAGATAAAAAGTATTAACAGGGTAGCTTAGGCTTTCCATTGACACTACTTAGGCTTGACCCAGACTGCCCTAATGCTAAGCAGGGGGGATTTGGAGCATAAAAGAATGGTGGGACCCAGAGCTGCACTAGAAATTATAAGAAACAAAAGGCCTCTGTGAATTTGTGGACTAACCATGGAGAATTGAATTTTGAAGTAATTTTGATTCTTTTAAAAATTACCTAAAACTGCTCTTGAATATTTTTCTTTACTGTGAGTCCCACCCCCAGCTACACACATACACACACACATATACACACACGTACACATGCAAATTCACATGCATGCCTCTCAAACTCCATCATAGTGTTACTCTGAAGAAATGGGCCTGACCTATTATGCCAAGGAAAAAATAAGTATTCAATTTTAAAGTGCACTCAGCCAATGCCTTTTGGGGGACTCACAGATTTAATCTCTCTGGGCTTCAGTTTACCCCTCCATAAAATGAGGGGTTGGAATAAATGTCCTTTGAGGTACATTCTAACTCTAAATCTATGATGTTGTGATTCCCACGATTACTCAACAAATGTCTTTGGGCATAAATTTAGAATATCACATATACCCTCTAAAGGGGTAAAGGACAGCTAAGATCACATCTGCTCAGGAGACTTTTGAGAGGGGGTCAGTGTTCCTGCCCCTCTCTCTGCTGAAAGAAACCAGAACCTTATGTGGTATTTTTTTTTCCAGGAGCTTTTCCTCTTGAGCCTCAGCCTATGGAAAGAGCACTCAGAGTCAGAGGACTTAAGTTTGGATCTTGACGCTTGATTTAGAATCAGGGGGCCCAAGTTTTAGTCTAGACCTTGCCACTTGCCACTTGGGCAATTCATTTGGCCTGTTTCTTCATCTGTAAAATTACGAATTTGAGCTAAATGCTCCTTTGAGCTCTAAATCCATGATTCCACTTACACCTCTCTGACCTAAGGCATCACTTAACCCCTTATGCTTTAGTTTCCTCATTCTGTATTTGTGGTACTAGATGGTCCTTAAAATCCTGCATAGTATTAATCAGGCTGTCCAAAGAGTGTCTATAATAGTAAGGTATGATAAAGGAAAGTGAAAGTTAAGTCTTAAAATCCCTGGTATCTTCTGAAGATGACATTTTGATAAACAGAACTCAATTTGACTAAAATAAAAACTTACTATGTTGCTTTTAAAAAAAAATGCAACGATAAACAGAATATCCCTAATATATGCAAATCTGGATAACCATATGCCTTTGTGGGTAGAGGATGACAGTGCTGGTGCCTTAGCATGGACTCAGGGAAGCAGTGCCTGATGGAGAGGTAGGTGAATCCGCCAGCAGAAGTCTAAAATTGATCTTTCCATCCTCACTTTTTCCCAGGGCACTTTGCCTGATTTTCTGTGGTCCCTCTTCTATCCCATGGAATGGACAGGGTGTAATCTTTCTCTTAGATTGTATGTAAGTATCTAGGTGGCTCAGTACATAGAGTGTTGAACTTGGAGTCAGGGAGACTTTGGTTCAAATCCTGCCTCAGATACTTAAAAGCTATGTGAACCTGGGAAAGTCACTTGAACTTTTAGCCTTGGCATCCTCACGTGTAAAATGGGAAAGTAATAGCATCTACCTCCCAGGGCTATTATAAGGATCAAAGCAAGCAGTATATACGAAGCACTTTGCACATCTTAAAGTGATATAGAGATACTCATCGTTTATTAGCAACAGCTAATAATTATATAGTGTTTTAACATATTTTATCATTTCATTTGATCCAGAAACCCTGTGAAGTAAGTGCTATTATGATGCCCATTTTACAGATTTGGAAATTGAAACTAAGAGAAGTTAAATGACATGCCCAGAGTCACGCAGCCCACAGGTTCTGGAGGTAAGATTCCCTCTCAGGGTCCTCTGGACTCCAAAACCAGCACTTTTATCCATGCTGTCACCTAACATCATTAGATCGCATATTTCTGGAGGAGAAGACTCAGTTGTTTTTTATCTCCATGTCTCCAGCATCTAGCACAGTGCTTTACGTGACTTAGGTATTCCATATATTTCTTTTTAACCCAACAACATACACTGTGTGCCAAGAATAATTCTAACTGCTGGGAAGGTGGAGAGGCTAGGTGAGAGCATTACAAAAGCTATGATATTGTATTACAGGAAAAGTGCATCAGAGAAGGGCAAAGTTCTCTTTGAGATGGGGGGGACATATAGGATTCTTGTTCTGCCTCCCCCAACATTTATCCTCACTTCAAAATTTGTTTGGTTCAATTTTTTTTAATGCAAGATTTTAAATGAAAGAAAACAGCTCCTCTTCTAAATGTTTAAGTTAGGATATAAATTACAGGTAACTCCCCCTATAAACACAGCTGCAGCATCTCTTTGCATGACATTGAAGACAAACACTCCTGCTCTGGGCTCTCAGGAAATGCAGCAGATTCCTGCCTTTGTGAGAGCGGAATTAGGCCTGTCCTTCTGCCACCCCCCACGCTCAGTTCTTTTTGAAGATGTGGGCAAACAAACTCCTTCCTCCCTTCCACCCACCCTCATCTCTCTTAGGGTGGGAGATAAGTGGGAACATTTCCTCTAAACAGTTTCTACATGAAAGAAAAGGGTTTCCAGCTGGAATGAGAGACTGTATGTCAATTATAAACACATGAACTAAATGGCAACAGCACAACAGAAAGGAACAGGGCAGAAAGAGCCTGCCATAAGGCTGTTGAGTGTAATGGTGGTTTCTTGTGTTGTTGAAACATATTTACAAAGGTCGGAGGGTACACATTTCAGGAGTTGCATCCCAGACAAAGGAGGGTTAATAGATATGGTCTTTATAGGAGATTGGGAAGCTAGGTGGCGCAGTGAATAGGGTGCCAGGCCTGGAATGAGGAAGATTCATCTTCCTGGGTTTAAATCTGGCCTCAGATACTTCCTAGTTGTGTGACCCTGGGCAAGTCACTTAACCCTGTTTGCCTCAATATTTTCAGGGCATACTCCCAACAACAGATTTACTAGGCCATAAAGTTCAATTGTTTTCCTAACTTTGATGTTGGTGGCTAATTAGGGGAATTCCCTGATCAATTTAATGATCTCACAGAAAGGTGAATATTTGTTTGGGACATTGAGTTTCTGTCCAATTAAGGATGAATTATTTGCCTCAGACTGCCAGAGTTTATAAAAGGGAGTCAACAGAATAGCTACTCCTGTTACCTTTTTTATTCTGAGGGTAGATCTGGTTTGTGGAGGGTGCCCTCACATTGGCATTAATACACACACACACACACACACACACACACACACACACACACACACACATCCTCCAAGGAACGAATTAATGGTCCATATTCAGCTCATTGGGATGACAACAGCTGGTACAATGATGGAGTATTGGGAGACCTTGAGTTTCTAGACTCAGCCCTGAAGAATCAGGGGCAGAATCATTCATGCTTTCATCTATGTGTTCTCAACAGAGGAATACCAAGAAGTCAGGTAATGGAAATTCTATAATCCAGCCTTCTACTCCAAAAAGAAGTCTTTTCTATGAAGTATTAGGCTCTTAGGAGAGAAGAGGATGGTGTCTGTGGTCCCCACAGAAGGAAGAATCAGTAAGGTAACTAAAACCATAATACAGGTTGGGGAGAAGGAGAGTCAAGACAAAAGACCTGGAATTTGCCCTATGCTATACCTGAAATATTCCATTAGTGAAGGTTTGATAGGAAGGGGGTTGCCATATACAAGTTCATTTCTCTCCCAGGGAAAGTTCAAGCCCTCAAGAGAGTAAATACCATAAGGGTGGTAGTATATATTTGAGTCTCTGGGGTGAAAGCAAGACTCACCAGAGTGTCAAGAGTTGCCCTACTAACAATCTGAATTTGTTTTTGATCTGAGGGGAGTGCAAACCATGGGATGATGCTATAAGTCTAGAATAATGTAGAGCTCTAGGTAAAGTTTAGACATACTAAAGGAAGAGAAATGTATTGATTGTTTATGGGCTACTGTGAGTTCCTTTTCTCTTTTCTACATTCATTTCCTAGAGTGAAATAAAGTCTGTCCTGTATCCAAAATTGATTTTTTAAACTTGTGCTTGTATGGAAAATGGGAACCCTTTTATTCACATTTATGGAGAGCTTGACATAAGCTTTAATTTGAGATTTCCCAAAGTAAGCTATGGGTAAGGGCAAAGTGAACCAAAGACTCCACCCAGTCTACATAAGCCCAGAGTTTGGGGTACTGGGCCACAAGTTACAAATAGACTTTTGAATAGAGGACCCATATGATATTTTTTTTGAGGCAATTGAGGCTAAGTGAGCATATGATCTTAATATCAGTGAATTCCCCTTGAATAGCTCTGTTGAATTTGGAATAAAAACAAGACACAGTAATTGAACACATTTTGTATTACTGAAGGAACTAAATCTTTAGTGTCTCAGAAGGAATTAGCCAAGGAAATTATAATAACAGCAATAACAGTTCAGAAACACAGAATTTGAGAGCTGGAAAGAATGTCAATGGCCATCTAGTTGAATCCACACACCAAAGGAATCCCTACTGTAATATACCCACCAAGTAGCTGTCTGGACTCTGGTTGAAGACCTCCAAGGAGGGAAAATGCATCACCTCTGGCAACAACCCATTACGCTTTTGGACTGTCCTGATTGTTAGGAAAAATTTCCTAGTATCAAGTCTAAATGGGCCTCTTTGAAACTTCCTCTGCTCCTGGTTCTGTCCTCTCCAGCCAAACTGAAACAAACCTAATCCATCTTCCAGCTAATAGCCATTCAATGAATTTTGAAGACAACTATCATCCTCTCCTTCCCCCTCCACTTATTCTTCTTTTCATTAGCCTAAAAATAACCATTTCTTTCAACTGATTTTCATATGTCATGAATTCAAAGACACCATCCTGGTTGTCTTCCCCTGGATACCCTTCCACATATCAGCGTCCTTAAACTTTAAGCCATGATGATCAGAACTAAATACAGACTCCAGATAAGTTGACAAGGGCAAAGTACAGAGGGACCATCTCAAATCCTGAAGACTCTGCCCCTCTTAATGTAGTCTAAGATCACATTTGCTTTTTGGCTTCTATATCATGGCAGCTGAAACCTTCATATCATATTTCAGAACTGCTGATAAATGCCTCTCCCATCTTATACTTGTAACTGTGATTGTTTTGTATTCAAGTGAAACACCTTAAACTCATTCCTACTGAATTTCATCCTATTAGATTTAGCCCAATGCTCTATCCCATCAAGATCCTTCTGGAGCATGACTGTCATCCTCTGTGTTATCCCCAACCCCAGCTTTGTGTTATCTACAAATTTGATAAGCATATTATCTATGCCTTAATTCCAGTCATTGATAAAAAATGTTAAATGGCACAGGGCTAAACAAATCCCTTAGATATCCCAATTGTACATCTCAAGCAACCTACGTGTCTTATCTGAAAACTGGCCCCATACTGATCAATCAGTTATTGTTTTCATATTCCTCTGACTGCTTACAGACACCTGGTGGGGCTTGGGATACTTCTTTTTTCTGGATTCAGTACCTGTTCACTCTGCCCCTCCCAACTTGGAAAGTCCTTAATCTTTCCTCCAACTAGAAATCAGATTACCTAATGTTGTATTGTTTCCTTTAAATTAATTGGTCTTGTTTAATTAATTGTTTTAATGTATAAAATGGTCTGTCTCTCCCTGTATTCTGGGTCCAGACCTAAGCTGAGGAGGCTATTGGTCCCAGTTAGTTGGGCAATTACCATGCAATGCTTAATATAAATAAACATATTAAAAATATTTTAAATATATAAATAAAACTATATAATGTAAATCAATAAGCTCAGAAGATCAAACCACAAAATGTATTAGTGGACAATCTCGGAAGCATTTAGCCTTGTGACAACTGCATACAGTAGTAATTTACTAACATTCTACAGTAACCACATAAACTAGCCAAGGCAGATACGCAGACCTCAACAACAACAAAGCATTCAAGAAGGACTTACTGTCTTAAAGATACTAGACCAAATATAAAAGAAAACAGAGGAAAGAGCCAAGCCTGGCAGCAAGGAACTCATCTGCTACTCTTTAATGAAGCCAGGGATGTCGAGAGTATGCCCTGCTACCGTGTGGGGAGCAGATATAAAGGAGGGAAGATCCAGGAGTGTCAGAAGGGTGGGGATTTCAGAATCACTAACTGCCTGCTGGCCAGTGGAATAGGGTATATTTCTTACTGTCCTGCTCAGCCCACACTGGCCATAGGTGCAGCCATAGGAGGACAGCACCAGAATCTTACAGAGGCTGCCAGTGCTCTAAACAGCTGTGTGTCTGTCTCTCCTCAGTTCTAATATGTTCTCTGCCCATCCCAGTGGACTTTCTTGTGCACCCTTCTTGGGAGATGCTGTAGGGCATCTTAAAAGGCTACTGGGAAACAGTGAAAAGAATCTTGAATGTGGTGTCAGGAGATGTATCTGCTCCAGAGGTTATTACCTTTGTGATCTATAATAAAGTATATTTCTTCTCTGAGCCCCCATTTCTTCTTCTGTAAAATTGAGGGGATGACACTAGGTCATTTCCAAAGTAACTTCCAACACTGATATTACCTAATTCTGTGATTCCTTGGTTCGGGTACAGGAAAACTAGAATTTGGTATCTGAATCATATGTCAAAAAGTTAAACAATTATCTTAATTTAGCTGGTATTCATAAAATCATAGAGTTTTAAAACTGGGGGACTTTATGTCTCCAATCTCCTCATTTTACAGAGATGAAGAAATTAAGGGAGGTATAGAGATTTATTTAAGAAAACACAGCTATTTGGTGCTAGAACTGGGACTAAAATCCTGGTCATCTAAGTTTCAGTCAAGTTTTTTCCTTTTCTTACTATACCCGCTTCTCAATATTTGGGGTCAGGAGTGGGGATATTTCGAGATAATTTTTAATCTCTAGAGGGAAAGAGGACAAAATCACTCTGTCATCTGTCCTCTCCTCTCAGATTTCTCAGAACTTTGCCTTATCTCCTTTGTCCCTATCACATTCTCATTGTTGTCATATTAATTTATGTACATTTCACACCTTTTCTCTTCCCCAGATTATAAATTCCTTAAGATCAGGGATGTATGATTTTTCATCTTTGTCTCCCTGAGACCAAACACAGGACATGGTACATGGTAGACACAATAAATGGTTCATGGGGCTAAATTTTTAAATCAATTCTCATGTCTTTAAAGTGATATTTAACACTTTATTATCTCCTTCCCACTCCTTAAAGAACTATGATGAACCATCACATTGAACCATAACATTACCCAAAGCGAGAGAATACAGCTGCTATATTGCAAACAAGGCAGAGGATGCCTTTAAACATTGACCTTGACAAAAATGGGGAAGCCCAATCCAGAAATGAGCCTCTGGGGAATCCCAACTATAATGGAGTAGGATTGATCGACAGAGCTGTGCACTGATTCGTACTATAGCACATCCATTTGTCATACAAATTATAATGAATCCTTATTTCTTGATTTACATTTAGGTCTTCACACAATTTGCTGCTCCTGCCATGTTTACATGGACCATCTGGAAGAACTAATGAGCCAAGCCTCACTAGAAATTAGAGTTGCTTTGACCAAACCTAGAAGAGTTTTACTGGCAGGAAATGGTTTGCTTTTCTCTGGAATTATAAAGAGTTTAAAACATGAGTTTAGCTAAATGCAAGGAGAGAATATACAAGCTGAACTTGGGGTCAGCTAACATCCCCAATTAGCTCTCAAATCTTTGGTCATGGCAAAGAACGTGTTCAGACATTAGAATTCATGAGCTGAACTGGAATGGACCTTCATCCAAGCATATAGGATCAAAATTATCATTCACATTCTTCTTATTGTTCAATGAGGGGCAGTTTCTTCTTCTAGATTTATTAAGTTAAAACAATTCTAATTGAATCCAACCCTTCCATTTTACATTTTACAAACGATACCTAGAGAGATTAATGTAGCTACACAAAATCACCAGGCAGAGAGGAGGAGAAATGGAAGTGAAATCCAACTTTTCTGATTTAAAATCCAGGGCCCTTTCTATTACTCTGTTTTCTCTTAAAGATTTAACAACAAGAAGGACATGAATGTGACAATTTGGTTGCTTTCTGCTTGCTTGACTACCACCATGGCAACTACCTCTCCTATTGCTGGAAAATCTTGGGAAAAGTGAACTTTCTTTTTTTTTAACCTTTATCCCATCTATCTTCTAGCAGCTTCAAACCCACTCATGCTTCTCCCACTAACACTGATTGAGAAACCTTGCCAAAAAATATACATAGGAAAAAGACAATAAAATGTTAAATGTTCCTTTAAAGCCGTGAGAATTAATTTGAAAATTAACTCAATAAACCATTTATTGTGTCTATCATGTACCATGTCCTATGCTTGACCTTGGGGAGAAAAAGATGAAAAATAGTGCAGGGACTATTGGTGCAGGAACTCTGGTGTATGGCAATAAGATTTCTTTTCCATTCCACCTTCAGAAGCATCACCGTGTATGAAAATAGCACCGGATCGGTATTCAAGAATCTTCAGATCAAGTCTCAGCTTTGCTTCTAACACTCAATTCCCTTCATCTGACTGAGTCTCGGTTTCCTCACCTGTAAAATGTAGAATTTCTCCAAGGTCTCTTTAGGCTTTACCATTCTATGAGTCTGAAACAAGACGTAGATTTTCAGCTTCCCAGATCACTGAGCTAAGTGTGGCCCGTCCCTTGGAAAGGAAAAATCCATAGTAGGGAACCTTGTAATGCCCAGTAACCAGGAGTTTGTTGCAGCCTCATCAAAATGAAAGAAGACTCAAATGGAACACCTGGAATCATTTATGTAGCAACCGAGCTTGTAAATCTTGGTTGACTACAAGATTAACAATAGCTACTACTTGCATTACAGGAACAGAGACCATCAGCTTCTACATGTTCACAGAGTGGGAGAGATTCCCTTTGCATTTCCCTGTACCACCCTAGAAGCAGTAACAATCAAGATAACACAGAAGGACCTGAAGACCACTTGCCCACCAGTGATTCTGCTTCCTCCCCCCGCAAAAGCTGGTTCCTCTATTGCCTACAACGACACCCATTCAATTGTGAACTTCTGGAGGTGAGAGACTTTTGCCTTTCTTTGTAGCCTCCAGCTTAGCACAGCGCCTGGGACATAGAAAGCCCTTGATAAATGTTTATTGGCTGACTATAGAAGCTGATGTCCACTTGTCGGGAGATGATAGAGAGGATTCTATTCAGGAATGGGCTAGACCAAATAATCTCAGAATCCTCTGCTAGATCTCAGATTTTGTAATTTTGATTTAAAAATTTGATTAGAGGGATCAATCATATCACTCATTGTTCAATGTCCTTTCCCTCGTAAATGTGTATTTTGATGCTTCATTAAATTACACACAACCAACTTAAAATTATAGTTTGTTTACCTAAAGGCTATACCAGAGGGCTCAAAAATCAACATCTGCTTTCAAGATGACTAGACCCCTAGCAAGTCACTTAAAATGCACTTCAGTTTCCTTATCTGTAAATCAGGGATAATAATAGCACCTACCTCTCAGGTTTGTTGTGGAGATCAAACGAGATACCATAGGTAAAGTTCTTTGTATACCTTAAAGTGATATATAAATGTTAGCAATTATTATAATGGGGCATAAGGGGGAAAAAAGAGTCATAAACCAATTAAGTAAAAGCTCTCCCAGTTTCCTCCTCAGCAAACCTGAAAATGTAGTAATGCACTGCACAACACTCTTACCCTATATACATGAAGCATAAAAGTGAGGACTTTGTTATTCATTCATTCCCAAAAGAACAATGCTAATATGGAGACATATCTCTCATTCAAAAATGAGATAACATGTAAAACTCTTTGCAAACCTTAAAACACTCTGATAAGTGCTAGCTGCTATTATTATGCAATGTGAACTTGGAATCAAAGTAAGTACTGCTAGAAGGAACTTGAGGGTGTTTAAACTGGAGAAGACAACGCTTGGGGATAATGAGATCATGATAATTGTCTTCAAATGTTGATGGGCTGTCACATGGGAGGAAAGTAGACTTGCTTTGCTTAGCCTCAAAGAAAAGAACTAGGAGCTACGTGTGAATGTTGAGGCAAATTTAGGTTTAAGGAAAAAAAATTCTAATCTTTAGAGAAAGCAATCCAGAAGTTGAATGAGCTGCTGCAGAACCAAAGAGGTTTTCTTTCCTGAAGGTCTTTAAGCAAAGCCTGAATTTCAGCAGAGGGGATTCTTATTCATATGAGTTAGGGATGGAATTTTTTCAGACATTACTCCCCAACTCTGCAGTTTTGTGATTCTGACCTAGGATCTAGTCTTGGCTCTAACACTGCCTCTGTATTTTTTATCATGGACAATTTATTTCTCCCCTCTGAGCCTCAGTTTCCACATCTGTAAAATAGGGACCTGCACTATTTGCTTCATATGATTGGTGTGAAGAAAGACTTTCATAAACCTTGAAGCAATTTTCCTTATTATAGGATAATAATAATAATAGTATAACAAGCATTTATGTAGGGCTTTTAGGTTTGCAAAGTGTTTCACAAATATTGACTCATTTTAACCTCACAGCAACCTGGGATGGATGCTGTTGTTATAGGATTATAGATTTAGAACTGGAAGTTAATCAGTCAATAAACATTAAGTGCCTACTGTGTGCCAGGCATTGTTTGCTAGGGACTGTGTATACAAAGAAAGGCAGGGATAGTTCCTGTCCTTGAGGAGCTCACAGACTAACCAGAGGCATTCAGTAGCATGCAAACAGCTACATGCAAACAAGCTATAAACAGGATAAATTGAGATGATTGCAGAGAAAAGGCACTAGCATTAAGAAGGGCCAGGAATGGCTTCTGACAGAAGGTGGGACTTTAGCTGAAATGTGAAGGAAGTCCAGAAGTTCCGGTGAGGTGGGAGAAAGTCCTAGACATTACAGATAGCTAGAAAAAATGCTTGGACTAGGAACATGGAGAATCAGTGTCACTAGATAGCAAAAAAATAGAGCAAAGTTAGAATACGGGAAAGATAGGAAGGGGACGGGTTGTCAAGGGCTTTATAAATTCTACTGTTCTCTCCTCCTCTTACTCCTCCATCTTCTTCCTTTTCCCCTTCTCCTCCCCGCCTGCCTTTTCATATTTTCATTATTATTACACACAGTTTAGATTATAAAACAAAACACCCCGACAAAACGAGGAAACCAGGTGAAAACCTCCAAGGAAAATAAAAGTGAACAAAGCAGGAAGACCAGCATGCATCACCAAAAGAAGATCACATTTAAATGATTTTTTTCTTATCTGTTAGCAGCCTCCAGCCTGGCTGGGATCATTGGTTTCAAGGGACTGAGTGAAGATACAACAAAAACATCTGGATGGAGCATTCCAAAAACTCAGACTCTGTTGGAGGGAGGGATGGGAATAATCTTGCTTGACAACTGAGCTTGGGGAGGAATGGAATTCAGGTTTGCCCTGGGGCTTAGGCAACACAACCTCTCTGATAAGGCTTTCTCCATGATGCTTCTTAGCTGAAGCCAGGACTTCTCTTCCAGACTGGGACTTCAGCACACAGCCCTTTCCTTTCCCATATATAGCCACCCAATTTTTAGCCAAAGTCACTCCTGTCATCCTAAATCTACACAACTTCCATTAAGGCCCTGGAGTCTGGAAGGCAATTGACCATCTAATAGCCCCAAACAACAATCAGCATTCCCTGGCCCCTACTCCCTACCTTCTTCTATTCAATCTCTTACAGTCAATTTAGGATCATAGATTTAAAGGTGCAAGTGACTTTAGAGTCATTCAGACTTTAATTCATGTAGAATTAGTTACAGGCTACTCAAGCCAAGCCCCTTATTTTAGAAAGGAGGAAGATAAAGCAAATCCCAAGGAGACTGAGTTACTTAAGGTTCCATAAATTGTTAAGAAGGAAAGCCAGGATCTGAAACCAAGTGTTTATACTCGAGAATAAAGCATCTTAGCCCTGGAAAATGTTGTCTGCATTGATTTTGTGTGTTGTGCAAAAGGCTGAAGAAGCAAAAACTTTTATAAAAAAAAGTCACTGAGTAAAATTGTCAAGCACATCAACTCCATGTGTGCACATACTTAAATTATAAATAGGAGTGTAATTTATTTATAATGGCAGCTAGGTTGCACATGGATAGAGTGACAGGCCTGGAGTCAGGAGGACTCATCTTTCTTAATTCAAATCTGGCCTCAGACACTTACTAGCTGTGTAACCCTGAGCAAGTCATTTTACCCGGTTTGCTTCAGTTTCCTCATTTATAAAATGAGCTGGAGAAAGAAATGGCAAATCACTCCAGTATCTTTGCCAAAAAAAAACAAAAACAAAACAAAACTCAAATGGGGTTAAGAAGAGTTGGACACAAGTGAAAAATGACTGAAAAATATATTCATATACGTGTGTGTGTGTGTGTGTATATATATATATATATATATATATATATATATATTTGTGTCTTTCCTGTCCATTTTGAAGTCTTTTCTATTTAATACATGGATTTAAAAGTCAAGGCTTCCCAGTAGTCTAACTTCTGGGCATATATGTAAAGGAGATTGAAAACAGAAAGAAAAGTCCAATATATCAAAATATTTGTAACAAAATGAGTGTGTGTGTGTGTGTGCGTGTGTGTGTGTGTGTGTGTGTGTGTGTGTGTGTGTAAAAGAGAGAGAGAGAGAGAACCAGAAGCAATATGGTCAACTGGGAATGGCAAACTTTGATATATAAATGTCAAAGAACACAATACGCAGTAACAAACGACTTTAGCGAGATCTAGGAAGACCTATATGAACTGATGCAGAATGAAGCAAGCAGAATCAGAAAAACAATAAAGAGTATACATGGAAAGATCATGAAAAGGGAAGGCAGCCTAATTCTGAGTAATTAAGAAACCCATAATAGCAATAGAGAACAAATAATGAAACATAGCAGAGAAGAAAAAGACTATAGGGAGGGAGAGAGAATGCGTACATACCTTACCAGATGTGGTCACTGTATTGATTGTTTTTATTAATTTTTTTTTCTTTCTTACAAAGGAAGGTTCAATTCCAAAGTGAGAGGTGTATATAACTGTGCTGTTAAAACACACACACACACACACACACACACACACACACACACACACACACACACACACCAAAAAGCATCAATAAAATGTGATGTTTGTTTGCCAAAGCTTTCTCTTTCCCTGGGGGCACCTAGAGAGTTTGTTGAGAATCCATTTTAACTTGGCAGGCAAAAATGAAAGCTCACTTCATACAATTGGTGACAGAGGAATGGCCAAACAATACTGTCACAGCCCTATTTCTCTTTGTAGAAGGAGGGACACTGCAAATACTTTGCTTTTCCTAGGAAAGCAAACAAAGAGCCCACACCCAAAAGCGAGTTCCAGTTCATTGTAACATAGAGCCGTTGATCAGAGCCTCTGAATTCATGTACTGTTATACTCCAAGTATGTCAAGTGTACTAAACAGATTTAGCTTCACCACCTGTTCTGGTATGAAATATCCAGGCCAAAATCCCACCCCCCACCCCCAAAGTGTATAGATATTTTCAGTGTGGATTCACTGGGAATCTTTTCAAGTATGTTCCATATTAGTTTGTAAATTGCACTAATGCTGCATGCCACATGGTTGTTGGGTGAGGCTTTTTTATGCTTTGGGTCTGGGCCCTAAGAAAGCAGGACTCTGCTTCCCCCAGGTTTTCAGATGTATTAAAATAATAAAATCCCTTGGTAAATCCCTCCCCAAATAAAACCTCAACAACTGACAAATATTGATGATCTACATACAGAGTGAATAGAGTTCAAGACGTCCAAGTCAGGAAAACCTGGGTTCCAATTCTACCTCAGAATACATCTCATAGTGGTTTGCACGTTGTCTCCTTCATGAGACCCTGTGAGCTCCTTGAGATCATATTGCCTTTCTTCATATTCCCAGAACTCAGCACAGTGCCTACCATAGCAGGCACTTAACAAATGCCTGTTGACTGACTGACTGACTGATCTCTTAACCTCTTAATCACTTAACCTCTCCCATGAAATCAGGGAATTGGACTAGGTGATCCCTAAGATTCCTTCCAACTCTAAATTTATGAACCTCAGTTATAAAAGACTTTGTGGATCTTTGTGATTGGAGGATGTTGACATGCTGACCTCAATCAATTGACCTGCTTACATCATACAGGGAGGAATTGTAGGAAATTTGAAAAAAGTAGAAGACATGCTCTGCCTTTATGGAGCTTACAGTATAGTTGGGGTGATGAGACAGTCACATATGAACAGTTAACACTCACTCATATTCCTATAATACTTTAGATTTTCCAGTATACTTTCCTATAGGTAGGTATCAAGCATTATTATCCCCATTTTAGAGATGCAACAATCAAGACAGAGAGAGATTAAGATACCCAAAGTCCCACAACTAGGAAGTATCAGAGCCAGGATTCAAACCCAAACAGATTGGTGATTCTGCCCATAACTAACAGTCTTAGAGAGTTCCCTGGGTCACTCAGAGATTGTGACTTGTCCACAATCATAAAACTAGCATGTGAACCTAGAACTTTCTGACTCTTAAGGCTTTCCCCCCAGCATTTAGCATAGTGCCTCAAGAGCTCTCAGTCACTATTAAATGATAGAAATTGAATTCTATCAATATAAAAAAAATTCCATAAACTCACACTTTTGTAGTGCATTGAAGTCTACAAAGCACTTAGCAGTCTTGTAAGGTAGGGAGATGGACATTCAGTCACTTCAGTATTACAATAGATCTAGGGTCTTATCAATCACAAGTATTCTCTCCAAGGACTCAGATCACAATCCATCCATACCAGCTCCATATGACTCTAGTCCTGTTGTGACAAACTCAAACAGAAGCACAGGCCTCTAATCCATGCAGAAGAAATCCTGCAGGCTACATATTGACTCGGTTTTAAAATGCAATATCATCTATGTTTTATTGCATTTTTGTTTATTTTGCTAAATATTTCCCATCCGGTTGCCATAATACTCAGGAGTGTTGATGGCAGCATGTAGCCATGCTTAATACCTCTGCGCCAGTCTGTGCCCTCCCATAATATTGCCTCAGAGAATCTACCCAAAGTTTAGGGCTGCTCTCTCATGTCCTCCTGACATCTTTGGGCCCAGATTTAAACAGGAGCAAAAAGAAAAGGAGCAGGAAAATCAGCCTGATTGCCTTTGGGAAGTTCCAAAGTTCATTTAAGGACTCCAAGCCTATGGAGATAAATAATAGCTGAAGTGTCTATTGTACTTTTATGGTTTATAGAGCACTTTGTGTTCATTATAGCATCTGATCTTCACTACCACCCTCTGAGATAGGCAGCAAGGTATTATTAATTCCATTTTACAAGCAAAGATGCATAACAGTGAAGAGATGGAACTCAGGGCTGGGGAGTTATAAGACGGCAGAGTTAAGACTCCAACTCACATCTTCTGACTTAAATCCAGTGAGCATTCTTTCCACTATACCATATGGTGCAAGATATAGAAGGAAATACAAAAGTTGCTCTATTCAAGGAACTTGAATCATTGCAGGAATGTATAAATCAACACGAGAAGATAAAAGGTATATATAAATCAATACAATACAAAGTAGAATGAAAGTTTACAAACTCAAAAGGAGATCATATCATAAGACACTAGAAGAAATCCAGATCAGGCACCTTTCTTAGTTATGTCTAGGGGTCAATTCTTAACCAAACGAAGGTACTGTGGTGATAACAGAAGATAAAATGATGTCAGTTCTATGAAATTAAAAAGTATTTATGCAAATAAAATTAATCCAAGTAAGAGAAGAGGAGAAACAGTGGATTGGGGGACTTTGCATCAGATATCTCTAATAAGGATCTGATAACCAATAAATATATATAGAAATATTCTAGACCAAATGTCATTCTTCAACAGATAACTGATCAAAAAAATACAGCTTTCAAAATAAGAACTACAAATTTAACAAGCATACAAAAGAATACTTCAAACCATAAATAACAAGAGAAATGCCCAACAACCTGAAGTTTTCTTCTCACACTGGGCAAATTTGCAAAGATGACAAAAGATAGGAATAGTTGATGCTGGTGAAGTTATGGGGAGGAACAATAGTGTACTGTTGGCAGAGCCATGTGTTGGTCCTATCATTCTAGAAAGCAATTTGTTATGAGACATTATGCAAAAAGCAAAATGTCGTGAAAGCAACTAAAATATTCATAACCTTTGCCCCAGGCATACGTTCCAAGGAGGTCAGTGGCAAAAATAAAGTCCCCAAATACACCCAAATATTTATAGCAGCACATTCTGTAGTAGCAACAGCTAAAACCAAAGCGGATGTTTGGGTTAAACAAGTTGTGGTATAAGACTATAAGGAAACATCACTGCACTACAAGAAAAAATGGCTATGACAAACAGAGAAAGATAGGGAAGATGCTTATATGAACTAACGCAAAGTGAAGTAAACAGAACCAGGACCACCACATACAGAGTTCCACCACATAAATGGAAAGAAAATCTACAAAATAATCAAATTTGAATACTGTGAAGATCTGATGACAAAATTTTGGCCCCAAAGAAGAGAAATTGAGACGACACTTCCCGCCTACCCCAACCCCACTTATCTCTGAAGAGGTGGGGAATTATGGATGTAGAACACTGAATACAATATTAAACCTTATCAATATGCTAATTAGTTTTGCTGAATTGCTTTTTTCTCCCCTCTCTTTTATATTTTTGTCATAGGGTATAGCTTTCTGGGTTTGGGAGAAGTGAGGGATACATTGGAAAATGTAGGTGATTTTAAAACAAAAAGTACCAATAAAAATGAATTTAAAAAAAAAAGAAAGTACACAAAGATGTTGTGGGAGATCATAAAAGGGAAGAATCCCTGGTAGAAGCAAGAGCTAAGGAAGATTATATAAGGAGATTATATTTTAGTTGGAATTTGAAATATGGGTAGAATTTCAACAGATAGAAATTTGTGGGGAAGGTATTGCAGGTATAGTTCCTTTGGTACCAAGCCCAGTGTCTTGCACAGGACAGGCACTTGGTGAACGTTTAATGAAGAATAGAAAGGGCAAAGGCACAAAAGAATAAAGTGCGAGGCTAGCAATAGAATGAATAAAGTATGGGAATAGCAACAGATCTGACTGACTGGGACATAAAGGTTTCTATTCAGAGGTCCTGGGTTCAAATCCTGCCTCTATCAGGATTTTATTATTAGTTAAATCTCTAATTAACTGTAATCTTAAGCAAATCACTTTCCTTTCTCAGAAAATTTTTTCATCTATAAAATGAGGAGGTTGGATAAGGCGATTTCTAAGGTTTCTTCCAACTCCAGAGGATATGAGTAGTGTGAAATATTAGCACTCTCTAAATTTTGGTACCCAAGGGATAAAGCTCTAATCTTCCCTCCCTAGTTATAACTTTGACTATGGCCAATATTTTTTAAAAATTATCTCCCAAACTGGATACAATATACCTGATCATAACATATTTATCATTTTCCAATATCAATCAGTCAATCAACATGTATTAAAGTGCCAGGCATTGTACTAAGTGCAAATGCTGCCAGGATTATGGAATTCATGATATCTTTCTTCACTTTAACCCACAAAACAAGATGTTCAAAGCATTTCTCATGCTTTTGGACATGTTAAATCCTGGTTCTGAACAGAATAATATCAATGCCACAATGACTGCTGTAGGTTCAAATTTTCCCCTCAGACACTTGCTAGTTCTATGGCACTGGGCAACTCACCCATTCTCTCTGAGTCTCAGTTTTCCTTTCTGTAAATGGAGCTAATAGTCACTTCCCTCACAGGGTTGTTATAAAGATATACTGAGACAATGTATGTAAAATGCTTTTCAAAATATGGTTATTGCTGTTATATTGTTGTTCTTATTATTTGGGGGGATTTACTTTGCCTCTCTAGACCTTAGAGATGGACAGCCAAGGAAGAGGCAGAAAGTGGAGGTCTTTGCATGACAGAATGAAAATAGGGATTTTATTCTGTAGGCAAAAGGAAACCACTGAAGAATTTCAAATAGAGAAGTGATGAGCTTAATGTTTTGCATGAAGAAGACTAATCTGGCGAATTAATTAACAGATTAGGTGAAGAAGAAGAAGACTGACTTCAAAATGAGTTCATGAAAAGTTAGTCTCTGATCTTTATAGTCATTCCTAGGGTTTGACTAAAATGGGTGTTATCTCAACTTTATCATATGCTTTATGAACCAGGTTCTATTCCAAATGACTTTTCACTGCTTCTAAAATCAAATCTGTCTTCAAACAAGGAAGATTTTCCCACCAAAAGAACATGATGCTCAAAAGAACATGACTCTAAAAAAAATTCCAAAAGAAGAAGTGATTTGGAGCAAAGACACCATCATTGAAATAGTGAATGTTAGCATAAGGAAAGCCTGCCCTCCAGCATCCAGTCTGCCAAAGAAATTCTTTTTTAAGGGGACAGTGGTCATTTTACATATTTGAGTTTTTGCAAAGCTGTAACTAGCATTGGGCAAATGGGGGAATTGCTCCAAGGCAACAATTTTTTATCTGAGGGAGTAAGTCTCTTTGGAGGGGGGTGGTGCATTTCCTCCCTGGTTCTCATACCTCACATCAAGGCCCTCTTCTAGCCCATGCTATATACAGCAAAACCAGCCCCAGACCACACCCCAAGGTCCTATCACTGGGGTCTCCCTCTTATAAGTCTACAGATGTTAGAGTAGTAATACCTCTCTTCTGACCCAAGTGCGTTGATGATCAGATTGTCCTCTGCAAGCTGTCACAGAGAAGATACTGCTAATCATTGCTCTGAATTCTGATATGCTTTTTAAAAATGCCTACTTAGTGTTTCTTACAAATAATATTACTTTTTCCACTTTCATGCCTTTGTTTATATTGCCTCCCTATGGAGAGAACCATCTTCTTCTTCACCATCCCTTCGTAGAACGCATAACTTCCCTTCAAGGCTCAGGTAAGGTGCTACCTCCAATGACCTTTCCAATGGTTGGTTACTCCCTATTCCCTAAAATGACTTGTCCTTTTCTTAACATTTTCCATATATTTACTTATCTGTGCAGATGTTGTATTCCCTTCTCTCTGTAAAATGTGAGCTCCTTAAGGGAAGGGAATATTTCTTTTTTATCTTTGTAACCTTCCCTGGCCCCCCACCACCACCACCTGGGGCCAAGCACCTATTGTAACTGTTGTTAGATCATTCAAACAGTGTCCAACTCTTCAGTGACCCCATGGACCATAACACACCAATAGTGTCCATGGGGTTTTCTTGGCAGGGGACAGTGACATCAATGACCAAAAGAGCAAGAAGTAAAAAAACTTTCTTCCTATGAGTGAAATATTTGGATTCTACTCCAAACCAAAGGGACAAGAGGCTACAAAAACAATCCCTTAGTTGGAAAATAAAACAGTCAAATCTCTATTATTTATGCAAAAAGAGGGAAAGAGAGAAGAAAGGAGGGGAAGGGAGTACAGGCATAAATAATATTTCAGGTCAGCATTATAAATCATTTTTCTCTTTTAAAAATTGAGTTGCTCTGTTCTGCTTGACTATTTTTCTTTATCACAAGGGAGGTTTGGAAGAACACAGAAAGGGTATACCAAGAAATGACGTATGTGCTTGCAGACTAAGAAATGAAATATATGCTTTCAGATATGGCTCTATTCCTTTGAATTATTTAATCATACTTAAATGAAAGGAAGAGTTGTGTTGTGTGTTGGATATAGAGGTCAAGTCGAGCCAACCAGCATTCATTAAGCACCTACTGTATGCCAGGTACTCTCTTAACGGGTATCTTTGGTGGATAAAAGTTATAGGTATTTCCTCATCAGTTAGGAGGAAGTCATGAATTCTGAAATTCTAGCAGCAAAATGTGGGTTGTTTTTTTCTTTTTTTAAGCATCAGTGAAACAAAATAATCATGAGTCATTTAAATAAGATTCTAAAAGGGCCCTTACATGCTAGACATGGCTGGAACTATCAATATTTGAGCCTGAGACAGATGCATTACGAGGAGAGATGGAGGACACTTGAAAACCCCTGATGAGAGGGAAAACAGAGCTGAGCAGGAGGACATGAAGGAGTATACCCAGAGTCCCTCTATGGCAGGAATTATTCTTAGTAATTCAGTGCTTTGCTCAGTTGTTTCTCCATTATATAAGAAATCCCAAGTGCCATCACTGCCCTCTAAATTTGGGGGACCTAGTCTACAAGTTACTGAGAGCCTTATTCTAGTTATAGCTCTGACTAGATAAATTTAAGTGGTCATTTTTTTAGCCTCTTCTACCCCAAAAAATGATCATCTCTCAACTGGAGTAAATAAGATCAACATCAGCATATTCGACATTTTCACATATTCACTCCCCAATGCAGGCAAATCCTGTCAAAATTTCAGAATTCATGACTTCTTCCTAATCAAAAAAAAATAAATTTTACCAAAATAAAGTATTTCTCATGCCTTTTGATGTGCTAAGTTTGGGTTCCACCATGGTATAATGCAGTGACTAAAGCAGATTCAAATCTCACCTTGGACACTTTCCAATTGTATGCCTCACCCAAAGCAAGTCTCCTTCCTCTCAGTCTCTGTTCATTTGCAAAATGGAGATGATAATTTACATTTCCCTCTTGGGGTGTTGCAAGGATCAAATGAAATAATATAGGTAACATAGTTGGCACTTTGTAAATCATTATTATTATTTTTTTTATCAAGTCGCTATTTCTCTCATTCTCAGTTTCCTTATCTATAAAACAAAAGCATATAGAACTAAAATCTTTTTAAAGGACCTTCCAATTCTGACATCCTTCTAACCGACAAGTCTCTCTTTTGATACATTCTAGCCTCTACATCACATGGGCCCTGGAAAAGGGAAAGATTTCAATGATGGCAAAGGGAATGATCTAAAAAACAGAATTTTTAAAAAATAATAATTTAGAGGGGGAAAAAAGGAAAATAGCCAGATTTTTCCAGAGACAGAAAACAAGAATAATAGTGGGAAATTTTTTTGTGACTCCAAGGAAGCAAATGTTTCTGATTAGTAAAAGATCAGCTGAGGTGGTCCGCCCGGCTGCATCTGTGGCTCCCATCATAGAGGCTGAATTACTGACATTCAAAACAGCCCGATGATGGTGGGATCGTTTGTGAAGGCTGCCATCTAACGAGGACTGGAAGGAAGCTCAACCACACTCAGAATCAGCAGGAAAAAAACCAGAGAAGGGGAAGAGGGCTTGCTGACAACATTGTTTAGGACTCAAGATTTAGCACTCATAAAACAGAGACTGAGGCAAAAGGATATTTTTTTGTTGTCTGGGTTATGGTTTTTTTGTTGATTTGTTTTCTGGAACTGGACCTGTGATTTGATCAGGGTAGGGATATCCCAGTAAGAAAATGTTTTCTGTGCAACTTAAAATTGCCTCTGGCATTGCTTACCCAAGGTCACACAACTAGTATGTGTCTGAGGATGATTTGAACCCAATTTCATATTCACTGCTTTATTCAGTGATGCCACACTGATTTGTATGTTGTGAGACAGATTCTTAGTCCTAAGATGGCAGAGCAGAAGATCAGCATGGGCTAGACAAGGCAACGTATGCATCATGGAGAGAGCAAATTTGGTGTCACAGGTCCTGAATTTGGGTCCTGATACTTCCTACCTGCCTGACTTGGGCACATAAGATCATAGGATTTCGGGTCCTTCTAGATCATGTGATTCACTCCTCATTGGGTTGAGGAAACTGAGGTCCAAACAGAGGGAAATGATTTTTCTAAGGTCATTCAAGTGACTTGAAGAGGCAGAGTCAGGACTTAATAGATTACAAGAACCATGAAAGCACTTTTGTTCCATGTTTCAATGTTCTTTCTTCTGGGTCAGTAAAAAATTGTGAAGTCTGAAATCCTGGCAACATTTATTCTTAAATGCTGGATGAGGTTGTTGGAGATAGTGGGGTAAGTAACACTGAAACTGCTTTGGAAGACAGTCAATCTATTTTTAAAAAAATAAACTTTCTTTCATCTTATAACAGGCCACATAATAGGGACCTGAAAAAAGTTGAGTGTATTGTTTATAGAAGCCCTCACCTCTCTTTCTCTGTCCTCTATTGACATGAATAATTGAGAGCTAAATGAGATATAACATAGAATTTATATTATACATACCACTCTTCCTATGTATTTTTATTTATTTCATTAACCATTTCCTGGTATCATTCTAATATCGTTGGACAGCCCTCAAGAGTATGGATGAAAAGAAGGGAAGAGAATAAGCTTTTCTTATGGCACCTATTACATGCCAGGCACTGTATACACGCCTCTTGATCGTTTCATTTTTAAATAAATTTAAATAAATTTTAAATAAATTTAATTTAAATAAATTACTCCCAGCATTCCTCCCTATCCTCCCTCCCAGAAAGCCATCCCATATAAGAAAGAAATATTTAATTTTAATTTTAAGACTGGGTCTCCTTATTTTACCCAGGCTAGTCGGTCCTGACTCTACTACCAACTAACATAGAAGCTTTGACATGTTCTTTTTCTGACTAGGACCTGTTTGCCCCATCTTTAGGCAGTCTGGTGTCATAATGTAATCTCTGTTCCGAGATGGATTCAGTTCAAAATCTATCTTAGTAGAAAGTTTTCCTTAAAAGATTATAGGACCACATCTGTAAAATGAAGGATTCGATATCTAAATTTTATAATTGTTATTTACAAGGTTTTAAAAAAGAAGGCGGGATTTGAGATAGATCTAAAATCATGGGAGAATTTGGAGGGTGGCCATCTAGTTCAACTCATACTGGAATGAGATTACTCCTACAATATACCAGATGAGTGGCTACCTAATCTCTGCCTGAATACCTGTGGTGATGGTTACCCATTACCTCCCATGGCATGCAATTCCACATTGGATAGCTCTAATTGTTAGGTAGTCTTTCCTTATATTAAGCCTAGATTCTATTACTTCTGCTGATTCAATTAGTTCTGTTTTTCTTGGGCCAGCAAGTACAAGCCTAATTACCCTCTTCTACATAAGAGCCCTTTAATACTTGAAGACAGCATCCATTTATACCCTGTCTTCTCTTTTGCAAGCTAAATATTCCCAGTTCTTTCAATCAATCTTCATGTGTCATGAACTCAAGATCAGAGAGGATGTTGGCAACAAGTATTCTTCAGTAAGTATACTATATGTAGCTTAAGCCCCAACCTGAATGTGAAATTGCTGCCTCTAACGTTGTCAGGTCTAGATACTCAGTTACTAATGTGCTAACAGGAACCTAGACAAACATTAGCATAGGATTGGTGGTGGTTTTTTTTTAAGCATTTAGTTAAAATGACAATGGAAAAAATATATTAGATGCATTCTTAGCAAGCTTTTCCCAAATAAGTACATTTCTACTTTCCCGATTCTCCAGCAAAGTTCAGAGAGTAAGCTCCCCCTTATTCAGGTTCTCAACTATAATCTATAGAAAACTATGTAATACTTTACCACTCATGAGCCTTGTTGTTTATAGCTCTTGTTCATCCTTTCACAAACTCTATCTAATCTCTCTATACCACTGGAGGATTCTTGAATTCTCTGTCTCTCTGCTGCCTCACCTCCTCAGTTTTGCCTGCACCCTACCCAGAAGCCAACCTGTTCCCCTGTTCCTGATAAAATTATTCAGGACCTTTGCTGTCTCTACCAAATTATTTGATTTCCATCTACTTCAACAAACGTAACCAGCATGCAATGTCCCACAATGTCAAACTGCTAGAGTTCAATTTTTTTAGGCAGCTCAGAACTCCTCAGATGCCATGTTTAATCCATGTCTGCACTTGGCTCTCCTTGGTAATATTAACTAATCCTGGACTGGGATTGGTTTCCTTCAACCAGATCTGTTTGATTCAAGTAAAGGCTGGCCTCAGAAGTTCTCCAGTCTCATTATTGGGTACCACCGTGATTGGGGTTAAAGAAAAAAAAAATCTATATGAAGTACACATTTCTTTATTGTTTTTCCTGCCTAGTGAAGTTAAAATAAAGAGAAGCTTCTTTGCTTCCTGAGCATGTTTATAAACCTCTTCTAAAATTGGAAGTAATTTATGACTGAATGTTCTGTAAAATTCAGCTGTGTATCCATCTGGTCCTGGTGCTTTATTACCTGGTATGTCTTGTAGGGCATGTTTTAATTTCTTTTCATCCAAAGAACTTATTTAATTTTCCTTTGCGTCTGGCTTCACTAGTGCCAAAAGCTCTATTTCATTCCTTCCTCCAGACCCTTGAGAATCACCCCCTCCATGCAAACACACCCAAACTAAAGCCATCCCACAATACTAGTATTCTATCTTCCAGAGTTCCTATTTGGAAGAGGCATAAATCAACTAGGAGTTATTCGTATATGAGTGTGGTGTAGTTGAAAAAGAAAGGTCTTGGGAAGATCTGGGTTAGATCTTGGTTCTGACAATTAATAGCTACGTGACTTTGCGCAAGTCAGATCATCTCTGAGCCTGTGTCTTCTATAAAATGAAGATTAAAAAAACTTGAACTACCTCCCTCAAAAGCAGGGGTTCTGATATGCACACAATCATATACATATATGTGTATATCTATAGTTACTATCTTGCTAAATGTTATAATTAAAAGAACTATATACAAGAAATGTGTAAAAAAATTTTTGGCAATTTGACAAGAAGAAAGTTTATTTTTTATGGACATATTAAACAAAAAGTTGGGTTTGAATGCCATCCCTTCTCCTCTCAGTTTGAGGGGTCCTCTGTGTAGTGAGGAAGGGGCCACATGGAGGCTACATTTGTCTAAGTTTAACAGCAGAGTTTTGTTTCCCATTAACTTAGGGCTTGGAGCTCCTGGACTCTGCCCTGGGGGCTTCTCCCTGGGCCAGCCCAAGAACCCCAACCCTTGCCTCATAAATACAATCCTATTTGTTGTTCTTTGTATATGAATATGTTTATACTTGTTAATGATTGTGAAGTTCATAAATAAAAATAAAGATTTTTAAAAACATTACTATCAGAATCAGACATAATTCAGGAAATTTCACTATGTTTACAAGAGTGACATCTGGTGGGTTCCAAAGCCTATTGCAATTCCTTATGAGGAAGGAGAGAACAGAAGTATAGATAGAATTTAAGCAAAAATGAAACGGTTGTACCAATAGTTTTGTCATGGACATAGCCAAAATAGAGATAGTCAGGATCTACAGATTAGTCGGACCCATGGAGCAAAGCAGAGGGTCTGGGAATATACAAGTGTTAGATCATGCGAAAAAAGCATAGACAGGTGGAAAAATTCAGGGTAATTTGGCTTCCTAAATTCAACTCATTTCAAGTTGAACTTAGTGTCTTTCTTCTCTAACCTAACTCCTTCTCCGATCTTCCGTTTCTATTAATGGCACTACTACCCTTTGTTTATATCCAATGTTATCAAAGAATCTTCATTATCATATCATTACGGCATCATTTCATTCTTTCAATTCAAACGCTTTTCTAACAGTTTGCAAACAATACGCACAGTGGGATTTCCTGGTCCTCTACACGTTGGGTAAATGTAACGATGTGGTCCACTACAGAGTATCATTTTCAAAAGCCTGAACATTTCTTTCCCATATCTGCATCAAGTATACTCAGAGTGCATATGTATATGATTCTCATAAAATATTTTAGAGGTGGGAAAATTGGTATATAGGTGTATAATTGATATTGTCTAGGTTGTCTTCTTTTATGAAGTCCAAGATTATTATGGTTTCTTTCCTGCTTTCAGAGACTATGAGAACTGGTTTTTCATTTGCCCTTAAAAAAAAAGTATTATCTCCAGTTCAGTCATCTTTTTTTTACACTTGGTCTAATCTGGATTTTTTTTTCTAATTTGTTTTCTTCAGCACCATTTCTACTTCTAGAAGCCCTTCTGAGACTGTGATATTAACATTTAAATGGATTAGCTCCATTGTCCTTGACTGGGAAATGAGTTTATCATAATAATCTTAACAGATCTTTTTCCATTTTCCATCTGTGTATTGTCCCTCACCCAGCTTCATCTTTAAATGCCTTTGGAATGACTTTGTTAAGTTGGGTTTCTCCCCAACTTTTCCTTAAACTTGTTTTTAAAACTCCAATAATTCTTCTTTTGGGAGACATTTTACTCACAATATTCCTCCATCCTCCTCTATTAAATTTTACAATTCAGTTTATATTTTAAACTGATTTTGTCCTTGGCTGACATCTCTTAACTACACAAAGAGAAAAAGTTGTCTGAGATGGTTTCTAGGCTGTTTTATTTTCCTCATTATGGCAAATGACCTATTAAGCTTCTTTAGAAAATGGTCATTTTCAATGATAATGTCCATTCCTCCATCCATTTCTCTTTCTTATTGTCAACATTTTGCTTAAATTACATTATGCTGTAGTTCTTTTGGTTGCACACATAGTCCTCCCATATCACACAATAATATTTTATTTATGTGTGACAATTTTTTCAGTCATTTCCAAACTGATGGGCATTCACTTTGACCCAAGGTTTTTGCCACCATTCTACTATATCTCTTTGCTAGCAAAGAGATAAAGTACTCACAATAAGTGCTGCTGTATTTTGATACATATGTCTTAGACTTCCTTGGGACCCTTGACCAGTAATGGAATCACGAGGTCAAAGGGCACTAATAGCTTAGTACCTTTTCTTGCAAACTGTTTTTCAGAATAGTTCTACCAATAATTTATTATTTGCCTGCCTTTCTACAGCCCCTGTAGGACTGTTTCCACTTTTCAACATTTTACCAGTTTGATGGTCATGAAATGAAACTTCAGAATTGTTTAAACTTTTATTTCTATTATTAATAAGTTGGAGAGTTTTCATATTATTGCTGAGGGTATCTAATTCTTTTTTTAAAACATGTTAATATCCTTTCACCACTTGTTATATTTGTGTCAGTTTCCTATATACTTTAGGTATCGGGTTTTTTGTTGGAATATTTTTAACAAGGTGGTAAAGTGCTGGTTTCTTTGCTTTCTTTTTTTACTGGTGTCTGCCCTCTATTCTGATTTTAATTTCTTCAAAGGCCAGGGTCATGTGTAACACTATCCTTATTTGAAACATTCAGCCTTGGAATTGGAAGGGACCTGAGTTCATGCAGTTCAACTTCCTTCCTGGCTCATGCATCCCTTCTACAACAAATAGAAGCTCCCATTTTCACAGCTCTCATGAAATGCCTGAATAATAACCATCACGAGTAATAACGGCTCCAGTGTCAGTTCCACATTATTGTCCAGAAGCCCAGGCTCACGTGCCAAATGCCAGCTCACTCAGTCTTGCTGTGACCTATCTATCTCATTCTGTAACTAGTTCTGCCAGAGGACCAAAGGAAGATGCTAAACTCTAACAAGCTTCAGCTTTGTCTCCAGGTCCTTGCCCTGGCTCCTCTGGCAATGACACATTCTAAGATACAAAGGGACGTGGGGCCAGGCACTGAGAGGCTGGGGAGTCTAGGAATGTTAGCAGCGTTCAAGGAGAAGCCAACACAAAGCAGCAATAAGGAGACAGCTAGTAGCTGGCTGGGCTCTAGAAGCCATCTGGAGTAAGAAATCTGTTAACAGCCTTAGAGTGGGAGAGTTTGGGGTTTGGAACAAGCTACATTGCCCCTCCCTTACAGAAAAGATTATTTCCTAAACACATCAAGAGACAGAAGGGTACAATGAAGAAAGTGTGGGACCTGAAGTCAGGAGGTACCAGCGTTCAAATCCCACCTCTGACACTAGTTGGTAAGCATCTTCTTGTATAGAAAGATCACTCAACTTGGAGTCAAAGGACCTGGACTTTCACCTACTACCTCTGAGTCATCTGATCCCTCTGGGCCTCAGTTTCCTCAACTGTAAGAAATAAGAGAGTTGGACTAAATGACCTGCCATCTCTCAATCTATGATTAGATTATCAAAGAGTTCTGTGACTACGGATATACCAAAATTTTCCTAAGTCTCAGTTTCCTCATTCTCAGAACGGTTATAGTAATATCTGTATCACTTACTTCAAAGTAGTTAGGGAGACCAAACGGCAAAATATAAATAAGTGCCCTTAAAACTTTAAAGGAATCTTTATGTCAGGAATCAATGGAATAACCTTATTATACTGAGACAAGAAAAGGGAGCATGAACAACCAAAAACACTATAACCATTTTGGCATGACTCTTTCTATGAGAGATTCAAGAAGTTCTGACTTCTTAAATAAGAATCTTTATTTAAATAAAAGGAATTTCCATAGATATGCAAACCAGAAATGCATGAAAACTTTGGACTATGTTCAGTGGACAGGAGCATAAGGAAATGTTTTTTGACTACTATAGAAATATAACCACTTGCCAGGTTTGGAGTCTAATTCTTTCTCCATTCTGCTTAAAAACCATGACGGACCCTTGTTATACCTCTTTCTTCATCTCTCAGCATGTCCCACTATTTTCTTTCACACCAAAAGTAATAGAGGGGACCATGTGTGTCACAAGTAATAAAAGGAAAGTACTTCATACATAGAGTTGGTCAGTCAAAAAGTATTTATTAAGTACTTGCTATGTGCCAGGAACTGCATTAAATGCCAGGGATACAAAGAAATGCAAAAAAATCAGTCCCTGTCTTCAAGGAGTTCTCATTCTAATGGGGAAGACAATATGCAAAAAAAAAAAAAAGCCAACTGTACATACAAGATATATACAGTGAACTAGAAGAAAACCTCAGAGGGTAGGCAGAAGGATTTGAAGCGGAGAAGGCCTCCTGAAGGAGGTAGAATTCAGGTTCAGTATTGAAGTAAGCCAGAGAAGTCAGTAGGTGGAGATGAGGAGGGAGGACATTCCAGGTATGGGAAACAGCCAATACATGGAGTCTGGCAATTGAGTGTTGTATGTGTGCCAGTGTTGCTGGACCATGTAGTACAAGGAAGGGAGTAAAAAGACCAGGAAAGATAGAAAGGGGGCAAGGTCAAGATGGACTTTTATGGAAAAACAGAGGATTTTATCCTGGAGGTAACAGGGAGCCATTGTATTTTACTGAGAGAGGGGGGCACATGGTCAGACCCATGCTTTAGGAAAATCACTTTCATAGCTGAGTGGAGGATGAATTAGTGTGGTGAGAGAGAATTGAGGGACACCAACCATAAAGCTATTTCAAAAGTCCAAGTGTGAGGTGGTGACTATGACTGAAGAGAAGAGGACATATGTAAAGCATGTCATAAAGGTGGAAATGATAAGACTTAGCTCCTAGAACTGAAATGGCTTACCCATGGCCAAGTAATAGGGCTGGGATTCAAACAGAGGTCTTCTCTCTCCAAATCCAATTCTTTCTCTATGAGACTATATTCTTCTTAGCCACTGAATCCATACCACCAGATTTCTTTACTACATTTTACAAATACATTTTCTTTCCCAGTGCAATGAGATCAGGTTCATCCTCCCATAAGAGACCTTTCTAGGATGTATCTGTGTGAGATTTGATATCAGCTATTTCAGAGAGAAATTGGATTGTTGATTCTCAGTTTTGTTGTGTTGTATGTGTTTTGATTAACGTCCCATAACATAGCCTGCTTCTTTGTATCTTTCCAAAGGGGAATTATATTCCACTAAATTCAGAATAATCCAAATTGCAGGTGGTCTGTGATTAAAAAAAAAAAAGAAAGATACCATCACACTATAATACTTAGAGGAGTTCTAGCAAACAACTAGAAACAAAGTACAAGCCCATTGATTAAGGAGAGGCTAAACAAGTTGTGGTACATTAATGTAATGGAATGTCACTGTTCTATAAGAAATAATGAATACTAACAATTATCAGAAGATTTACACAAACTGATATTGATTACAATGCCATATTCATAATAAGAATTTGTTGACTTGATACAGAGTGAAGTAAGCAGAACCAGGAAGACAACGTACACAAAGGCTATAACAATGTAGATGGAAAGAGCAACAAAACAATTGACGGGGAATACTGTGAAATTGTGATGACCAATCTTGGCTGCAAAGAAGACATATGAATCTCCTTCCCTTCTCCCCAGATTTTGGGGACTATGGATGTAGAACCCTGCAGACTTTTTTAATGTGTTGGTTAGTTTTGCTAAACTGTTTTTTAAATTCTCTCTTTTAAAAAATTCTTTATTTTATTTCTTATAAAGGCTGGTTCTCTGAAAGGGAAATGTCAGTGACATAAAACAAAAGGTATCAATAAAGTTTAAAAAGTTAAAAAAAAGAAACATGACTAAAGAGAAAAACAAATCATAGGTGAACCAAAAGGTAATGGGAAAATATATGAGCCATACAATAATGATTTAGAAAATACCATTGGGGCAGCTAGGTGGCACAGTGAATAGAGCACCCGCCCTGGAGTCGGGAGGGCCTGAGTTCAAATCCGATCTCAGACACTTAACTCAAAACTAGCCACGTGACCTTGGGCAAGTCACTTAACCCCAATTGTCCTACCTTCCTCCCTTCAAAAAGCAAAAAGAAAAATCTAAAAAAATAAAAATTTTAAAAAAGAAAAGAAAATACCACCAAAGATATGTATGACCAGGGGAAAAAATGTTGTTAGTCATGTATCAAAGAATGTAGAATTGGAACGGACTTTAGTGACCATCTAGGCCAAATGATACTTGAAAAGGAACCCCATCTAACAACATATCTAACACGTAGTCATTCAGCCTTTGCCTGAACACCTCCAACGTGATGGAATCCTCTCCTCAAAATAGCCATTTTCACTTTCAGAGAATTCTAATTGTTCAGCAAGTTTTTTCTTACCTGTAGCATGATTTGACCCCTTCATAACTTCCACCCACTTGTGCTGGGTCTTCCCTCTGGAGCCAAGCAGAATAACAGAATAATAATCTGCCTGCCATGAAACATCCCCAGAAGCTCCATCAATTGAACCTTTTGTTCTTCAGGTCTTTCATCATCTTGGTTGCTGGCCTCTGGAAGCTCCATAGCTTATCAATGAAGAATCCTAGAATGCCGTGCCTTATGCTCCAGACCTGATCTGACCTGGGCATAGCATAGCAGGATAACTTCCTACTTTTCCTGGACTCCATGCCTTTCTTAATGCAGCCTGAGACCATATGAGCCTTCTTGGCTGTCATATATCACACTGTTGACACACATCAAGCTTGCAGTACATCCACTAAAACCTCCAGATCTTTTTTTTTTAAACAAACTGTCGTCTGACCGCGCCTCCCCCATCTGGTACTTGTAAAGCTGGTTTTTTTTAACCCAAGTTCACACTTAACATTTATTGCTTGTTTAATTTTGCCTTTAGTGGCAGCTTGGTATAGTAGATTAGAATGCTGGATCAAGACTCAGAAAGGGGATTTACCAGCATGTAACCCTAGGCAAGTCATAGAATTACCACGTGCCTTCAGGTAATTCCTTCTACTTAACCACTAATGAAATCACAGGGTCCAAGGTAACTTCATAGAGAGTGGATAGAGGCCTGAGACTAGAATCAGAAAGATGTGATTCAGCCTCCAGTATTTACCAGGAGAACCTGAAAATGTCACTTAACTTCTGCCTTAGTTTCCTCAACTGTAAAAAAAAAAAATGAGGATAATAATAGCACCTGCCTCCAAGGATCACTGTGAAAATCAAATGAGATAATATTTGTGAAGTGCTCAACATAGTGCCCAGTACAAAGTAGGTGCTTAACATATCTGAGTATGTGTATATATGAATACATAGAGGGCATAAGATCAATGGAATAGGAAGGGACAATATACTAAAAGGTGAAACACTGAGGTGAGAGAGGATTAGATTGAGAAGAAACAGGGAGAGACAGAATGGGGTTGAGCATCTCATGGAAGAGACAAAGGATAATTGTTACAATAGAGGGGGAGAACAGGAAGGCAAAAGGGAAAGAGTCAACCTTACTCTCACTGAACTTGGCTTAGGGA
>CM053583.1:334715805-334844745 GCA_028627135.1 Pseudochirops cupreus
AGAGTGGAACTGGGGGGGGGGCGATAGGAAGGAGGGTCATGTAATCAGTCTCTCACAATATGCCCACTGTGGAGAGGCTCTGCATAATTACGCATGTACAGCTTGTATTTGATGACTTGTTCTTCCAGTGGGGGTAGCTGACGAGGGAGGAAGAGAAAGAATCTAGAATTTAAAGCTTTATAATCAAATGTTAAAAATATATATGTATATATATACATATATATACAATTATTATTACTATTACTATTAACTATATCCAACTGGAACTTAAGATTCACAGGCACTGTGGAAGGGAGATCCATCCTGCCCTATTGGAAAGTTAGAGGAGTGATGGGGGAGGACATAGGAGAGATTAGATTGGGAGAGAGGTTATACAAGGGGATGGCTGTTTTGAGGGGGGGTAGGGGAAAGATGGGGAGAAAATGTGTAACTCAAAATCTCATGGAAACGAATGATGTAAACTAAAATAAATAAAAGAAAATATAAAAGAAAAAAAAACAAAGTAGGTGCTTAATAAACGCTTGTTTCTTTCCTTCCCATAAATTTGTCCTACTATAATTAATCTAACATTCTAGCTCAGTGAGTGACCTTGTGGTCAACCTGGTGATCAGCCTCTCTGAATTTAGCTGTGCTGACCCTTAGACAATAAATATGTTCATCCATTGCCAGGTTCATATATGAAGCTTTTCCAACTTGGTAAAATCTTTGAGAAATCTGCTGCCAGCATAGTCACCCTCCATGCCATAATGAGGCACTGAAGTAGGGCTCATTAGAGAAGAATTCTCTTCTAGGAAATTCATCCATGAGACACAACTGTCTTTTCTTAGTTTAAACCATAGGATTTAAATCTACAAGGAACCTTAGAGATTGTGTGCACTATTTTGCAGATGAGGAAATTAGAGTCATAGTAAAAGGGAGTTGCCAAAAATCACAAAACTATTAAGGGACATTGTCAAGATTATTCACAATGTAATGCCCTTTCCACTACACTATCCTGAGATATATATATATACATATATATACACACACACACACTATCCTGATATATGTATGTATGTATGTATGTATGTATATATGTGTATATAAAATTATACATATATGTAATAGTATATATAAATAATATTATATTATATATGCTTATATACATACATACATACATACATAACTGTACTAGGAGATGTTAGAGATGGTCTATATCCCATTAGCTCCTGAATTATAGGGTTGCTATATGTGGAATGTCAAAATGTAAAATCATGAAATCAGCTGGTTTCCTATATTGGGTTTAAAAGGTACATGGTACTTTTTTTTTAAGGCCACAAATGGTTAATAAATTACATCATTACTTAGCCTGATGAAAATGTTCTAGAAAAGCTCTTCTAGAAAACCTAACATATTCTAGCAGATATTTTGCCCATCTAATAAGCTAAAAACAGAAAAAGATCAAGGATGCAGACAAAATTTTTACTTCCTGTCCAACAAGGCAATGCAGAAAACATGAACTACCAAGCCATATGCCTACTTCCCCATCTTTATAAAACATTAATAAAAATAATCTTTACATGCATTAGGGACATGCCTAAGAGTATTAGAAAGGAACAGATAAATTTCACATGTGATATCTTTTGATAGTTTTACTATCACACAAGTGACTAACAATGCAGTGAACATGAGATCCCACTGTATATATTTATTTACTACTGAAAAAACACTTAATTTGGTAATGATAATAACAGCTAACATTTCTATAGTTCTTTAAGGTTTGCAAAGCACTAACACTTGTTATTTCATTTCATCCTCACAACAACCTTGTGAAGAAGGTGCTAGAATTATCTTCATTTTACAGATGAGAAAACTCAGACTAAGAGGTGACTACCTAGAGTTACATAGCTTATATATATGAATCCTAGCTCAGAGATATAGCTATTACATACAATATAACATGAGCTAGGATTCAAGCTCAAGCCTTCATAACTCCAAGATAATTCTCTAACTACTGTACCACCTGCCTGACATCTTAAAGGCTCTTGTACAACAAAATTTCTCCCATACGAAAAATTATTTAAGGTTCCTTGAATAATGTAAGAACAGAGATGAATTTTGTTCATAACCCTTTGATCATTAAGATGAAATAAGACACCTTCACCAAAGAGGTCTGCCATTGTCATGGAGGAGTTCTAGGACAAAATCTAAGTAGAAATGGAATTCTTTATAGATTGAGAGTTCATCCAAATATAACTGTGTGCAGAGTATATTGTGTTGACTACAACAAACCCTGGAACACTGCAGTCTCCTGAATGAAATTCATACTCCTTTCCTAGTCCAAGAGTTTGGGTTAACTATCCACTTGAAAGATATCTATAATCCAGACTATAATATGCAGTTGGACATAAAACTTACAGAATTTGTCTACCAGCATATATCTTGAACAGCCACTGCAAATGATCAATAAAGTAAACCCAAACTTGATTAGAATGGCAATGGGGTGGATTGCTTTGGGGGTACTATAAGTTCTTTTAATGACCCCAAACTTGTCCTTGCAATAAAGTCCATTTTTAATGCCAATATTCTACTGGGAAGGTTGTATGGTTGCTAGCCATTAAACACTACAGTACCCAAAGAATTGAAAATAAAAGTCACACAGAGGGCAATGGAGAACATAAACAGGCTGTGATGCATAAAAACAAGGAATTAAGAAGTAGAAACAGTAAAGGATATCCAAAAATATATGATTAGAGAACAGAGTCTGGTTAGACAGGAAAAGTGAAATATAATCAGTGGACAACTTCATTAGTCTATTTGCAACTGGAAGAAGCAAGAGAAACCCCCAGAAAGTTGGATGGACCTCTCTTATGAATTTAAGGTAGGACATAGATGAGAATGATACAGGATGGGCAGGCAAGGATGGATTGCAATCTGCATACCCACATCAATGAGATCACAGATCCAATGTGAGTGTTTAAATAAGGAAGTGGAACACATTATAAACAGAAGATGGAATAATCAGAGAAAAGAAGACAGGAGGAGGTTTGAATGTTGTTGGGGTATTTTTTGTTCTTTACAATTTACTGAGTTTCTTAGACATGGAATAAAGGAAATTTTGAACAAATTACAAATTTATTCATAAAAAGGGCAAGTATCCCAGCTGTGGTGTGGCTAATATCCAGAATTACAGATATGATTCATCTAGTTACTTTAAATTCAAAACATCTTTCAGTCAGTTGTTTTCAGTCATGTCCAACTCTTCATGACTCCATTTGGAGTCTTCTCAACAAAGATACTGGAGTGGTTTGCCATGTCCAGGGTCCATACAGCTAGGACTTGTCTAAGGCCAGATTTGAACTCAGGAACATAAGCATTCCTGACTCCAATCCTGGCACTCAATATCCATGGCACCACCTCACTGCCCTTCAAACGTATTAGGTATCCTAAATTTCATGAGCCTTGGCCATTGGTAAAAGTAATTTAAGGTGTTTCTTCTGCCTTCTTACAGGTCTTTCAGTGCTGTTCCATCTTGCATTTAAAAAAATGAACTTCCCTTACTCAGGATACTTCCTAACTGAAAGTCTGAACTATTTGTAGGTAGAAAATTGTATAAGTAATGAGACCCTTTAACAGTCATGAAAATTAGCCTTGTGTCCTATTAAAGTTATGAAATGTCTAAGATACATCATTCTAGAATATAACTTCCTTTACCCCCAAAAAAATTCTAAAGTGCACAAATGTCTTTACTATAGAAAATAGTGTGGTATAATGGAAAGAGCAGTGGACCCCGAGTCAAAGGAGACCTGTATTCAAATGCCACCACCTCTGACGTTTTGTGATCCTGGGCAAACAACTTAACCTCTCTGACCCTGGGGACAATAATCTGAAATATTTACCTCATAACAAGAAATAAATAGCATAATGTCTGCAAAGAACTTCTCATGTCTTAAAACTTGTCCTCACAGGGATCATAGCAGAGACAATAAATTAGAAAAAAAAATATGTATGAAAATTACTTACATATTTAGGAATTTAAGGAGGATAAAAAGCATTACTGACACATATTTCAGAATACACTTCCTACCTTCCTTTTGGAGTAATGAGTAACACTATTAAATTTCATAAGGTCCATATGAAAAATGTTTTTTATGTATGTGTTTATGACCTAATTCTCTCTGGGTGGTGGGGACAAATGGGAATTAAGATTTATCAATACTACTTCATGGAAAGGAATGTAAACACCATGACCATCAGAAGATTTACAAATGACAATGCATCTTTCCAGAGAAGCTATTTTATGAACAAAATAAGGATAAGGCTTGATCAACTCATCAACCTTCCCTTGATGAGTATTGATTTCCATTTTTATTACCAAACTCCCTGTATGCTATCTGGATCCCCCATCCCCAATTAAGATCTGAGTGTCTGGTTTGGTTTTAGGAGTTTTTGTTTTGTTTTGTTGTTTTAGAGAAAGGGGAAGTCAATGGAGAGATGCCAAAACTTAATCTCCAGACAGACCTCACAGTGAGTTTCTAGAAACTTTACTGTGATGAATCAATGTTTTTACCTCAAGGATGTATGATCTTCTGCCATGTGGGCGATCTCTCCTCCATTACATATTGTAGCTCAACCGTATCTTCTCATCCCTGTGCAATTCTCGATCACAGCTTTCCTGTGTTCTCCACAGAGCATCCACCTAACACACTAGAGGTATTCCTCTGGGGTCAGTTAACATTTTGTGAATCCTACTGTTGTCCACTTAGTGTACATCTTAAGCTGCTAGATGACCAGATCACCACCTTTTCCTGTTATGTACATCCTTGATGTCCTCATCTACTTCTCATGAACAATGTTTAACTCCTGAATCCGTTAAAATTTGGGGAAGGAGAGGTAGAAGGATACATTTCCTATTTGTTAGTAAGATAAATTAAAACCATTCCCAATTATTTTATCATCCTTGTTCAAAATAAGTCAACAAAAGGAGAAAAGTTTCTGTGTCTAAAATACTTTAGTGCAAAGTTTACAGACTGCATAGTACTCATTTTATCTGGGAAATTTCTTCTCTTCTGTAGATTATTTTGCTAGAAACAATCCTTGGAGATGATTGCAAATGCAATAATTACTGAGTTAAATGAAAATAGATTTTTGAACTAATTCCTCTTCGTGTTATTTTTGGCACGGTTGCTGGAGCAGTGGCATGGTGTAATGTTGACATAACTGGTTTCTTGGAAAACAAAATTTGTGACAATTTGCTCCATTCTGTTCCAGAGACAATCTGAGGCTTTTAAAGTGGGGCTAAAAATGCACATAAATCTGCCCACACACAGCTGCTTCTTGTTTGACATTGTCAAATTTTCTTAATTAAAATTTGAGGTTTTATGCTCAGCCTTTTTTTTTCCTTTTGTAAATACCAAATGATGATAAGCTTCTTTTAGATCTCTGGAAGCCTGTGAAAAGTCAGATTACAAAGGTCTTAATTGTTTTATCTGAACTCCTGATTCTCAAGTTTATATTTAGTGCAGTTATGTAAATTTTTTTTCCCATCCGAGCCCGAACAGGCTCAACTAATCTTTGGTAGGGAAGAAGACATAATTCATATATGCAACTGGAGTGTGGACCTGGAGACAGAAAGACAGGTTTGAATCCCATCTCAGACACTCACTTGGGCAAGTCACAGCCTCTTTGAGCCTCAGTTTCCTCATCTGAAAAATGGGGATTATAGCACCTCCCTCACAGTGTTGTTTTTTAAGACAAATGAGGCAAAATATACAAAATTTTTTGCCAGGGAAATAGTTAGCAACTTTTGGAAAACAAATTGAAGTGAGTTTTTCTGATAAAGGCCTCATTTCTCAAACACACAGAGAACTGAGTCAAATTTGTAAAAATAGGAGTCATTTCCCAGTTGATAAATGATTAAAAAATATGAAGTTTTCAGATGAAGTAATCAAAATTATCAATAGCCATATAAAAAAAGCTCTAACTCATCACTAATTGGAGAAATGCAAATTAAAACAATTCTGAGGTACTACTTCATACCTATTAGATTGGCTAATAGGACAAAAAAGGAAAATGAAGAATGGAGAAGGGATGTGGAAAAAAATGGGGCATTAGTGCACTGTTGTGGAGTTGTGAACTGATTCAACTGTTCTGTAGAGCAATTTGGAATTATGCCCAAAGGGCTACAAAACCATGCATATCCTTTGACCTAGCAGTACCACTAGTAGGTCTGTATTCCAAAAGAGACAAAAAAACATAAAGGACCTGTACATAACAAAATATTTATAACAGCTCTTTTCTGATGGCAAAGAACTTGAAATTGAGGGGATGTCCGTCAGCTGGGGAAGGGCTGGACAAGCTGTGCGGTATGATTGTGATGGAATATTATTGTGTTAAGGGAAATGATTAGCAGGATGCTCTCAGAAAAGCCTGGAGAGACTTCCATGAGCTGGTGCAAAGTGAAATAAATGTACCATGTCCAAAGTAACAATATTGTAAGATGATCAGCTATGAATGACTTAGCTATTCTCATCAATACAATGATCCAAAACAGCTCTAAAGGACTTAATGATGAAAAATGTTATCCATCCGCAAAGAAAGAACTGATGGTGTCTGAATACAGATTGAAGCATACTTTTTTGCTTTCTTTATTTTTCTAGAGGTTTGTTTGTGGTTTTTTGGTCTGTTTTCTTTCACAACATGACTATTACGGAAATGTTTTGCATGACTACACATGTATAACCTATATTGAATGGCTTGCCTTCTAAAGGTGTGGGGTGGGACGGGAAGAAGGGAGGGAATTTGGAACTCAAAGTTTTAAAAATGAATGTTAAAAATTGTTTTTACATGTAACTGGGGAAAAATAAAATACTAAATTAAAAAAACTCTTTGAAAAACTTAAAAAGATATAAATGTGAGTCATTATTAAACCTTAATAACATTACTTTCAAGTTCGTTGCAGGTACTACAGAAAGTGTCCATTTCTAGGAATAAAATGTGGCTTAATGCTAAAGGTACTAAAATGAATCCAAAGTTAGAACTCCTAAATTATTTTGCATATGACCCTACTCACCTAATTAGCAGAACACTGGGTAAGAATAAAGATTAAAACTGGAGTGACCTGGAGGCTAAGGTTTTCATGTCACCCAAATTTAAGTTTGCCCCACAGCTGATCTTCTCAAGGTCTTGACAACTGAGTCAAGTAGGAATCTTACAATGGAAACTGTCTCTTGGTTACTATAAGAAGAGATCCTTGCTTTACAGACAACAGGAGTCAATCCCAAGGGATCTTCATATAACTGAAGCAATATGGATTATAACTGGATACTTCCTCTTTTCACATACTTTTTTCGGTCCTTTGTAATCTTGTTTCCAACCTCATCCATTGACTAAAAATGTTCTTTCCAAAGTTATAATGATTCTCAACTGCCAAATTTGATGTCTTTTCTCAGTCAGTCATCATCATCCATTTCAACCTCTCTGCCAAATTTAACACTGCTGTGGACCCTCTCCAAGATGTTTTTTTCCTCTCTGGGTTATTGTGACACTGCTCTCTTTGGCTTCTTTTCCCACCTGGATATGACCAAACTTCATCAGTTTCTTTTTCTGAATTAGTAGCCACATTGTGCCCCCCCAAATAGGGGGCATACTTGAAGGTTTTATCCTGGACTCTGCTTCCCTCCCCTCCATTCCCACCCACCCACCCCTGGTTTCTTTAACATCTCTGTGCAGTTGACTGTAAAATCTAAATGTCCAACCTGGTCTCTCTCTTAAGCTCCAATCCCATATCACCAACTGCCTACTGGACATTTCTAACTATGTACCCATAGGCGTCTCAAACTCAACATATTCAGAATATAATTTACTAAATTTTCCCCCAAATCCACTATTTCTGGACTTTCACATTTCTGAAGGGGGTACCATCATGCTTAGAGCTCCCAAGGTTTGCAACTTTGGCGTCATCCTTGACACTTTACTCCATAAACCCATATATTCAGCAAGTTGCCAAATCTTGCCGTTTTTACCTAGACATCTCTTGCACCTGTCCTCCCCATAAAGTCAGCACCCTAGTTTAGGCCCTCATCACCTCTCACCTAGACTATTGCCACAGCTTCCTAAATACCTCACATCTCTCTCCCCAGTCTTGTCCATCCTCCAGGAAGCTTATTTTCCTAAAACAAATGCTTGACCAGATACATATTCCCACTCCTGTGAATCCTTTTTACCTTTTGGTTGTTCAACTGTCTTAGTCATGTCCAACTCTTCATGACCCCATTTGGGGCTTTCCTGGCAAACATACTGGAGTGGGTTGTCATTTCCTTCTCTAGCTCATTTGACAGATGAAGAAACTGGGACAAATTTGTCTTGCATTAGGAGCTAATATCTAAAATGATTTGAACTCAGGAAGATGAGTTTTCCTGGCCCTGCACTTTGCCCCCTACACAACTTAAATGCCCTCCTACTATTAGCAGGATCAACGTATAATCTTCCATCTAGTATTCAAAACTCTTCACCTAGCCTCAACCTCTTTAAACTTATTATATCTTACTTCCCTTTCCGGTCCAGTACAATGGATCTTCTTGGTATTCATCACTTGACATTCTATTTCCCACCTCCCTTCTCTTTGCCTCTGACTGTCTGTCCTCCAATCTGCCTTTTAGAATTTCTTGTTTCCTTCAAGGCTCAGTTCAAGTGTTAATCTCTATATAAAGCCTTTCATGATTCCCCCAGCTCTCAGTGTTTCCTTCAAACCCAGTCTCACCAATTATCTTCTGTCTACTCTTTGCATGATATAAGACATAGCCCAACCCCTCCTCATCCTACCACGTAGGTTAGGCTAGTTCTTCCTTAGGAGGTATTGAGACATTCCTTGAAACTTGGTTGGCTTAGTGAACTAAGGGCTCAGACTGATGCCACTTTCTCATTACCTAAGTACAAGTGTCTCACTTTATTACGGTATCAAACCTAAACTACCAAGGGAATGGCCTGATTTGGGCCCAGCCCAGAACATTTTACAGATGAAGAAACTAAGGCAAACAGCATTAAGTGACTTGCCCAGGGTCACATAGTGTCTGAGGCCCAATTTGGACTCAGGAAGATGAGTCTTCCTGACGTCAGGTCTGGCACTCTATACATTTCACCACCTAGTTGCACACCTAGAACACCTTGCTAGACTGGAAATTCCTAAAAGGCAAGGACGGTTTCATGTTTTGTCTCTCTGTTTCTATTCCATTTCATTTAATCCCATCATTCCCTGAACTCCTATCCCTTCCCCTGCGGCTAGCTAATCTCACTTTCTCATTCACTTTCAATTACCTGGCCCCTCTCACCTGTAAACATACATCTGGACTCCCACGTTCATTCTTAGGGACTTTTTTTTAAAAAAATAGTATTTTATTTTGTCCCCAATTACATGTAAAAACAATTTTCAACGTTCATTTTCTTAAAGTTCTGAGCTCCAAATTCTCTTCCTCACTTCCTCCCATCCCCCCTCCCTGAGATGGTAAACAGTCTGATATAGGTTATATACGGGCAGTCATGTAAAACATATTTCCATTTTAGTCATTTTGTGGAAGAAAACTCAAACAAAAAAATTAAAAAATAGCATTCTTCAATCTGCATTCAGACCCCATTGGTTCTTTCTCTGGAGACAGATAGCATTTTTTATCATGTGTCCTTTGGGATTGATTGTCTTGGATCATTGTATTGCTGAGAAAAGCTAAATCATTCATAGTCACTGTTACTCTACAATGTTCTCTTAGTTCTGCTCACTTCACTTTGCATCAATTGATGTCTTTCTAGGTTTTTCTGAAATCATCCTACTCATCATATTTATAGCACAATTATATTCCATTACAAGCGTATACTACAACTTTTTCAGCTATTCTCCAGTTGACAGGCATTCTGTACATTTCTAATTCTTTGCCATGATAAAAAGAGCTGCTATAAATATCCCTGTACAAATAGATCCCCCCCTTTTTTCTATCTCTTTGGGATACAGACCTAATAGTGGTATTGCTGGGTCAGGGGGTATGTAGTTTTATACCCCATTGGACATAGTTCCAAATTGCTCTCCAGAATGGCTGGATCGGTTCACAACTCCATGTAATGGTAAGCAAAGTAATACTTCGCTGGTTTTAGCTATTCAAGTGCCTTTGAATCTCACCTTTGATTGTATCAAGAGTCTTTGTTGGAAACACTATACATTGTGCTGCCCTTAATAGGCCGATGGGAATTTTAAGACCTTCTCTGTCCTTAATAGGTCTAACAATCACATAGAGCCCACTGTGGGAAGAACTGGTCAAAAGAGTGGAACAGAAAGGGTAGAAGAAGCAGCAGAGCTGGAAGCTAAGAGAGGAGAATGGAGAGAAAGAATGTTTGTGATTTTGGAGCTGTTTGTTGATCTGTGTTGCTTTCTGAGAACTGATATGTTTGTGATTTCAGTGCTCTGTCTGTTGATCTGTTATTTTGTTAGACAGAAGCATTATCTGTTGAACTGTATCACTTTGTCAGACAGAAGCACTCTGTTGATTTGTGTTTGATTTCTCAGACAGAAAGTGAATTGACATGATAGTACTGGTAATGTGTGTAAATATTGTTGTAGCTCTGTTAAGGTTTGTCTTCCTAGAAACAGAAACCGCAAAGAGCTTGGAATGGAGCAGTCTCTGTGAGCTGAGATATGGAACAGGAGTGGAGAGCTGCCTACACGTGAATCCAGACAAGAGCTGGGGACAGTCAGCCCATGGAAGAAGAGCTATGGGGTTTGGAAGTTGGCCTGGAGTTAAGTCGAAAAAGGATCTTACTTGGATACTCTGTATTAATTGATGAGATTTTTAACTTACTGTGACCTAGGGATAGATGGTGTTTATACTTTCTGCTATCCCTTAAGGATGACTGGTTTAAGGATGATTGGAAGCCAGCCTCTAGTCAAGATGAAAGAGTACTTTATCTAGGGGTAGATGGTGTTTGTACTTTCTGCTACCCCTTAAAGATGATCATAACATATTGAATGATATGTTTTGTGTAAGACTATGTGGTCACCTTAGTAATAAACTGTTATGTTATGTTGTTGTGAATGTTACGCTTTAGTTTATTGCTGAATAAATAGAAAGTTCATTTTACTATATGATAAGACCCTTAAAGTCATTCAGAGTAGCAATCCTCAGGGGAGCTGCTCAAGATTGGCCTTATATTCCACTAACCGTGCATTTGTGTCCCAATTTTTCTACATCCCCTCCAACATTTATCATTTTTCTTTTCCGTCATATTAACCAATCTGATAGCTTTGAGGTGGTACCTTAGAGTTGTTTTAATTTGCATTTCTGTAATCAACAGTGATTTAGGCATTTTTTTCACTTTTGTAGAGTTTTTATTTCTTCATCTGAAAACTGCCTGTTCATGGCCTTTGATCATTTATCAATTGGAGAATGACTTATATTCTTATAAATTTGACTCAGTTCTCAATATATGTAAGAAATGAGGCCTTTAAAAAAAAAGACATAAGGCTTTTATCAGAGATACTTGCTGTAAAAAACTTTTCCCAGCTTTCTGCTTCACTTCAAATCTTGGCTGCCATTCTTAGGGACTTTTTACAAGTAATCAATCCCTCTTGTACATGGCTCTTCCAGATTACCTGTTGTACAACCTTGTTGGTACATGGTACCAACAAGGTACACACATGGACAGAGACTTTCTCCAGCTCTATTATGCAGATGTGAAACAGGCCGACAGATTGAAAATACTACAGTATATTGGGGGAAAAAAGAGTGGAATTACAGTCAATCATTCTGGGTTCAAATCTTGGCTCTGCTTCTCACCAAAGAGGTGATGCTGTACAATCTACTTCACCTCTGAGCTCAGTTTTCCCCTTTAGAATGAGGAGACTGTACTAGAAGATATCTAAGGCTCCTGATAGCTATAAAATCCTATGAGTAAAGAGCAAGTCAAGAAGTATTTACAAAGGGCCTTCTATCTCCCAGGCACTGTGCTAAGTGCTTGGAATGTAAGTAAACGGAAAAAAAGCAAACAGTTCTTGCCCTCAAGCAGTCCATAGCCTAATGGGGCTGTGACAAATAGGATAAAATGGAGATCTTTTTGGAGGGAAGATATTAAGACTGAGGAAGACTGGAAAAACTTCTCAGAGAAGGCAGGTCTTTAGCTGAGACTTTGAAACTAGGGAAACCAGGAGGCAGAGATGAGTACAGAGTTCCAAGCATGGAGGATAGCCAACAAAAATGCCTGGAATTGGGAATTCATCTTGTGGAAGGAACAGCAAACAAAGCAGCATCAATGGATTATGTATGGTATATGGGGAGGAAAGTAAAGGGTAATAAGTAGGTAGCAGAACTGAGATTTCAACCTAGAACAGTTCACTCCAAATCCAGCATTCTTTCCAGTGAATCACACTAATTACTATTCCCTCTGACTCTGGTGTGCCTGATGAAATGTCCATGACGCAGCTAAATGGCCTGTGGGACCAGAAATTAATAAATCTGAAAACCAGAGTAGACTCCTAGAAATTTCAACCCATAATACAAAGATAGAAATAAAAAGTAAAAAGCAAGTTTGTATCTTTGGAGATGAGATGGTTTATTAGATGCTTTAAAAATACAGCTTTGTAGGATATGGTTTTTAAGTATCTCAATGTTAAAAATCAAAACACAGGAAACTGTTGTCTTCATCTTAGGGGTCTAAGCCCATATAAGTGTCCACTTACAAATGACAGAGAACATGAAACAAAATACTCTGAGAAGAATATAAGCTTAATAGTATAGAATAGTCATTGGAAATATATTAACTTTATTAAAAATATCTGAGGTTCATATTTTTCTTTTCTCTTTAGGACTAAGTATCACAGAAAATTTTCATATCTGTATTTTTTTAAGCTACTGGATCCCTCTCCTATTTCATCAATAAAGGGTGTTACTCATCTATACTCATATCTGTCTTCTAAAGAACTCAAAACATCTTCAATTTCTTAATCTATTTTGCTCAGCAAAACTGTAATCTTTGGGGTTCAGAGAAACAGGAGAGAAGAGGAGGAGAGTAGGAGGGATAAGATATTGACATTTGTCTAACATAACATTTCATTATAAAGTGCATCCATGTGACTTTAATGATTCACCAGCAAAGAACTAAGCTAACACAGCAGCCTGTTATATAAACTCCACGTGCTGTCACATGGCTCTTGTTATTCCTCAATCTAGATTTATATTTTAGTATATTCATTCAGAGAATGCAATAGCAAAAGATAAAAATACATGGCTTAACAGAACTCTCAAAAATCTCTTAACCTCAAGCTAGAACACTGGTTTAAAAAAACAAACAAGAACAAGAACAAATAACCAGTTCATGAAATATCAAAAACATACTTTTAAAAAGCAAGTCAGAGTTTCCCAGGTAAAGATACTACAAAAATAACGCAAGAAAATAATTTTACTCTAAAAAATGAATTGCAGTTAACAAAGTAATACTTTTCACTTATAAGTTTTGTGTTTTGCCTTTATGTGGGCTCTCGCAATTTACATCCAGAAGTCTCAAAGTGCTCTATGAGCATTAGCAAATGGAGATTCAAAACACTGGCATACAAGTGAGTCATTTGGTATTCATTAAGGTGCTGGGATACCATCTGTCAATGAAAGGGGGGAAATGGTACAAAAAATAAACCTAGATATAAAAATATCACCTAAAACATTGAAAGAATACAGCACATTGTTAGAAATTAACTGACTTTTCTGGATAGCACAGATCAGTAAGACATTTACATGAACTTTCCTTCTGCAAATTTTATTTATACAGAGGACTGAACAGCTCCCTGAAACCTCTAAATTTTTAGAGTTGTACAATATTAAAAATTATATATGCTATAATCTTTTCATGTAAACCAGTTTCTTAAAGAAGAAACACATTGATAAGTAATCTGACAACCATGGAGGGAGGATAAATCATTAAGAAAAAATGGTATTATAACATATATTTTTCAAAATCTATTGAACCAAACATTGCCACCTAGACATTTGGTGCCATTAAAGATTTTTTTTTTTTTACATTATAGCTATAACGTCTGCATTACTTCCAATGTAGCTTATCTCATTATGTTCAATTTGGGCAGAATTTCCTGCATTTCAAAAGATAATGTAAGTTTTCTTAAATGTTGAATTATCTAACTTTATACCTAATTTTCCAACTAGTCTAAGATTTTAATTCTCCCATCTTAACACTTCCTTTTTTAAAATAATCTGCCATTAATCTAAGAAAATTTACTAATAACTACTTAGTAGTGAATTAATAGCTCTTGAGAAGATATCAAAATTCCTCAAGCTCTCATAATTCAAGTGAGGTATGTCTAATAACTATTTCAGCAAAGGCAAACTATGTATTATTGAGAAAAATTTACTTAATAAAGCTTGCCATTAAAATACTTTGACTTACTAAATTACTAAACTGCACAGTTTAAAAGCATTCTTTAAAATCTAAATGCAGTAAGTCTGCTGCTTTGATTTTCCTGGTATACAAGGCTGTTAAGTGTTATTCTTTAAAATGTAAGCAAATCTGCAGATTGTAAATACAATGAAAAGGCCTATTAGAATTCCTCAGAGGAGAAAAGTTGTTTGCCTTACTCTGAGGATAGATCTATATAGTCAATCTAGACCAGGGTTTCTTAAACTTTTTTCACTCACAAACTCTTTTTGAATTTCAGCAGTGTTTGTTGGCACTGCATGGCCCGAGGGCATGTGCAGCACAAAGTGTGTATGCTTTGTCTTCAGAACCAAGGCTGCAGTGAAGTTGCACAGCACTGCCAGAAACACCTTGGATTCATGACATATTTGCTTTTGAATTAATTGTTGGTCATGTGTTCAGAAACTTTTTACTATTGCCATGGGGTCTTGACCCACAGTTTAAGAAGCACTGAACAATTCCAATCAGCAGTGACCCTGTGTTCAGTAGTTGTTTACCACTGGTACAAAACACAAAAATAATAGCTCCGGAGGAGAATTAAAGAGATCATGTGGTCCAGACCCCTGTTTTCAGCAGAATATCTAAACTCTCCATGGATGATCTAAATGAAATTTCTAAACCTCCAGAGCTGGACAAACAACTAAACTAGTCTTTTCCTGTGTCTCTGTGAATTAAAAAATGGTAAACACAGAAATTGATTTTCCATACTCAAAATTCTTACAAATCATTCTCTCTCAATCTTTTTACTCAGTAATTTAAAATAAAGAATAAAGGCTCACCCAGAACCCAGTAGTTTATGAAGGACTTTTCTCACAACTCTCTACTTATAGGGTAGGTAATAAATCCTAATCCTAAAAGAAAAAAAAATAGACAAAATCTAACCACAATAATTAAACCAAAAGTACTGAATATGCCTCTCCGCCCCCCCCCCCACACTTTTTTTTGATGGTGGTAGGAGCAGAAACAGAGGAGAATGGTATAATGTGTATATCCTAGTCTAAATAGACACTATAATGAAATTGGGAAAAATTAAAATCTGGGGTGAAACTTTTTTTAAGATCAAAAGTAGAGACTGGTCTGTTTACTTTCTGCGTGCTGATATGTCAAAGATCCATCCAAAGCTGCATTTTAAATTTTATTTATGCATAACATTTAGCTACCACACATAAGCATAAAAGCTGATAATAAAGAACAGCAAAAGGCATGAAATTCATATTTTAAGTAAATAGCCTACCAAATTATTCTCAAGTTTGACTATAGTATGAAAATTTTGCAGAGTACAGATTAACTGAAACTGAAAGACTAGCACTGAAATGCTGAGAGTCCAAAATTAACAAAGTAAAACTTTTTTCCCAAAACCTATTGAATTAAATGCTTAAAAAAAAAATCTTAGAGATCATTTTGCCTAACCTTCTTTGAAAGATGGATAAAAAAGGAGCCCTGAGGTAAAACGACTTGACACTTCTCCGTCCTTCCACTGTATCAGTGCTGCCAACTCCATTTCACAAGTGAGCCAAACTAATTACATAACTAAACTGTAGATGACAGCATCTGGCTTGAGAGTGATAGGACCCACACTTACATTCCACTGCTACTTACTACCAGTCACTTTGGTCAATTCCCTTTCCTTTTGTAGGGCTCAGTTTCTTCCTCTGCAAAAGGTAGAGGTTGATATAGAAAATGCCAAAAGCTTATGATCCTAGCTCATTAATATTATGAGAAGTTCGGGCTAATAATTATAACATAGGTCACAACCATGAGGTCAGTTACTGCCAAGTAACTATTTAGAAGACATTTAAATACCCTGAAGACACTATAACATGGCCCAGGAGTACATGCAACAAGTGAAATTATGGTGAATGGAGACAATTAGGTTATGATGGCATCCATTTAGCAATTCTGGCACCTGAACTTCAGTGAAGGGTTCCTAAGTAAAGGCTTGTTACGTTGCTCTCCACGCAACAGGTCATGTTATAGTGAAATTCCAGTTTACATGGTGTGGTTGATATGTTTTTGATTTCCAATTCCCAAATGGTAAAAAATATGCCATAAAGAAAAAGAAAAGTCCCCTAATCCACAGAAAAATGAGAATAAAATAAATTTCCCAAGAGTCGATTTACAATTGGTCAGTGGCATTTATAAACTGGGAGTAAGAGAGCAGTAACAAATGGAAAACACACTAGTACAGGACATGTCACTTAAGAGAGGAAAAAATTAACAACACAAATACAGTCTGAAGCAAGATGGACTTGGTACAAAAAATTGGGAAACACCAACTGGAACCAGATTAAAGTATAACTAGGAAATAGTTAACAAAATAAAAATACAACAGAACACAGAAATGTTCATATGTTTTTCAAGTCAATATGGGGCCTCCTGCGATCCTTATGATGGTTCAGTGTGCCCATTTATACTCGAGTTTGACACTACTGGTCCACTGGAGCAGCACTGAGATGGAGTCTTGTAGTGGTGTACTTTTAAAAAGTGAGCATAATACTGAGATAGAGACTGAAGTACAGCATAACAGAATCGTGAATTAATCCCTCTTCAGTCATTAGCACTAGTTGAACCAATCTGCAATGCCATAGCTAAAGGTATGATATAAATTCTAAACAATTTCTAGAGAAGTGCTAAAAAAATAATAACTAATAGGCAGGGGAATTAATTCTGTTGCTTTAAAATAAACTAAATGAACAAGTTTTACTTAGCCTGGAGAAAATGAAGATCAAGTAAGATATAAAAAAGACATTCCAAGCACATGAAGTTATTGTTAAAACTAACAATGACTGGCTATTCTGCTTTATCTGAGGACAAAACACAAGCAGAGGTCAAACTGTCCCTGATTACACGTGGATCAGACAATAAGGAACTTCTTGACCATACCAAAGAGAGGCAAGAGTCTTCTTTTGAAGACATGTTAAAAGAGTATCCAATACTCTAAGAAAGATCATACTAAATTCTGTCCAAAGCCAGGGTTATTAACTAGATGTCTTAAGAGTTCTTCCAAGTTTTATGGTTCATGAAATATTAATTATTATCAGGTACCAAGAGAATACATTGTAACCTTACTAGACTTTCACCTGGAATAAACAGCATTGAGAGGTAGATAAACTCAAGGATAAATTAATGAGCATAATTTCAAGACAACCTCAAATTTTGTCAGAAAGAAACTTTTTATATCAATGAGTAAAACCATTAACTCTTATACATATAATACAAACATCAAGAAGTTAATTTGAAAAGGACAAGGTACACAGTGCTTCAAAAATGAAAAATTGTGACTATCTGTATGAGTCATAATACAACTGTGAGAAGATCATTTCTAAATTTAAAAAAATTTTTCATTAGAGAGAGGGAATTTTCCATGGAATATCTTCCCCCCGTGAAACCATTGTTCCCATCATCACAACCAACTGGATATTGTTAAACTCATAAAAAACAGAAGATAAGGAATGTGAGAGTAAATACAGATAATTTTTCATTACTTGTCAAGTATTAATGGCCAGTTTCCTTGTCAAAAGATTTAAAAGAGCACAACTTCTTGGTTTCTATATTTAGAGACTATTATCACTCTGCTGCCATCAAAAAAAGGAAAGTATATTAGGTATCCTAGAAGTTCTCAAACATACGATAAAACATACCGTAAAATCACAAATCTTAACCAACATGGCTCTCATTTCAAACACAGTACGATTTATAGATGATTTAGCAAGCTACCCTGTAAATAAAAGAGGGGGTTGGTATTCAATTCAATTCATTTATTATTCTCCTACTGTGTTCAAACCACTATTAAAGGTTTTTGGGGGTTACAAAGATCAGTAAAGCATGAGTCCCTGCCCTCGAGGAGCTCACAGTTTAATTGGGAAGATAAGACTTACACACAAATGAACAAAATGCAAGTGATGAAATACCAACAAAGAGCAATGAAAGATATGAAGAAGGATAAGTGGAACTTAAACTTCTTTCTTTGAAGTGGAATTGGATCTGGGTTTTGAAGATGGGTAGACTTTCAACAGGGAGAGAACATGGATTTGGGGGGAGGGAAAGGCATAGCAAAAGGCAAACACACACACACACACACACACACACACAAACTTAATTCATACAATGCTTTAAGGTACATACAAAATGCTTTCCTCCTAACATCCCCTGGAAAGGAGTCAAAGGCAAAGACTAGGATAAGTTTGGACAACAATGAAGAACATCAAGTATATAAGATAAGGCTGAAAAGGTAGGCTGCAGACTTGCGGAGCTTCTTGAATATCAGGATAAGAAGTCTGAACTTTATTCAGGAGACAAGAACCCAATAATGGCTTCTGAGTAGGAGAGTGACAACACGATTAGCACTATACATTAGAAAGGTTACTCTGGGACAGATGTCTAGGATAGATTGGATTGAAGGGAAATTGGAGACAAGGAGATGAATAAGAATATCATAGTAATAATCTAGGCAAGACATAGATGAGAGGCTGTATGAGGGTAAAGATGATGGGAATGAAGAGTAAGGGACAGATATGTGAATTATTTCACCAGCTGAGAGGATCTGGGAAATCGTTCAATATGGAGGACAAATTTAGAAGAGGGAAGGATCAAAGTAATACCTAAATTTTAAGTTTCAGTTATAGGGAGGACAGTGGTGCAATGAACAGATATGGAGACATTAATAAGTACAGATTCAAGCAAGATGAAAAAAGTAAGTCTGGGACACAAATCTGAGGTGCTACCTGGGGAATGCAGCGGAGATAGTTACAGATCAAATCTGAATATGTAACACTGAGAGTCAACTAGACAGTGGTGGTCATGATGACAGCTAGTCAGAGAAGTGAAAGAAGACCCCAAAGGAGAAAATCTAGAGAGAAAGAAAAAGATCAAGGGTAGTCCTAGGGAATTCCTCTATCTAGAAGGTAGGAAAGGGAAGAGTTTGTGAAAGAGAAAGAACGGTCAGAGAGGTAACCTGGAAGAGAACCATGAGAATACAGCATCATAGAAGAGGAGAAAGGAAAAAGTTTTACGGAGTACAATCAACAATGTCAAAAGTTGCAAAGATGTCAAAGAGAATGAAGATGGAAAAAAAGGCTATTGGATTTGAGTCATCAAATTCATTGTTGACTACTAAAGATAATAGTTTCAGTCAAATAACAGAAGTGGAAGCTGGACTATTTGATTTGGGGAATAAGTGGTTAAGTGAGCAAGGAGAAGCAACCAGTGTAGACTGTTACACTCAGCAGAAACTGGTGCCTAAAAGAGTGCCTTATAAAAGTTGGTGCTAAACAATTATTTGAAGACTGAATGAATGAACCATATTAAGGCCTCTAAAATGAGTTCTGGCAAATTTATTCATATTGCTTAGCATTTTAGGAAATTAAAAGTTAAAGGTAAATATGAACATCAATTATTTGGAGTTATCAGATTTTTTTGATGTGGTTGGCAATTTGAAAATAAAATAGTTTCTAAAAACAACAGCTGAGGATTTACCATTGGCTTTTAAAAAGGCCATTCGACTTTTTTAAGAGAATTTTTATTGACCACACGGTTCTGAATACTGCCTGTAAATAATGAACAGGGATGCTCAGTTAAAAATGATGCAACCAAAACAATTCCAAGCAAGGCCATAAAAAAGTTTTGTTTTAAATTATGACATCCAGGAAAAGTAGTATAAACGTGCAAAATTTTGGATTTTCCACACTTTTCCAAGCTAATTGCCACAGCTAAATTTTAAAAAATTCTTTTTCTGAATTCCTTTCCTCTATAATTAGATATAGTAAATGTACTCATCATATTAGTACACTAATGGAAATTTATCATCATAGTATTTTAAGTGCTGCCATTTAATATCATATACTTGCTGAACATGATTTAATAACTAGGAACAGGAGAATTAATTTCTGTTCCCTATATGTCTTATTGTCTATTCCAATTTGGAGATGCTAAATAGTTATCTATCAAGCACTTAATTGTGCACCAAGCACAATATATTTTTTAACTTGATAAGTCCCATGAGTCAACATAAATATGTTTGGATTTTCACCTCCTGTAATTCACAAAAGGACCACTTGGACCAGCCAATAACCACATGCCAATACCATCCCCCAAAAGGGCATAGTCTTTTAATTAAAATAACAAATCATACTTCATAATATAAATAAAAGAATCCTGCTTCATTCATGAACTACCTGACCTTCCCAGCTGTAGCCATTACCTGCTGGGATTTGGTCCTAAGCCAAAAATATCCCTCCCTTAAAAAAAAAAAAAAGTGGCGGCAATTGTGAAATATGATGTGCTTTAAAGAAGTAATTTTCAAATATCTGAAATTCCATGTATGTATTTTGATATCAGCTATTTTTGAAAAATGAATGTTAATTTCAGTGCACCAAGACTGTAATTTTCAAATAAAGAACCAAACATATTACTAATGTGTACAAATAGAACTTTTAAAAAAATTAAGAGCAAGGAGAGATCATAAAATCAGACACTGATCATCAAAGCATAATGAACTATAAAGATAGTACTATACTATACAAGCAACATCAATTGTGCTTTGCTTCCTGAGCAGGAAAAAAAACCAACAATCAGACTTATACTTTCAGGCCTTCCTCTCTCACTACTGAATGCCCAGGAACTACATGGTCTTCCTTTTCTCATCAAAGAGACCCATACATTCTGGGAAATACAAATTATTTCAATACATTCAAGGAGAGGCCAACATATCTCTCTCTGTCTCTACAAAAAAAAAAATTTAAAAAAGGTTGCTTCCTCTTATCAGATGGAAGAAAAAGGCAACACTTTGGTTTCAGTTCAAGTGAGGCAATGCCTTTAAGCCTATAAAATCAATGCAACAACTGTTCCTGCCCTTCACTATTTTTGTACCGTATTCTTCAGAAGGATATGTCTATAAGCAATTTCATATTTCTGGATGATGGTGATTTTTATTTTTGTATTAAAAGTAAAATATCAGGTTATGAAATGCTCATGGAGACTAACTGGATGATAGAAGATTCAGCTTTGGAGTTCAAAGGGTGTGAAACAGCACAGTACAGAAATATCGCCTCCCCTGAATCTTCTAGCTGTGATCCAGGATCATAAGATTTCATCCTGCTACCTCAACAATATCAATCTGCACACGGAAAAAAATCACCTAAAGCAGACTTTATTGCACCTGCAAGTCTTAAAAATAAAACCCTCACACCTCAATTCAAGTCTAACATTAAGTTGCTGCTTATGAGACAAAACAAAGACTTTCTAATAACAGACTGAACAAATCTATGGTAAAATTCCATAGGAAAACATGGAAACAAGAAGACAACATAAAAACAGAGACAGATGAAAGAAAATATTGATAATAAAATCAATTTGCTTTTTCCCTCTCTCATGTACATGATCACTTATCTATTTTAATACAAGGACTTCTCTAGAGTAGAAGCTCCTGCCAGTTTAGAAAACTCTTCAACCCCTGTGGCTTCCGTCAAGGAGTAGAAGCAGGAGAGCTTTTCAAACTGCTGAGTGCCGCGTGGATCCTGAAGTGCAGTCTGGACTCCATGGAGTAATCTTTGTAGTTCGTTCTAAAAGGCAGTAAGAACAAACTGTCAACAGGAAATTAGAGCCCCTCACCCTCGGACTAGCCTTCTTTTTCAACTGGGGTTATCTTTTCTCTATGAAGCTCACTTCATGAACGATAACTAAGTATATAAACTATTCCTAAACTGAGTCAAATCCCTAATTTAGATGGAGAAATCTAAGACAGACTAGCTCTTTAAATGTATTGTAGGACCAAAAAAAAAAACCAAACCAACATTAAATTGGCACAAATCATTATGGTAACAGTTAAGAAAACTGCATTCTAAGAAATGACAGGCTATATTCTAAATTCAGGCAGCTGAGTGGCAAAGTGGGTAGCATCAGGCCTAGAGTCAAGAAGACTTATTTCCCATAGTTCAAATCTGTTCTTAGACAGATTAGTTATGTGACTCTGTGTAGGTCACTTAACCCTGTTTGCCTCAGTTTCCTCACCTGAAAAATGAGCCGGAAAAGGAAATGGTAAACCACTCCAATATCTTTGGCAAGAAAACGCCAAATGGGGTCATAAAGAGTCAGACAACTGAATAACAAAACCAATTCCAAATTCATATAAATTCAGCACATTTTTGCTAAGTGCCTACTATGGGAAATGCTCAGTGGTAGGCCTTCAAGCATCAAAGGAAATAATCAAACCGTTCCTGTCATCAAGAAATTCTACCCTAACTCTTAGAATATAGCAAATAAACCTCAGTTATTAATTAGGTGCTCTCACTTTTCCACTTTAACTGGCCAAGTCATGAAAAAAAGAAAAAAAAAGAGTTTGGAGCTAGTAATATCAAAAGAGGCAGGAAGAGGAGGGAGTATTCTCAAACATTCCAGCTAATAATACTATTGTTCCTGATCACAATTGCTCCTGCTTCAAAATGACCACATCTCTGGACTGTAAGGGATCTTAGAAATAACCTAGTCCAACTCCCACCTAGAGCACGATTGCTCTTAATTCATGATCATCCAAGATCTTACTACCTCAAGCCCTTCTCACCACTTATCCTTCCTATATGCCAGATACATCTTGTTTACTGATACAATTCCAGTCTCAAAAAAAATCTTCAGGGGCATCCCCCTGGGGAAAGCTTTGACTCTCTTCTCTGTTGTTTAAAAGCTTTCACAATCTGGTATCATCCTCCCTTTCCAGTCTTATGTTACTGTCCTCAAAACACTCTCCCGCGAAACTGGAGACTCCCTGAACCCTCTAGGTTGTGTCCCTGGATTGTTCTCCCTCCCTTTTCTTGTTTTTGGAATCCCGCCTTTTCAGGCCTGCCTCCAAAGCCACTTCATCCAAGAAATCTTCCCTGTCGCCATCCCCCCACTGGTAATGGCCATCTAGCACTCCACCCCTGGACCTCTCATTGGTACTTCCCACTCCTCCCCAACCCAGGACTCTGAGCACAGGAAAAGCTTTGTCAAGCAAGTGAAGTGTCCCTCCTTATTATCCAGGCTCCCTACTTGAGAGGGATGATCTAAAAATAACAAAGAGAAAGAGCAAAGACGTACTTCACTTCTATTTAAGTGGCAAGGCACCACAGTGCCCTGAATACAGTACCTACTTGATAAATGTGTACTGTGTGGTTGAATTGAGGGAAAATAATCTCCAAATTGGGAAGAGTTAAACAAAAGTATTAAGAAGAAACTGAAGGAAAAAAGAGGTGTGCACTGTTTTGGGGGTTTACTGGGGCACATGTGAGGGAACTCTTCAGCTGAATTCAGAAGTGCTAGACTTTGGTCCAAGCTGTCATTAACTAGCTAGGAAACCAGGAGAAAACTGCTTAATCCTTCTGGGTTATAGTCATCCAAGAGAATTTAAAGTCACCTAAAAGACTATTTCCTTTTTGTCTACTGTACTCATACCGAGGACCTTGTACAGTGCTTGGTGGGTAGCAGGGGCTTAACAAATGACTATTGGATTTAAATGGATATCAGTTTTCTCCTCTATAAAAAAGGTGAATTTTATCTACATGACCTCAAAGGTTTCTTCCACATCAGAAATTCTGATTCAATGATTTTACAACAGTAAGAAAATTTTATTCATTTAAATGACTTCAGATACCTCAGTCTAAATGAATCTAATCCAGTGCACTAAAATGATTTGTAGATATTTTAAATATATCATTAATGATTTTTAAGGAATTATAAAGTCTGCAAGTCCTATAGAATCTGAAATGGCCAAATTTCCTAATTTTTTAAAAAGGGCAGAAAGATTTTCCAAACTATGGACTAGTGGCCTGGAAATTTATTCCCACCAAAATTCTAGGATGCATTGTTTAAAAAAATGAATTATGGTTGCTTAGAAAAAGTAGAATAATCATAATCAGGCATCAACATAGGTTCAATAAGACCAACTCATGACTCTTCCTTTACACAGTGTGGGGGAAAGGACGAAGGTCTGGACTTGTAGTTAAAGTTGGTTCAAATCCTATTTCTGACACTAGCATTGTGACCATGGCCAATTCATATAACATTTCTAAGCTTCAGGTACCTTTCTAAGACATATTTATTAAATTACAGACAAGCTAATCCCTGATAACTTGACTAGTGGATCAGGTGAATCTAGAGTTAAAGCATTTGACAATATATGCCATGTGACTATAGTAACTGTCAAATCATCTGAATTTAAGCCAGACATTTATCTAGGCCGAATGTTAGTATAATCAGTAGATTCATAACTGGCTAAATGAACGTAAAAAGTGTTAATTAATTTGAACTGATGACTACTATCTGGTAATATACCTTCAATGGTAGTCCACCAAGACTCTGTCTTCATTTATGTTGTTTGTTTTAGTATTTTTATCAATGCCTGGGAAAAAGACACAACTGGCCTGCTTATCAAATCTGTAAATGACAGGAAACTGGAATAGCAAATACGGTAGATGCCAGAATGTGGATTTTAAAAGATCCTAATGAAAAAAGAAAAGGAAAAAAAGAAAAAGAAAAAAAGACCCTAATACGCTGGAACAATGGGATGGATTTTATATGATTAAATTTAGTAAGGATATGCTAAAAAATCAGTTTGATTTTTTAAAAAAACCAAGTGTGCAGGTAGCATGGTAACAAAGGGTAGTTGGGGGTGGGAGGAGATACAGAAAGAAGGAATGTTGGTGTGGGTCCCTGATCCACTTCATCATTTTCCTTAGTATGCCCAAGGCCAGGGTTTACATGAGTGTTAACATAGACAGGGAGATCCAGAGAAAGCAGAAGCACAGATAAAAGCCCAACTGTAGCAGCAATCACCAAGTCCACCCTTGTATATGTGTCTGGCATTTTGTTGGCTTCAAGCACCTGTGGAAGCAGAGCTCCATTCAATTCTACAAATATTTACTACACATAAAATAGAGAACACGCTCAGAAAACAATATGGTTCCTCATTTTCAAGGACCACAAAACAGCTGACGATGATTGGGGAGATAGGAGGGTATAGCACAGATCCAAATAACTAGAACTGAAGGTAGAATGTGATGAGACAAAAAGAGACGTGAATACCCAGAGACATTTTTAGAGAAAGAGAGATCACTTTAAACTGAGGTTATCTGGGGGTGCTTTCAACAAGCCCCTGTCCGCTGACTCTCCAACGAGTGACGTGAAAAGCTACTAGAACGACTTACTTTGCAGTTTCTATCATCCTTAAGGCCTTCTCTGTGTCTCCTTGCAGTTGGTATAAAAGTCCCAGCTCATACAGAGTAAATGGTACAAGGTAGTGGTCAAATTTTAGTTGTTTCTCACTAGAAATAAAAATAAATCCGTTAGTTTTGACAGTGGAAGAAGGTACACATACAACATTTTATGCATTCTTCATTAAAGAGAGGCCTATTTTCTGAACAAATATAATTATTTTTAAGTTGACATGTCATGCCACACATAAAAGAAAGGAAGTTTTTCAAATGAAAAAATTTTTATTTGTTTTTATTTTAGGCAAAATGTTGTCACTGACAAATCAGGTATGTACATATGTAGCCTTATGATTTATTCCAGAAATAAAAGTCTCTATTTTGAACAAAAACAGCTGATATTCAGGAAAGGCCTTCCTTTTATCCCCTAAAGATGATTTCAAAGTTGAAAACCATTTTTGTTTTATTGGACAAAAATAAGGCAATTGAGAAACACAGTATCTCTTCCCAAGCCAAAAATCTAGTGACCATTCCCTGATTACAAAGAAAAGCTCATTTCTTTCATATATTAAACCATGCAGTCAAAAAGGGAATAAACATTTCAATCTTTCGCTAAAACATTTTGATCCTGAAATCACCAATTCTAACATTTACTTTTATTATAGCATCTAATAATTATACCTGATGTAGGTTCACACTTCTTATGTTATCTTATCTTTATACAGATGCCAGATCTCATTTAGCAGCACCTCTCTCAGAACTTTATTTTTTTACATTTTCATTCTTGCAAACAATCCATACATAGATATTAAATTTTTTAAAAAATCTAAAGTTTTCTGTCACTTCAGAAACAATTTTAACAAGTGCTTCACATTCTCTAATAGAAAAAGCACTACTGCCACCCAAAGAAGACATCTGTAATCACATCTTGCATTTTAATATTGAAGCTTTTTTCCCTAAAAGTAATTCATTGTAAGTGACTTTATCCATAATAAATGATGATCTAATTTGCCATTAAGTAACCAAAAAACCCCTCAAAATCCCACTTTTACATTTTTCTTGAGCTACTTTATAATTTTTTCCATTTCCAACAAAAATTTCCTTTTTGAAATTTCTCTTTAACAGGGAAGCAGAATGGGAGTCAACAGTAATTCGAGGACCGTGCTAGAGTTTGAATTTGTTTTAAACCACATGTCATACGTTAAAAATCAGCTCCTATTTCTAAAGCTTTTGAGGGTTGATAAAGCACTTTCCTTACAAGCCTGCAGAGTATTGACTAGGGTCACATGATTATTCTTCACGAGAGGAAACAGAGCTCAGAGCAACTGTGACTTGTGCACAGTCAGAGAAAGCTGGTAAGGTGCTGGAGCCCTTTCTTGCTGCCTCTTCTGGTTAGCTCATGAGAATATGGCTCTCTGGCACTCAAAGTCAAGTTCTCCTGGGAGTCAGCTTATATAGTCTTGGTGCAGTTTTAAGATTTAATAGCTTCAAATTGCACTATGACTTTTGGGAGCTGCCTTGTTCATTTATACTGGTAGGTACAAAAGTGAGACACAGTGTGGTAAAGTGAATAGAGTTGGCTCTGGAGTCAGTTATACCTCTGACAGACTGGCTGTGTGACCCTAGGCAGAACATGTAATCTTTTAGGGCCCCAAGCATATGATTAAAGCTCTAAGTTATAGTCAGAGTTCCTAAGTTCTTCTATTGCTGTTACTGTATAAATTATTCTCTTGGTTCTAAGCTCACTTCAGTTTATATCAGTTCATACAAGTCTTCCCAGATTTTTCTGAAACTATCTTTTTCAATGTCTCTTATAACTCAACAATACTCCATCACACTCATATACAATAACTTGTTCAGCCATTCCCTAACTGATGGGCAGAGAATTAACTTTCACATGCAAAGCATAGCCCATTACCCACATTATGAGAAATGGCAGCAAAATATAAGATAGTGGCAAGAAAATGACTAGGATGACCATCAAGGGCCATCACTGGTACCAAGATTCCTGTCCCAGAACCTCCTCCTACTTGTGTCCTCATCAACAGATCCTGACTGTCCCCTAAGGGAGTAAGTTTGGCCTCCCTACCTTGGGACCTACTGATACAATGAAGGGTGCTCTTAGTTTTCCAGTCTCACCAAAATGTGTGAGAAAAGCAACCCTACCTTAGGCCTCAGGAGTCATGAAGGGCCCAGACACGAGAGCCTCTTGTCAGCAGGACCTTGTACAGGACCAGAACATACCCTAACACCAGGCTCAACCAGGAGCCAATTACATGTTGTACATGGTAAGTATCTTTTGGATATGTTCCATCCCCCAATATCTCAGCATGAGAGAAAGAAATCAAGCATTCATCCACCCGTACTGCCAAGGCTCTTGTTTTTACTGCCTCAACCCCTTCTGCTCTAGTTTGGGAAAAAACAAATCGAGCCACCTTTGGTCATCCCAGGAGCTGAGTGTAGGAACACCAGGAAACAGGCATTTATTCAGGCCTATGATTAGCAAACTCCTACTCTCTACTTCCCTCTCATCTCTCTGTGAATCACTGTATACTGAGGTGGGAAAAAACAAAACGCCTTTCTATGACTTCTCCTTGCTTTCTCCTTCTCACAGATGTCACCTCTATCGCTCTCTGGTTCCCATCTGGCTCTCCCTTCTGCTCTCCCACTGTGTGTTCTCAAACCTGGAAAACACCTTGTCTAGTACTAGATGCAGTTCCTCTAATGCACTCAGACAGTGAAAGAGAAAAAGAACAGATAGATGCCCTGCTTCTCACTGTGACTTTGAGAACCTCCTATGGCCACCACTCAGTAACCTCTCCTTTGCAGTTCATCACATCCCACTGCATCTCTCTATCTAGAACCTGATGGTACTTAGCTACGAATTCAATTCAGTGAACATTTATGGAATGTCAATGTGCTAGATAACTTAAGTGCTGGGGATATAAGTACAAAAATGAAACAGGTCCTGTCTTGAACGACCTTGAATAGCTCCAAGTCATTCTCCCATCTTTCTTGAGTTCAAGTATTCAGTACCTAGCTTAGTCTTCCTCTCTATTCCCTCTCCTAATCTTACATTCAGGGACTTCAATATACTTGCTGATACCCCCCTATTCCTCAACCTTATCAGCTCCTCCTAGGACCTCCGTCTTCATTCTACCCCAGCCACATACCTCAGTTCTCACCTTTGTTGACAATAACTATACAAATTCCACAATCCTAAATTCTGAAGTTCCTTTCTCTGATCACATCTTCCTAGTTACCTGTCTCCTTCCCACAATCTTTCCTAAACCAATTCACCCTCTTCATCACAACCTCTCTATTCTTTCCAATATATTATCATTCTTCCGGACTCACTTTTTGCTTTGGCCCCACAGTTAACCAGTTCAGTCATACCTTTGCTCCCCTGTCCTACTGCTACTCATGCCACTGGTCAAATAAGTTATGTAACCGGGCCAATGCATCCACTACAGATTTATGCCATGTGCTCTTCACTAGATGCTCATGGCTAAATAGCATTATTTTTGTATATTTTTCTCTGATTATCACATGACTCACATCAACTATTCCAACCCTTCTCTTCACTCAAAACCCCCAAGATTATTCCCTGATTCTTCCCTCTTAGCAGAGAGCTTTGCTATGAGCTCCCTCTTCTTTCCTATTCTATATCTAAAATTTCTCAAAATAATTCCTCATTCTCTCTTCCTTTGCTTCAGTCTTTGAAGAAAAGGTACCTTTTTTCCTTGCCAAGGTCAATCTCTCCTAATTGAATTCATTTCCTCCCTTCCCCCCCCCCCATTATCTATTCAAGTTTTCCCTTGCAATCATTCCCTCTCTCACTTATTGTCATGCTCTCCTTACCTAATGGCTCCTTCTTCAATATCATTCCTATAAATAACACTCTCCCACTGCCAATGTCTTAATGGATAGGTCTCATTGAATGGATGTTCTATTAGCATCTCAAAATCAACAAGCCTAAAATGCAACTCTATATTTAAAATCAGCTGGCAGATTTTATTTTTTATCACTTGTTATAATATCTCTTGTATCCACCCTTTTCTTTCCACTGATGCTGATATTTATCTTAGTTTGGATTCTCCTCACTAACTCAGACTACTGCAAAACTCAGTACCTCATCTAGACAACTGCAAAACCCTCTAAATGCGCACCCTGATTCCAGTCTTTCTCCTCTCTAATCCATTCTTCACACAAAGACCAGAATAATATTTGTAAGGGTCTGCTCCTGCTCAAAAATCTTCAGTCGCTTCCTGATGCCTCTGGAATAAAATGTAAACTCTTCCACTTAGCATGTAAAGCCAACAGCAATCTGACCCCAACTTCTATTTCCCGCCTGACACACTGCACATTATTACCTTCATATATTCCATTTCCTGCCAAACTAATTCACAAGCTATTCCCTGACCTTGGAATTAAATCTCCCATTTCTTTGGCTTTGCAAAGGCCATTCTCCATATCTGGGACACACTCCCTCCTTTACTTTGGCCTCTTCAAATCCTTAACTTCCTCCAAGGTACAGCTCAATTAACACCTCCTGTACAAATCCTTCTGTGATTCTCAATCTCTAAAACAGGAGTGCTTGCTCCCTTCTTATATTATATCTTGTTTTTACTTATCCGTATAAGTGTTATATCTCCCCGTATAAAGGAGCTCCTGGAGAGCAAGAACTGCTTTTATTCTTGTCTTTGTATCTCTAGTACTGAGCACAGTGACATTTGTCTAGAGGTGGTGATGGTAGTCGTATTGAGTCATTTTTAGTTGTATCCGACTCTTCATGACACAATCTGGGATTTCCTGGCAAAAATACTGGAGTGGTTTGCCATTCCCTTCTCTAGCTCATTTTACAGATGAGGTAACTGTGGCAAACAGGATAAAATGACTTGCCCAGGGTCACACAGCTAATAAAGTCTGAGGCCAGATCTGAAATAATGAAGATGAGCCTTCCTAATACCAAGCCTGGCACTCTATCCATTGCACATCTACCTGCCCATTCGTCTAGTATATAGGAAGTAATGTTGGTTAAAGTCGAGGCAAAGAAAAAAGAGCAATATTTGCCTATTATTCCTCACAATGTATTTTTCCATCATACTGCCCCACTCCCACCAAAAATGAATTTAATATGAACAGAATCACCAACGTGCTTATTCATACTAATAGAAAGACTATTCCTGTTTCAAAGAAGATGGAAATGTTCTACAGAAAAATAAGCAGATGCTACTGAAACTTGTCACCTGGAATTCTTACCTAGTCTAGAAATATATTACTTAAGTAGGTCAAAAATAAATTGTTTAAATATAAACCTTAAATACCAAAAGCAAGATACCTCCACTTAAGTGATCCAAGGACCAACCCTAGCTAAATTTGGAAATAAATATTCCCCGAGCGCTGAATAGCTCTTGTGAAGCCTTTTCTTTTTTTCTTTTTCTTTTTTTTGAGGGGAAAAGGGGCACAGCAATTTGTGAAACTGTCTATAAAACCGTGTAAGGATTGGGTTGCACCTGGCATCAGACCTACACTGAAGAATTCATGTATCTTTTCAAGTAAATTCAAGGCATTAAGGAAAATTCAAACTTGAATACAACCAACATAGCAGTTTTCAGGAAAATTAAACAAACACAGTAGACCACCACACTGTATTATCCAAAAGCAAAGAGGGAGTAACAACGAGAGGTCAGAGCACTCTGCATCCCCCTCTCAGAGCAGCAGTAACAGGATGTCCTTGTACGGCTTTTTATCTTTACCTTTGAATAACCTGATTGAAACACAGTTCAGCTTGTAAAAGTCGTCCTAAGTGCTTCAGACAGAGACCTTTCAGTAACTGCACCAAACACTGGTCATCCATGAAGTAATCATTGCACTCTTAAAACAGAAATGGAAAGAAAAGTATTTTAAAATTAAATTTAAAATCAAAATCTAGAGCTGTCATTTATGAAATTTCTAACAAAGGGCCTGCTGAAACTATGGGAAATTTTTGTCATTTCAAATTATGAAAACTTACGCTCTGTCTCTCAAGATAGTGTTAATGATTCTCCTGGAGAATATCAATCATATTTTAAAAACAAATGTTTATTCTTAAAGGATGTTATCTTTATTTATCAAGAATTTAAACTCTACCTACTGAATGAGGAACTTGAGACAGCTGCAGGCCAAATTTCAAGGGCCCAAATGCAGTGCTGGAGAATCTGAAAGGCTAAAAAAGCCTAGAGACCCAAGAGAAGGCTCCAGGAAGTCTATCAGAAGCAAAGCAATAACAAGGGGGCTGTCTTAGCTTGTTGTTGTGCCTCATAACAGTGTTGGCTGCAACGAGAGGAGAGGGTAGCACACACATATGGAGAGACAGATGGCTTCATACCCATTAAAAATTCAGGAAGTAAAATATCCTCTTCAGATCATCATGTTTACAACTCATTATCAATTCTCCTAGGTTCCATTCTTTTTGAAAAAGAACTACCAAATAAAATTAGACAAAACAGTGCTAAGGCAGATGAAAGGCATTTTAGGATTTGATCAAACTCCTGACTACCTGACTAAAAATATTAAGAAGGACTTTTCTTTCTCCTTTAAAGGAGATTTATCTTTACCTCATGCTTACACCACACAAAGTGAAAACTGATCTTACTATTTAAGATGGGGAACCATTTGTGATGTTCATTCAATTAAGATAGCCTTGGATATGATCTCTTTGCTGTGTTTAATTTTGGGAACCATTTCAAAATGTTTTTTTTCACATGATGTGTAGAGGAGAGAACTGGGGGATGCAAATGTGTACAACTGAAATTTTTATTAGCTAAAAATTCAGATTAAATGAGATTACAGATGGGGGGGGGGGGCGGAGAAGAGACAGGAGAGAGTCATTCCAATCCCAGAACAAAGTTAAAGTGGAAATTCAAAGACTAGGCAAGAATTTCTAGTTACATCTGAAGAAGGAAGAAAAGAAAGGAGGGAGGGAGGAAAAAAGGGAGGGAGGGAGGAGAGGGAGGGAAGGAAGGAAGGAAGGATGGAAAAAAAAATGAAATGAACTGGAGAGTCCCTAGTCCCTTTCTCTTTTCATCCTAGATTCTCTTCTCTACAAACCTGAGAAATATTTCTTAATACCTAATAAAAAGTCTAATGTTTCAGAGAATAAACTGCTACCTATAGGGAAGTTGATGACACTACGTAGTGCCCTAGAAAGGAACTCCTTTACTTTTAAACAACTAAATCCATTTCCATGTTCTGGCAGTTGACTTAACTAGAGACTTGGAAATAATGCTATTTATTCAAAGACTGCACCAAGAACTCTCAACATTGTTTTAAGTAAAGGATCCTTATAAAAATAAACGCTGAAGAAAGAAAAACTTTGGAGAGCCACAAAGGATAACCCAATTTCCCTAACAGGAACAATATTATAATTTGCAATGATATTTCCAGACACTCAGGTGGCCTCTCAGTTCCATAATGGGGAATCCATCTCTAAAGAAGTTGCAAAAAGCAATGTATAAAAGCGATCCATAAATATCTATTATTGTTAGGATTAACTTCACCTAGAATAAATTTTAGGACCCTGAGATTAAGAGCTGGAAGAGATTCTAGAAATCATCTAGTTTAATTCACACATTTTACAGATAAGAAAACTTGGGCCCAGAGAGAATGGAAACGACTTGTGCTCAAGGTTAGTCATACACAATAATCAGCATAGCCAGGATTCTTTCTGATGTCCTCCAACCTCAAATCCAATGTTCTCTCCCCTCAATCTGCATCTGCATCATTTCATGCTGTCAAGGGTTGTGGAAACATTTTGTCAACGGTGCTATCAAAGTGGGTTTGAACACTATAGGATGGATTTCAATGAACGAATGAGTAGCAGAGACAATTTAAGCATGTCATCAGGAAACATGGGCCTTCCTTTCATTCATAAGATAAGAGCAGAAGTAAAACAGATGGCTCAAAGTTACCCTATTTCTCCAAAATCCTTACTAAGATAACTGTCTTTTTTCAGGTTGCACAGCTTTGTGAGAAACATGATAGTAATTTAATTCAAAATATAACCCATGAGATCATGGAACTCAGAGCTAGAAAGACACTTAGAGATTTTACAGATGAGAAACCCAAGTCCAGGGAAAGGGAAGTGATCTGCTCATTCACATTAGCAGTCAAGTTTTAAACCCAGGTCATCTAATTCCAAGTCTAATTTTTTCCCCCATTATACCAAATAACCTCAGAGATTAGGAAACATTTACTTCTGATGCCGAAGAACAAACTGTTAACATACCAGGTTTTGCAGTCGAGTCACACTTTGGGAGTCAGTTAAAGAATAGTGCTTAGTTATACATTTTTATTCCATGAGACTGCTGACCTTTATATTATGTTAAACTAAAGGGCATTTTTTTTGTTGTCCAGTCATTTTCAGTCATGTCTGACTCTTTGTGACTCCATTTGGGGGTTGTTGTGGCAAAGATACTTGGAATGGTTTGCCATTTTCTTTTCCAGATCATTTTACAAGTGAGGAAATTGAAGCAAACAGGGTTAAGTGACTTGCCCATGGCCACCAAGCTGTCCCTAAAGGACACTTTACAAGAAGTTATTAGGTCTCTATCAGTGAATCACAGAGTCACAATATGGGACTGTAACTTGTATATAAAATTCATTTTTAAAAACATAAAAGAGGTGTAGCAAGTGAAAAGTATGAGAAGCAACAAAGGAAAACAGAACGTGTGACTGTGGGCAAATCACTTAACCCTTCAGTGCCCCAAACAACTGGCAAAGACTACAAGTTACAGGAAAGCTGTCACTAGTGTAGTAGAGTTCCCTACACTAACAAAATCACAGCTACAACCCCATACAATGTTTACTACTGTCTCTTGATAAACTGGAGGGAAAAAAATCTTCCTACATGTAGAGACTGAACAAGAGGACACTATCATCCTTGTTGGTGAGGACCAGTGAAAAGAACATATTTGGAGTTAGGAAAGCTAGGTTCCAGTCAGAACTGCCATTTACTGAATGGTTAACTGAGCAAGAGACAAATTCTGAGCCTCAATTTATTCCTCCAAAATGAGGATAATAATACTGGCATTGATAGCAATTATTAATAATTGCATCTTTCCAGGACTGTTTTTCAGGAAGGCATTTTGTAAACCTTGAAGCCCTACCATAAATATGAGCATCTGGAAAGTGACCTTTAGCAAAAAGTCAGTGCTTTCACCCAACACGCTGCCTCTTGTCTCTAGTTAACTCTTTTTATATCACATGCTACAGAGAAAACCTGTTTCATTTGGTAAGGGTCATGATCTTCTCTGGCAGGAGTTCCTACTGCCCAAAGTTCGAATTGCTCTCAATTAGCTGGGCAGTAAGTCCACTGAAAAGAAAGGAGGAATGCTCCTAGGCCTTGAACAGAAAATACATACTATAGAAAATACACAATTAGAAATTTATTTTACTGAACTAACTTGTAAGAAGAAAGAAAAAAAACATTAGCTGTTGCTGTATTTCCAGAAAAATTAGCAACATTTTATGGGGGGAAAATTATGATAAAGGATATTTTTTCATTCAGTGAAAAATAATTTCTTCACCCCCCACAGACACTTATTCATTCAGCAAACTTATCATGATTCAGTACCTTAGAGGTAGCTAGGTGGCACAGCAGATAAAGTGTTGGTTGGGCTTGGGGTCAAGAAGACTTGAATTTGACTCCAATCTCAAATTCTGTCACTTAACCTCTCTCTCCCTCAGTTTCAATGGTGACACTAATAGCACCCACCTCGTAAGGTTACGGCGAAGATCAAATAAAACTGGACCTGTAAAATACCTTGCACCTCCTTCAAGTACTATAGTATATAAATGTCAGTTATTCTAGATGGTAGGAAGTCAACATGGGCCACATTGTGTAAAACACTGAAGAATGAGGGGAGGTGGGAACAGGACCTGAAGAAAAAATCATGAGTTTTATTTAACGTCTCTAGCCTCAGTTCTGTCTAAAAAAGGAAGATACCAGTACCTCATGGGATTATTGTGAACAGAGCATTTTATAAACTTTAAACAACAACAGAAATGTGAACAGTTGTTAGCAGAAGTATTAGTAGCAGTGATACCTGCACATATATATATTGGACCACTGTGGTTTTATCAAAATAATTCGCTTGTAATTCCAAGGACAGGAACAAATGCCTTTTCTATGTGATTTGTTTCTGCTCTTTAAAACTGTATATTCACAAATTAATAAATGTGACCAAATTAGGTGAATAAAAAGCAAATTTATTCAAGAGACTGCACAGATTTTGTAAAGCCTCTTTTTTAAAATCTTAAAGCTGATGTGGCCATTTATTTGTTCTTTCCAATGTCATGCATTTGGATTCATTTTGCATTAACGTCAAGATGAAACTTTTAATTTGTCAGTTTCACATCAACATGGCAGGTCTGTCAGATTAGTATGGTTACAGGGCTGCGCAGATGAAGACAACACAGAGGAAGAATGTTTTGTCTTCATAGAAGTATAATATGCTCTTATACATACTTTCATGTGACTCTTTTCCGAACCATGAAAATCTTTCCCTCCTCTTTGTGTGCTCCCATCTTGTTTCATTCTCTTCTTCATGCTTCCCTGTAGCCCAGAATTCAAAGGGATTGTTTTTATGTCCATTGTTCAATCCCTGCAGACGAACAATTCAATTTTTTTGGCTATTCTACCTAAGCTCCAGCCCACCTATGGTACTGAAGTTTTTATAACTTTTCTGTGAAAAGTGGGTGAGGAAAAAAGAAAAAAGGAACTTCTTTTAGTTGTATATTCTTTTGTAAATTTACTGTCCTTCATATATAAGGTGATATTAATGATCTATTTATCAGTAGAGTTATTTTGAATTTTTTCAGTAAAAAAACAGGGCTGTCAATTATCTCTTACCTGGTCTTCCTTGTGACCAATGATCCTAGCTAGCTGTGAAATGACTGAAAGGGATTAAAAACTCAGCAGTGGCCATTTTCCCTCTGTGACTCCAAAGTTCAATGGCCCATCTGGGGTCTATAGAATCATATAATCTTAGAGGAGATGGGGACTTTAGATTACGTCTAAACCAGGGGTTCCTCATCTGGGGTCCATGGACCTGTAAAGGGTCTGCGGACAGACATAATGAGGTCCATGAACTTGGAAGGGAAAAATACATCTTTATTTTAATATAACTGGTTTCTGTTGTAATAACATGTATTTTATCTTATATATCTAAATTATGTCCATAGGCTTCAACAGATTGCCAAAGAGGTCCATGATGCAAAAAAGGTTAAGAACTCCTGAGCTTGTACACCTTTCCACCCAGTAAAGGAAGCCCTTCTGCAATTTCCTTAACAATTGGTTTAGATTCCACCTGAATAACTCCAGTGATAATGTGCTCTCTAATCTGTAAGACAGTCTGATCTATTGTTGAAAAGCTCCAAATACTAGAAAAATCCTTAAGATGAACCATTATCTGTCTTCCTTTCAATTTTACCACTGCCTTGAGGGGGTGGGGAGGGGTGATAATGAATTACTATATTCCCACTTTCCCATTATATACTTTCAAATAATTAAAAGAGTGCTATCATATCAACCCTGTCTTTTCTTTTTCAGGTTAAAAATGCTCAGATTCATCAAACATTTTTCATTTAACATGATTTCCAGATAACTCAACCTTCTGGTTACCATTAAATTGATACTCTTCTAGTTCAGTGGTTCTCAATCTTCCTAATGCTGCAACCCTTTAATACTCGTACGTGAGCGTATCTGCATGTGGGCGGACCCACCTAGATACGGATAGAGGAGCAGTGTCTCGGTTCCCAAGATCATGGGAAATATGTGTTTTCTGACGGCCTTAGGCGACCCCTGTGACCCCTGTGAAGGGGTCATTCGACCCCCAAAGGTGTCACAACCCACGGGCTAAGAACCGCTGCCCTAGTTTAACACGACCTCTAAAAATGTGATTCCCAGAACTAACCATAGTATTCCAGATTGGTTCTGACTAGGTCCTAATTAGTGTGAATAATGAATCCTGTGAATGGTCCCAGGTATTCAAATTCACACTACTGGAAGTTTTAATTGTGTAAATATGGTGAATAGTTCCAGTCCAATAGAAATATGCAGTTCATATTTAAATGATTCATAAGATGCACTGTTGTTTTCACTAACTGGTATCAAGCTACAGTGGGACAAGGTCCTCCTTTCTTGATGTCTTTTAATGAAAACTAGTTTTTATTAGTACTAGTTTTTATTAGCTGTTGTATCATTTGGTGGCTCATTTTGCAACAAACTAAAACCTGCATGTCTTTTCATCATTAACTTCTAATCAAGATTCTTCCCCTATCCTATAGCCGTACAATTTATTTTTTGAAATTAAATACAGGACCTTATATTTATCCCTGCTAAATTCAATTTTGTTTGTTTCAAACCAGCAGTCTAATCAATTAATAGCCTTCTGAACTTCAATTCTGTCATCCAACATACTAGCTATCTTCTACATCTATAAATTTATAACCAAGTCAGATTGTCTTTATGCAAGTACTGATTTTTTTTTAAATGTTGACTAGAGGAGTGGCTAGGTGCTGCAGTGAAGAGAGCACTGGCCCTGGAGTCAGGATGACCTGAGTCAAAATCTGGCCTCAGACACTTAACACTTATTAGCCCTGTGACCTTGGGCAAGTCACTTAACCCCAACTGTCCTGCCCTCCTCCCTCCAAAAAGCAAAAAAAAAAAATATGTTGACTAGCAGAGAGCTAAATATACAGCTTTGGAACCATATCACTAGAAAATTTAGAATAACTAGAAATTTCACTCCAGATGAACAATAACACATTAGTCAGCATTTTTTTCAGCACCGTTATTCAACTAGCTTCAGTTCCACCAAAGTGAACGTAGTCTGCATTTATTCATCTTCTTCACAAGGATACCATGAAAGCCACTACCAAGTACCTTGCTGAAATTAAATAATATACATCTCTATAAAGGTCCTCTGATCTACCAATCATATGATGCTACAAAAAAAGGAAATGACATTTTGGTTTAATGTTCCTAGTGAACTCATGTTGATTCTCATCATCACTGTTTTTTTTTTCTTTTCTAAGTGTTACAATCTAATAATCCACTCTATAATTTTGCCAAGCATCAACATTAACTTCACCAGTCTATTCCATAATCTTAAATTTACTAACAGTATACATTAACCGAGGTAAATGATTCATCTATAATTATTTTATCATTGATGAAAGGAGAATAAAATTTATGACTAAGTAGCAGTTAATTTTAAGAGTGATAAAAGCTCCTTCACAACCTGACCCCACCCCCTCCTCAGCTTTCTAGTATTCTTACACCTTACTCATCCCCACCCACGCTGTGATCTGGTGCCACTGACCTCTTTCTGGTAGCTCAAACAATAGGTTCCATCTCAATTCCAGGCATTTTCACTGGCTGACCCCTAAACCTGGAGTGTTCTTCTTCCTCAGCCCGCCCCCTTGGCTTCCCTGGTTTCCTTTAAGTCTCAGCTGACATCCCATGAAAGCAAGAAGACTTTTCCACTTCTCCTTCCCCTGAGATTATCTCTAATGTACTGTGTGTGTGTGTGTGTGTGTGTGTGTGTGTCTGTCTGTCTGTCTGTCTGTCTGTCTGCCTGTCATTTCCTCTATCACTGAGCAGGAACTATCTTTTCTCTTTCTTTGTCTCCCAGCACCAAAACACGGTACCTGGCACATAGTAGGTGTTAATGAATGCTTTGTGGCTGATTATAATTTTTTTAAATGTGCCTCATGTTGAAGAATTAATTTAGTACTCTACATTTTCTTGGCTTAGCCAAGGCACAAGGGGAGAAACTGGAATACTGACACTCAAGTAGGCCTCATAGATGTGCTCTTCCCCAAACAGAGTCTGGCTAATCAATTCAGTCTTACAACTGGGTTGAGAAGACAAACAATAAATTGGGGAAGGTACAGAATTATAAGAAGAATGGGGCACAGTACAATACTAGGACTTGGAAGTACAGACAGCGTAACAGTGACTGTTTTGTGACTGTAACATTCTAGAAAAAAGCTCTACAAATAGAGCAGATGTCATCCATCCATGTCCTGCCTAGAAGCAGCATTGTCTCCCGTGGGAACACATTTCCCCATAGTTCCTTCATGTTAACAATGCCTAGTCTACCCATGGACTTTTGCAGTGATGTCAGGCCTTCCAAAAACACGACAAAATCAGATGGACCCATGGCTCCTAGTTCCATACTTAGTATCAGAGGAGAGATAAGAGTGAAAAAATATACTAGGTTTCCATTTTGATTTAGTTCCTGCAGTTTAAGATTGAGAAAAGTATCTGAATTGAGAAAATGAGAAAAGAACTGAATTCTCATTTATTAGCCAAAAAAAAAAAAACCAAATTAAGCACTGTCTATCAAAATAAAACCAGTTTCTAGTTAGTTGATAATTTTTCCATTCAAGGAAATTATAAAATGAAATTTGGACCAAACCAAAATGTCACCTCAGAGATCCTCCAGTGCCTTTATTCTTCACCATCTAAGAAGCTGCATTTGACAGATTACAATTCAGCTCCAATCTATATAAATCACGGGTTTTTTTTTCCCAAAAATTTCTTGAATTTTGTGGTTTTTACTCTCTTTGATACTTACCATTTCAATAAAATCTTATTTCCAAGTGATATACAGCCACCAGCCTAAGCAGTGATGCTACTAGAATAACCTTAGTATTTACGGTAACCCCTTCCTAGAATTACCAAAAAATCATCTGGAGGCTGTTGGAATGTGAAGGCAACAAACCATGGAATTTATCAAAGATAACTCCTTAAGACATGGAAGTAGTTTAGAATAGGTAACAATCCTTCCAAAGTGGGGAAACATTTAAATTTTTGATAAGATCTCAATTTGGAAACAAACACTTCCCCTTTGCATTTCAGAAATCCAAGATTCTCTAACAGGACCCAACAAAATTTCATGGAAACCACAGACAATCAGAAGTCAGGTTAAAGCAAATTTCCCTGGTGGTGCTCAAACACAGTAACAACTGCGCCATGCAATTCATATGAAGCAGAATCTTGTGGAGAACCTCACTTCAATTTTCTCTCTTCTCTCCCAATGTTTGTCTATGACACATATAAATAAAACTACTGGGAAATGAGCTAGAAGGACAAGTAGGAAAGAGAAAGAAAGAGGTACAGCTTTCATGTTCTTACCTTTCATACTTACTTGTTTCAATTTGTAAAGTTGTTTCTGCTTTTTCGATGGTAATCAAGAGATTTTCTGTGAGGTCAGGTCTTTTGCCCACTACTGTAAAACCATTCCAGATGTACATCATTTCCTAGAAGGGGGAAAAAGGAAAAGAGACAAAAACATTATTTAACTGTCTTATCTAATAAATGATTCTGTATAATCTGGATTTGTGCTGACGATTTTTAACACATTTTTAAAATGTATGCCTGTTGTTTATATAAAATGTTTCCAAGAAATTCACTGAAATGAACATTAGGAATATTTTATTGGGCTCATGTTCTTTTATATCATTAAAACATGTTGCAGCCCAGTAATGTAATCCAATATGTGGAAAACTAGTTTATTTAAAGACCATATGGCTAAATGACAGCTCCTGAAAATGTAAACTAATGCTCTCTCACTGCAGGTTACATTTAATAGGCCAAGAGATGAGAATTTTTTCTGACAAAAAACAAATGAGTTTATTCCTGGAAACATTTCCTTTTTTTTTATCTGAGAATACCTGAAGGACATAAATAATAAGCAGGAAAAAAACGAAAGAAAAGAAAACATGTAACATACTCTCTGAAAAGACAAAGTTGAGAAGCAACAAACTGGAAAAGAGACTTGAGGAAAACAGCAAGGGAAAAAATCGTCTCCACTTACAACACTGAAAACTAAACTGAATTCAACTCAAAAAATTATTTTAGAGACAATTATTACGCACATCTAACACAGCAAGTAGTACCTCATATGCTACGGCTCTCATGCACTATAATTTTATAAAACGGGAAAAGTTACAGAGAAACAGCTTTCATCAGAAACTGAATAAAGACTAGCATCTTCCAGGCAATGCCCTGGAGTCAGCATGCATTCATCCCAATCTCCTGCACTACTTCCTCTCTAAATCTGAGCCAGGATGTTTGGGGTATCTCATCTAGGCAGAATCACTCACATCAACCAACCAAGCAACAAGCATCCGCAGATCCTTACCTAGACAGGGACACATTTTAGAAAGACTGCACACAAAACAACACTGAAATAAATGTACAGGCTGGTAATTAACATACAGGTATAAACAGCATATTCTGCACAAATCAATTAACCTTTCTCTCAGTGCCCATAGGCACTTAGACAATAAATTTGCAAAGGGGTCCTACACTCCAGGGCTAAAATCTGAATTTTAAATTAAGCAAAATGCCGAGAGTTCTGTACATGTTACCTGTGGGTCTCATGTTCTCACTGTACAATGAAGGGGATTATACTAGATGACCTCTGAAGGCCCTTCATGTTTCAATTCTGTGATCTTTTGGCCCAGTCCTCAAGCACTAGGAATAACTGAGGCCTTTCTGAAGTTACTTTCTAGTCATAATCTGTGATCAAGCTATGTATACATAGGAGAATATGAAAGCAACAAGCAAGTGATTCTTTAAATGTCAAAAGTCAAACTTTTTGGATGAGTTCATACCTTTAATTCAGTTATGCAAGATCAAGAGGGAAAAAAAATCTTATGTCTGGCAACTGTGAGCAGCCCCAGGGGTTACAGCAGCTAAAGAAAGAGCAGAAGAGATCTAGTGGAAGACAGAGGTACTCCCCATTCCTGCCCCAGGTTTGGCAAGCAGAATGGCCACTAAGAGGAGCTAAAAAAGGAAGGAAAGCATAAATGGAACAAAAATAACTGGAGGACTGGATGAGGATCACAGAATACAGGCTGGCAGGGACTTCTGAGGTCATCTAGTCTAACAATCCCACCCCCACCCCCCACTCCAGAATGAAAATCTGGGACCCAAAGGCCATCTGACCTTCCCAAGTCATTTAGATGATGCCAGGATTTGAATACAGATTTTAAGCCCTGTACAAAACTCTGAGCATTCTGGTTCATTTTAAATTTCAAATTTAGGCCTGGGTATAGCACCTCTGCATTTTACTGTTTAAGAGTCGCCTGGGGCCACAGAGAGGTTAAATAGGAAGGATGCTGGTTTCAAAGCCGGGGCTGTGCCCATCACTCCATACTTGTCTTCTTACACTGTTGGGAAGGTACTGTATTACAATGAAAAGAGGCTGAGATTCAGAATGTAAGGACCTGGGTTTGAATCCTGTCCCTGCTACTTATCTTCCTGAACAAGTCCACTAACCTTTCTTGGCTCTTAGTTTCGTCATTTATAAAATAAGAGGGTTGAAGGACTGGATTACCTCTAGGATTAATTTCAACTCTAAACTTATGATCCCATAAATCTCACATTGTGACCCTTACCTCATCTATTTTTTTAAAAAGTAGAATATGAAAAAGTCAGTTAGAGGTTGGGGGGGAAAACCTTCTTCTGAAAGGAAAGAAATTAACTCAACAGTGATATTACTTTATATTCAACTCCTGACAGAAGAACACACCACCAAATACCATCCTGAAATCTCATCATACCACTGTCTATTTTAATAGTACGGTTTTTAAAAGATCCAGAGAGGACGGCACGTGCCATCCCAGTTAATCTTTTTAACACCCTTTCAGAGTACAATGGGAACAAGCAATTCTTACCCCGTTCCTCACACACAGCAGAGGTGGGTAGATCCCAATGGCCCTCCCCCACCAAAAGACTATTTCTTTATTGTTTTAAGGAATATAAAGCATGTTTCTCTCAACAACTGTGTGAAGAGTGTGGTATAAATCTCACCCTTCTTCCACAATGGTGAATGAAGGCAGTAAAACCTAGGAGGTAACCTGGGTCTCACATCCTCACCCAGTACTCAAGTGCTAATGGAACACAAGCTCTGAAAGGTCCAGTCAATCTGGAAAAGGTTAAAGTTGGGTCTCAATGATGAACAATGTGTCTGTCATCCAAGGGCCAGCTTTAAGTTCAAAGAGGTTCACCATCAAGATGGTTGTAGAATAATGAATTTTTTCATTATAGCAACTCTTTAAGACCACCAACTAAGTCATAAAAATGCTTCAATCTGTAGTGGAAAGAGAGCCTACACAAATGAAGTTACAGATCACTGAAATTAGTATCTTATAGAAAAAGAAAGTGAGAGACTAATGAGATTATAAAAAAGAGATGATTTGGTCAAACCAAGGTTCTAAGTAGGTGTCAGAGTTGGGACTGGAACCTAGTCTTTCTAACTCCAAGTCTAGCATCCTAGCTTTCAACTACACCATGCACAGACTAATTTGTGTTAACTGATTAATTGGAAATGACTTAGCTAAAAATCTCAGGCATCCTGTACTCTAGGGATCGGGAAAGTCACATGTTGAATGATGAGGCACTATAATATTATGCTGTTCCTGAAAAGGCCATAGCAAAAATCTAACCAGGATTAAGAAAAACTACTCATCTGTGTTACTGATCTTTTGAAATTAGAGAACCAGAAGCTGAATCTTCCATTCAGCTACTTCCTGTATAATCTTGGGTAAGTCACTTAACATCATCAATATCCTTATCTATAAAGCACCAATACTCACACCTGCAATACTGTCCAGAGGCCTGCTGTGAATAAGTCCTTTGTGAAACTTAATTCACACCTATATAGTAACTCCTGATCATCTTTACAGACGTTAAAAATTAAGAGGGATACTCAATTCTATGCAATTTAATTTATACAGCTCAAATAGCTGCCAAAACAATTCACAAAGAACAGAGTAAATAAAAAAGGGAAAAAAGTACAGATCAGATACCACTTTCTTACAAAATTCTACCAGTCAGATAAACTGTATACATTTAAATTTACAAGACATAATCCAGACACTTAAAATTAAGCTCAGGAAGAAAAGATTTCCCATTACAATTTCCAGGATAAAAATAAAACCACAGGGCCTAAACTCAGCCCCTACTGCTGATGGCTGGCATTTTTCCATTTCTTTGTGTGTGCTATTTAACTCCTTACAAAAACTAAAGCTTTAAAGCTACAAGTGATAATTGTGTGAAAAGAAGTTTCTTTTGAGGAATAGCTTCCATTAAGAAAATTTCTGAATTTTTTCTTAACAGAAAAAAAAAATCTGAACGTAAATGTGCAAGTTATAGAAATCCTTTATAAATGTATGAAACTGAAGAGAATCGCTAGAAAAAAATTAGACAAAAAGTGGGTTTTGCTATGACTAAGATACAAATTTATTCTAGTCTTCAAACACAAGTAAAAAGAAATAGAGAGAGTTTACCAAAGCAGGCAAGATCAGCTTTACAGGAAAGGCCGCACTGGAATAACGCCGGGACTTCCTCACAGCAAACTTCTCTGTTGGGATAGATTTCCCAGCAATTCTCTGCTTCAAGCCTTCCACCTGCCTGTAATAATTTCCAGTGCACAAACAAAACAAAAAAAAGAAAGGGCAATTAAAAAACAGATATCTGCAAGTGTATGTGCTATTATTTTACTTAATGTGTTAAGATCTCTTGACAGCAGTTTTACAGGTAACAATCTGCTTATAACCCTATTAAACAGCAGCAATTTCTACAAGGTTCAAAAATGATTCCAAATTTTCTTTATTGGACCACATATGTTATCATGAGAGGAGAAGGAATTAGCATACTACCAGATTTTCTGTATTCACCTGCAAAGCTGATAAAGATTTGTAGAATAAGACAGCTCAAAAGAGTATCTGTCAACTAATTTAACCCCAAGTCATTTATTATCTATCGTTATCTACTTCATCCACATCAATCAATCTTGAGGAAATGGGGCCCTCTGGAAAGACAGAATGTTCATGTTCAGCCTCTCAAAGTGACAAATCATTTTCTCATGTTATAAAAGATGTCACAGAATTAAGAGAATCACTCAAATGAAGACAGATAGGACGGTCTTGGGAGAGTCTTTTTTCCTTTGTAGTTTCTTTCACATTACCTTCATCTCCTCAGCATATATTCTGCATGTACCTAGTGATTTACCTGCTGCCTTCCCCATGAAAAGGTATACTCCTTGAGGGCAGGGGCTGCTTTCTGCTGTTCTCTATACCTTGCCAATTCTCAGCAGATGGTCTGGCACAGAGGAAGAATGGGCTGGCTACTTGATTGGCTTCAATACTCCCTCCACTGTTGCAATTTCTCTCTAGCTTAGTATCTGCAGTGAGAGCTGCTGTGGCTACAAGATCCATCATCCCTCAGGCAAGTCTGGTGATGAGTCTGGCCAGATCTTAACTACAGTGATAAGGCCTTGGAAAACATAGACCCAGAGTGGAGGGACTGAAGGGAAACAGGTATGATGATGCATTGTTGGTAGAGAGAATTTGTCCAGTTAATCCAAAGAGTGGTTTGGAATTATACCCAAAATGTTAGATGCATGCTCTTTGACCCAGAGATACCACGACTAGACCTATACCCCAAGGAGATCAAAGAAAGAATTTTCTATATTACAAAAATATTTATAACAATTATCTTGCAGGAGCAAAGACCTTAAAATTAAGGGGAAGGGGGGAGTGATAGGAGGAAAGGAGTATCCATATATTGAAATGTTGAACAAATTTGGGTATATGAATATAATGGAATACTACTATGCTTTAAGAAATTAGGAAAGAATTTCAGAGAAACCTAAGAAGACTTGCATGAACTGATGCAGAGTGAAGTGAGCAGAAATCAGGAAAATGATTAATACTATAACAAGAATATTATAAAAATGAGTAATTCTGAAAGACTGGCTTTAAGAACTCTTAACAATACAATGATTTACCATGACTCCTGAGGAATGAAGATGAAGAATGCTGTTCATCTCATAACAGAGAAATGACAGATTAATATGCAGAACAAGGCACATTTTCAGATGCGGCCAATTTATTTTTTTATTAACTTTATTATTTATTTTTGCTTGACTATGCTGTATTTATATGGTACATATGGTACAAAAGATTTTTATGGAGAACTAACACAAGGCGAGCTCTCACATGGAGGTCAGAAGAAATACAAGGATACTTTCAAGATCTCTCCGAAGAACTTTGAAAATGATTGTGTGACATGAGAGACACTGGCAAAGACATGGCATGCCCACATTAAGGAAGGTAAAAGCAAAGCAGAATTGCAGCTGCTCAAAAGAAATATGAGATATGCAAATTTGGATACATCTCCACTCCAAATGTTCATGTGGATTATTTGTGCCTGACCTGTGGTAGAGCCTTTCAAGATCACGTTGGTTTGATCAGCCCCAGTTGGACACACTGTACCTTGATCCCAACATAATGATGTCGTTTTGGTCCTCTTCAAGAACAAAGGACAAACAACCCATGTTAAAAGGGTTTTATATTTCTCTCCTCTTAAGCAGAATGGAGGGGAAATGAGAGGTAAAAAAAAATAAATACTAGATAACTGGATGAAAAGTTATTGAAATTTTTTTAAATAAAGAAAATGCAAAGCTAAGCTCAGTGCTATGATACGGCACTAGAGGAAGACAGTATAGAGAGAGTATCCCATGGTTTTAAAAAAAAAAAAACAACACAAAAACCTGTTTCAATGCTTTACCTGGAACAACTTAAAGCCCAATATAAGAATCAATTTCCTTCTATTGATCTGATTCTGAGTCACTGGCAGCTGTGTGTACAACAAGCTATATATATAAGCTCACAGTTCCTACAAGTTGGAAAGAATTTGAGAAAGGACTCAATATTGGATTTCATGTGTGTGTTGTATGAAGACCAGCCTAGGCTAAGTTTGGAGAGGCTCATCACCAGATTAGACAGAGGATGATGAACAAGGATGTGATCTGTATAAGCAGAAGGAAGACCCACACTAATGAAATAACAAATCCCCAATTTGCCCATAATCTGAGAAATGAATCTCAAGACAACCTTAGGATATCATCATACACAAGAGAATAGCAAAAAAGAATCATCATGATGATGATCAATGCTATCGTCAGCAAGACTGCTGGTAAATGGACCCCAGAATTAGTATAAGGAAGGAGCATGGATTTAAATCAGACCACCATGGTTTAAGTTCTGGCTCTGTAATTTACTGCCTGTGCAGCTTTGAGCAAGGTACCCAACTTATCATCTATAAAATGAAGGGTCTGGACAACATGACTTGTCATGTCCCTTAAAGTTCTAAATCTATAATCCCATAATGTGCTGTTAGAGGAATTGTAGTAAGAATTGCAAAACTGGCAGGATTAGACCTAGCAATTACATTACTAGGATTCTACTGCAAAAACCAGATCAAAAAAGAAAAAAAAGGACCCATGTGTACAAAAATATGAGTATGTACTCTGTAATATCAAAAATAGCTAAATAATGGAATGGAATGGTATGGCGCTATAACTTACTAACCACGTGACCTGGGGCAGGTCACTTAATTCTGTTTGACTCAGCTTCCTGATCTGTAAAATGAGCAGAATGGAATGGCAAACAATTTCAGTATCTTTGTCAAGAAAACCCCAAATGGAGTCATGAAGAGTCAGATATGATTGAAATTATTCAACAAAAAATTAAAATGATAAACATGAAGCATACAAGGAACATAGAAAGATGTGTATGAGGTGTTGCAAAGTGAAACCAGCCTAACTGGAACTACCTATATACATGCTGATAACCACGATATAAAGGAAAAAAGGAAAACAAGGCCAAAGGCAATAGAGAATCCAGCAGCCCTATCAGGAGACAGAACACAAACATTTTGATTCTTTGGACTTCTTTGGTTTTTCTTTAGTCAAGGCTAAGGGTTTCGATTAAGATTCTGTTTACTGCACTAAAGAGGTTAGGGGTTCCAGCTCCAAATGAAGGACTGTCCTAAGAACAAGGAGAAAAATCACTAGTAGGGGAATACATCAGTGTAATGACAGATCCTGCCCTTACAAGTGGCTTCCTCTCGCAGTGATAATATCCTCTTTACCTAAACAGAGACACAATATTCTCTCCAGTTGGCTTCACCTCTTCATCTGGGAGCATACTCAAAATTGCAGCTTTCTGAAACACATATATTGCCTTTAAAGAAAAGAAAAAGAAGTCAATTTTAATGCAACCCTAAATTCCTGGCATTTCTATAATACTGCATGTGAAAATTTTCCAGAAGCTACATGGAAATAAGATGACTCTCTGGAAATTTAAAAATATCACCAAATGAGAAATATGACCAGTTTCAACAAACAATAATTGTTCCAAAACACAAATAATAGTAGTCCACTTCAGTGAAAGAACAACAGAGATTAATGAGTTATCATTACATCAATGCTCCCAATCATGCATAAAGTTTTTTTTTAAGACAATCAACTCTTTAATGATGAGAAAATGCAGGAGGTAGAGCAAGGACGAATACCCAGGTATTTTGACTCCATGGCCAGTAAGTACTCTTTCTACCATTCCATGTTGGTTCTCAATAATTATCTGCCGATTTTATCAATTCCATGTGGTGAAACTACGGATTTTACACACTACTCAACTAAATGATGTTCAACCAAACAAAAGGACACACTGTGATTCTCTTGAGAGCTAAGTGCACTCATTCTTCTTACCTTGGACCATCTACTCTCTTTGCAAAGCAGATCTGCATAATGATATGCCTTAAGCCATTCTTGCTGGAAAGTATAACACCACATTAGCTCCCAATAACAGAGGTGATGAATCTGTTTCCATTCTTCCTGAGATTTAATGCAGTTTTGGAATATCACCTGTGCCTACAATTAAATATTACAAATCTGATCACATAGATAGCAGATACGGGTTTAAATAATAAATGGGAAAATTCATACAACATTTCGTGCAAAAAGAACAGGATTATCATTCATTTAATCATTCAATAATACAACAGCTTCCTTTCTTTAAGTGAAACCACATAGCTAAGCACTATTTTTTAAATTAAACTTTATCTTTTCAATCTGCAAAAATCTGCCTTCTCTCTCTCTCACCCTCCACCTGCAATTGAGAAAGGAAGAAAAACAAAATCCCTGCTACAAACAGATATAGTCAAGCAAAATAAATTTCCAGATTGGCCCTGTCTGAAATAAACCTTATACTAGGTCTGATTCTGCACTCTTGGGTAGCGTGTTTTATCATTTGCAGGTGGTCACTATACTGATCAGAGTCCCTAATTCTTTCAAAATTGTTTTTCTTTATTACATTACTGTTACTGTATAAATTGTTCTCCTGGTTGGGCTCACTTCACTCTGAACCAACTCATATACGTCTTTCTAGGATTCTCAGAAACCAACTCTTTCACTACTTCTTAAAGCATGCTGGATTCTATCACAATCACACAGCATGACTTTTTTCAGTCATTCCCCAATTGATGGGCACTCTCTTCAGTTTCCAATTCACCACAAAAGACGTAGTAAATATTTTGGTACATCTTTAGTACAGAATTTATTTTGCTTAGGACTAATCCCTCCTTAATCTACCCTCCCTCTTATTCCCCCTTCTCCCTTTTTCCTATTTGCCTCCTGTCTCTCTGTTGAGAGAAATCTATTTCTATACCTGTGTACATGCACTCCTATACTTTTAACCCTAAGCTGCTCATCAAACACATACTCCTTCTTACAGAGTGGCAAAAAAAAAAAATCAAGGAAAAACTAACATCAAAGTAATAAAATAGAATATGAAATTAATTACCTTTTCAAAATTCCCTTTGAGTAGCTCTATTCTTGCAGAATAAAACAAAATTAAAGAGCCCTGTAGAGAAAGGGAAAAAAAAAACCTCCTATTCAATAATCCCAGGGCTAGTTAACTAATTGTGACTGTAAAGTTCACTAAAAGTACCAAGCATACATTTGGAAACTTCTCAAGATAGGGTTCAAGGAGAGTCTCGGCTTCCTCGATATTGGCTTCTCCCGTGCCTAGAAATGCAACACACAACACACAACACACACAAAAACAACCCTCAGTCTCCAAAGAACACAGTATGTGATTACAACCTACCCCTCAAACTTCATTCTTGCAAAGATGCATGCCTAATGAACTGGCAATTTCATATGAAAGGAGAAAACCTTTATTATTGTGTCATATTAATTTCTATTTGGGAAATGAGAAATATCATTACTTTTTAGCTCAAGATTTTCTCAGGGTAGAATGACTAAGAGTAATGCAGGAAGCTGTTCTTAAATTCTAAATCTGATTTCTTGTTGTTTTAATGGCAATCATGACCATCACATCTTCAACTTCATGCTTACAGCTCTAGTTTTAAAAAACTACAACCAGAAATGAAGTGATTAGAAGCAAGCAAACACTTTGTAGAATCCCTTACAAGAAAAGCCTGGCATATATTACTACAAATAAGAGTAAACCAATCTAATCAATCAATCAATCAGCATATATTAAACACCTACTCTGTGCCAAGTACTACAGTAGGCATTGGGGACACAAAACAGCCCCTATTCTCAGACTGCAAGTGGGTACATGCACATCTTATTCAAACTTAACTGCTTACTCCTTTGATGCTTTCTCGGTCTTAGTACAAACATAGATCTAACAAGATATATTTATCTACTGCTATTTTTCCTTACTGGCTTTTCTCAATGATTTACTCTACTCATGAAAAATAACTGACTTTCAGCAAAGTCGAAATGCATTTTAATCCTTACCAAGGACTAGTGAGACATAAGTATGAAATAAGAGTAAAGTCAAACTGCATAGCGTAGACCGCAAACTGGATCCAGAAGCACCTTCTCGCAATTGTACGAGGCCCAGTTCCTGCAGAGAACAAAAATCTAATTATCTGCTTTATAAAGAGAGGACCACCATTATAAATTACAAGTTGTTTCTATTTTAAAAAATTTAGAAATACCAATCCCTTCTTTTCTACCACTTTTATAGTTTGCATCAATATGGTTTATAGCTTCCGTGGCTGTTTCATATGATGATGGTGTATTTTTTGCCATTCTCTGACACAAAGAAAATACTCTGTGTTTTGTTTGTTTTTGTTTTTGAAAGCTTAATAAAGGGAGTCTAATAAGCATTTTATACTAATTGATTTAGCAGTTTCAGGGGAGACATTTCAGAAAAATACTGTTTCCCAGGCAGATACAAACGACATGAATACTAAGGTGACAAAATGATCTCAGATTTTTGGAGCACGTGTCCCCCGTCACCATCACCACCACGTAAATGACAAACAATACAAATAAAGCCATGAAGAAATTAAGACTTGTTTAAATAAGTTTCTCTGTTCTTGCTTTCTTGAATAAATACTTTGTAATGGGGCAACTGTTTTTAACATTTGGATGAGAGATGTGTTGCATAAACCAATTACACCCTATAATAGCTGCACCTACAGTAGAAGAAAACACAATAAACATCACTAAAATTAATAAAATTCAGGGGGAGAGGGGTTCTCTCCATTAGTGCTGCAATACAGCATATAAGAACAAGGGTATGGAAACATATCTAAACTTTATTGTAGCCTTCGGGGGGGATGCTGGCGGGAGGGGAAAAAAAAGAACAAAGTAAAAAAGTGCACAAGTGAGAACAAAAGAAAACTCACAAGGAAGAAAAGGTGGACAATTCTCAACCACAACTAGTATTATTTATCACACAGGCTTTCTTGAAATGAAAATCTATTGTTACATATTTTGAATCCTCTCATGTTCTGTGAGGCACACGACATGCTTTTTAAGTTCCAATTTTTAAGTTTATGATTAAGTTTTTGTTTCTTTTCTCTACTACGCATTTATGTTCTGGAATCTGAGTTGTAAAATAAAAATTCTTACCAAAACATACAAACAAACAAACAAAAAAAAAACCCCAAAGGTATGTTAAGTACTGTTGCCATGTATATCATATATTGTTTGAACTTCAGAAGCATTTTTGAAATTATTTACCACCTAGAATAGTCTGAAATCAGCATATTGTCATAGTAATAATAAACATTATTTTATGTATTAGTTTAGCTTTAAAAGTGTAAAAGATTAGTTCATGTATTTAATCAATCAAAAAATATTTTTTGGTCACCTACTATGCACTGGGCAATGCACCAGATGTCATATTGACAACCATGTGTAACTACTGAAAATATGATCAATAACTAACATCCCTCTGACTGATTTTAAAAACAAATTGCTAAGTTGATAAGCCTTATGATTTATCTTTCCTTTGAGAATACTTAAAAGTCAAATTAATACCCTGTTGCCAGAAAACCCAATAAATTCTAGTAGCCGGAGAACTCTTGCTGGTAAAAGTGATAACATCTGAAAGAAAAACAAAGTAGATAAAGAAGAGTTAGACAACTGTGAAATGCCAAACAGGTTTCAAAGACTTTTTATTAATATGAAAAATAAAATTAAGTGAAGATTAATGAATGCCACCAAGAGAAAAAGCACAGACAATCAATAACATAAGTAATTTTTTCACCACAGCGGACGTACAACCAGGAAAAAAAAAATACAAGTTCATAAACTTTCTCAGGAGATGTTTATTCTCCAACTAACCTGAATATTAATTCCCTGCCTTCTCATTCTAAGCCCACTTCCAACAGCTTTTTTTAAAACCGGCTTTCCTGGGTTGATGCAAAGACTTAACCAAACAGTAAGCAGTCTCTGCATTCTTCTTTAATACTTTCAGAGCTGTCCAAAGATATAGACAGGGTTTCCCAAAAGTCTTAGTGCAGTTTTAATGCTTTAATAGTTTTTAAACTGCAGTAAGATTTTTGGGACACCTTGTCTATTCAGACATTCAGTCTCAATTACCTCTCCTAAGTTCTTCACACCTCCCTTAACTCTCTTTACTCTGTCAACCACTCATTAGCAAAGCAATAATCATTTTTTGTTAAGAAAGAGCTCTGATTCCCAGTCTTGAAATTCTACACTCATATCTGATAGGCTTTTTTGGTTTTGAACCTTGCAATGGCAACAACCAATGCACTGAAAGTCTGTGAAAAGCCTGATGATGCAAAGCTTTCAGGACAGCCCTGTGGGCTCACTTGGCCCTATCTGTGCACAACAGTCCAGGTAGAATCAAAGAGAAAGGGTGACATGAATATGATAATAAGCATCATTTTGTACAGTAAGGTTCTGGTATAGATGCAAATATATCCTACCAAGTTAAATGCTCCTATTCCAAGCTTCACTCCCCCTTCAAACTGAAAATAGGTTTCCTTCTGTTTTTTGTTGCCCTGAGTCATCTGCAGAACAGAATAACATTCCCTAGATTGAAGAAAAGAAATAAAAAATATTCCATTTGTGTGACACTTTAAAACAAACCTAATTTCAAATCAAATTTTGTATTTTTATATGACATAAAGACTACCCTTCAAAATATTAAGGAATTTTCAAACTGCTGAAGCTATACTGAAACTACTCCAACTATTGCTAAGCTCTAATCACCGAAGAGGGTGAGCTTCTACTTTTTAAAACAGCAGACACCTTTATACCATCTGCTCAAGACATGACTCTAGCAGCACCCTTTAACAAATGTGACATTTTAGTTGTAAAGAGGTGGGTAGAGTGTTAATTATGAGAGTTCCATGTATCATTGACCTAGGAGGCACCACTATCACTAATAGGAAGTTTTATGTGAGGTAGAAAGAAAAAGGTTTTTGATTTCTTCAGATACAGAGTTTGGCAAAATGACTGCAGTGACCTGAAATTATATTCCTCTCAAAAGTGGCCAGGAAAGATACCATCAGTAAGGTCTGAATTTCAGTATATAAATGTGTTCTAATCATTTTGGCCTGAGAGTGACTCAATCAAGTTATTTTGGTTTGATTTGATTGAGAGAGATTGTAAATGGAAGAAAAGTGGTTATTTCCATAATTATCTTTTGTCTGTGCTCTCATTTTGCTCTTTTCCATAAGGCATAGTTCCCTAACTTTTCCTTTCCATTTTTACATATTTTCTTATTTTCTGCTTTCAAACCTCAAAAAAAAAATACCTTAAATGCAAGATTTTGCAAAGCTCTTACAATCTGACATTAAAAGGATGAGGGAAGGGAGAGACACGGATTCTACCTTTAAAAATCCCTGGCTTCCTTTGTCACCTGCAGCATGAGGCTTTTTCTTATGCTTCCCCCTCCCATCCTACCAATTATTAGTCTCTCTGTCTTGCAATTACTTTATCATTTTAAAAAAATTTTTCTTATGTATATATTATCTTCCCATCCACTCTCCAACCCCCTGGAGAATGTAAGTGCCTTGAAGACAAAGACTATTCTATTTTTGGTCTTTGTACATATCCATTACTTAATAGTATACCTTGCACACAAAATGTCTGTTGAACTGAAATATCATGAACAATCTCTGAGAAGGTCTAAGAGGATGTAATTACTGATGTTTGAGTTGTTGGATGACCTACATCAACTGATTCTAGATTAATGTACTTCACATACACAAAGTGATGCTAACAAACCACCAGGAAGAAAGGCATTTTGAAGTATCACAGTACTGTGCTTCTCCTCTAGTCTGGTAACACTTTTACTTGGTCCTCCTGGACCACCACTGTCTAGACAACCAATCAAGATTAGAGGTGGAATCTGTAGCTACAAAATGAAGCAAAGATAACTGGTCCATGTAGATAATGAGTCTAAGACCATGGCTTCATTAGCACTGACCTCCAAGAAGTTTAGCTTAAGATCCAGGGCAGTAGTGACCAACCTGGAGACTGACAGAACACAATTATTACTACCAGGGCAATTTCAGGTAATTAATACACAAATCTTATGAGTAGGGCTACCATATTGTGTGGGTACATGGGCAACTGTGACTAACCTACACTGTATGCTTCAGCCCAAACTTGATTTCATAAGTTCTTAACACTGTTTTAAGACTGAATAAAAAATAGCAGTTATTCATCAATAATAATGCTAGCAGTTACCAATTTAAATTACCTAATTTTTGGACTTCCTTATAACAATACTTCGATTGATATAATGTCTTTCTGCACAGTGTTGACACATTGGCTCAGTACCATCAGGCAGTTAGGTCATCAATCCTGAATCACCAAATATCAGGCAAGATGCATTATTACTTCATTACTTTTCAAGGATCCATGATTTCAATGCGAGTATTCCTTCCATCGATATAGATATAAGCCCTCTACAATTTTTTAGATGGTAGTGAAAGCTACATGGCCAAAAAATCATCACTCTAAAGCCCACCTGATGATAAGCCTTTATAACCTTGCCCAGTCTAGTCATCAAATAGACAGCAAACATTCAGTTGGTTGCTGAGCCAATACTCACAGCCTTTCCAGTTTCACAAAAACAAGCAATGCTTTTGTCCATTAGCCTAGCTATCAAAAAAAAACAAAAACAAAAACAGTACCACCTAAATATCTCAAGGCTTTTATGGAAGAAAAATTAATTTTTAAAAATGAAAATCTGACTATATTCAGATTATGGAGGCTTGGGGACTATGTTTTTTAATAGCCTGAATCACACCAGTTTATTCAAAATATTTGAATTATTAACTTACTTATATATTTGGTAACTTGTTCTAATTTTGAGTCCACCTTTGATGAAGTTGATCATGTTTTCATCCTGAAAACCATTTAATGAATAATTAGGTCATTACACACACAAAAAAAAATCCTTGCACTGTCCCCACTGCTGTGCCTAGCACAACAAATTTTTAACTTTGGAGACAAAAGTTTTTCAAGAAAGCATCTTTTCCATGTACCTTTTGAAACAGTTTCTTCACTGTTTTTCCCTAAGTTAGGAAGGAAAAGGTAAGGAATTAATTTTTATAGGTGCATTTCAGCATTAATTACTCACAAATTAGTTCCTTTTAAATTACTAAAACAGTGATCTCTATTAGGGACTGTGAATATTTTTAGTCAGAGAACAAATTTAAAATTGTAAAATGTCTTTATCTTTGGCATTCAAACAGCATTCTAACAAGTTTAAAGGAAATGCTGAAAGGTCAACCTTTTTTCCCTTTCTCACCAATAAACAGCACTTACTTTTTAACTGTACATATTTCTCTTTCAAGGAGACTCTTATTAGCAAGTGATTTCTGTTTAATATCCTTTCCAGTCTTAAGCTCTAGTGTGAGCTCTGCATGATCCTCTTTGAGCAATTCACTTAAATATCCCCGGGCCTCACTTCTATAAAAGTAGAGTGTTGCATTAGAAGTTTCTCTAAGGTCCCTTTTAGATGCAAATTTCTATGATCTTATTAGAGCCTTTAAGTAAATTATAACAGTTAATTGCTTGAGAAAGTTCATCACCAGTAGATGGTGCTATAGGTGATTTTTTTCTCCAGTGTTTCACATAGTTAGACTCAGACCATCAAAACTGAAAGGGACCTTAGAAATCATCTACTACACCCCCCATCTATAAACAAAGGTGGGCTGGAGCGGCCTCATACTATCTCTGAGAGCCAGCTGTTAAATGTTCAGTGCAATTATTTACATAATCACACTGAATTTACAAAATTTCAGAAAGCTACAAATCAGAGCTTGATTTATTATCTTCTTGACTGTCTTGATTTTTGGAAGTGATGGAGAAAATGTTAATAATGCAGATTAAACTTTAAAAGTGTGTCATGCACACATTCTGTTTTCTTGGAAAGCCAATTATTAAACATGTACCAGCACACCACTGCCAATAAAAAAATAAGGACCTAATGGAACTGAAATTCAAGTCTTCTGACTCTTAAACCTTTATCTTTTCATTATAATTCTCTAAAACCCAGTAATTTTATTTCATAATAATCTTGGGAAGACTCCAGCACTTAATTTCTTGTATGCCTGAGAGTCCCTCTAAAGTTAAAAGCATCCTAATTCTACCACCTTCATTTAAATGAGTAACATTTCGAAGTACAGTACAAATGGACATAGAGTCTGCCACTTTCTGCACAATAATCATATACAAAAGGATTACCACTCAGTTTAAAATCTGAGAGTTTCAACTAAATAAATGCATTTTTTGGCCAGGAAAGAACTTTTCTAAACTATACGAGAATTTCCTTCAAGTAATACCCACATTTCACTTTACAATTTAGCTTATAAATCCCCAAATAGGTAGCAAGACCTAATTATACAAATATAAGTCTTAAACCTCCAATTTTGAAAATAATATATTAAGAACAATTTTAAGGATTGCATGGTAAATGCCATGTCAGCGCTGTTCAGTCAATAACCCCCAGTTCTTTTCAACAACCTGATAACAAACTACTACCGAGATTTAGGGATTTCCCCTAAGAAGTCATAAATCTAGTCATTTAGACCACTGAGACACATTAAAATTATCTTCACTAAACACAGAAATGCAACTAGTGAAGTTAGCAAAAATGAACATTTTAAGGGTAGATCTGAAATAGTTTCATGTCACTATTCAAGGCTCCTGGGCTAAGGCTCTTTTTGTCTATATTAGGAAAATTTGCTATCTATCCAATTGACTTCCACCCTCCTTCTTCTACCTCTTCTCATCTTTCTCACCTCATTGTACCTGCCACAATTCTCCAACATGTCAAAGATTTGGTTTTTAAAAGAGCAGGAAGATAGTGATGGGCCTGGTGACTGCAGCTACAGCTGGTCCTAGAGCAGAAGTACCAGTGCCCTGGAGTACAGATTCTTTTTCTTGATCCAGGACACCAACGTGTGCTGTATAATTCAATTCAAATCCTCTCTCCAAAGGAGAAGCATCTAGTCATAATGGACAGTGAACCCACCTGAAACTTAAGAGGACCTCAGTTCAAGTCCTACTCCTGGCACCACCTGCTATGTGACCCTGAGCATATGACTCAGTGCTTTAGTACCCTCGGGCAAACTGCTAGTTTGTATTAGCAAAAGGAGTTGCTTTACAGGGAGTTCTCTACAATTAAATCACATTGGCCCAAGATAGAAATAAAACAAGTATGAAGAAATGAAAACACACAAACATGAAAACAAATATTACGAGAAGTGCAAAAATTAGAACCACCAGCTTATACAAGTACATGCAAAAGAAATTTAAAGGAATTTGGGTAAGAGTAAATTCAAATGGTGCTAAGTCTAAACAATTATTTATGTCTAATCTTTACTTTAAATAAGCTGAGAAGAAATATCATTTAAAAGTTTCCATGATGTGGGTAACTTGCTAATTAGCCAATCTAAAAAGGGTTTCCAGCCAGCACTCTGGGCTTAAAATAACAATGACTAATTCCCATTCCACTTAAAAGGGACCCTAAAGAACTTCTAAAAACAAGGATGGCTCACTTCTAATTATCACAAACGTTCTCCATCAGACAAAGGAGCAAATAACTTTTAAAATAAGGAAGACTTAACCAGAGTACTTCTAGCCTCTTACAAGTACAGAAAATAATGAAAAAGATTTTAATAATGTGCCAGAGCAACTACTCCACTATTTTCATACATGAAAGAGCCTAAAACTTGGGGTAGTTATAAGGGTTTTCATTTAAAAAGTAATGAGTAACACCAGATAGAGTTTAAAGTCAGACTAAAGGACAGCTAGGTGGTGCAGCGAATAGAGCACCAGCCCTGGAGTCAGGAGGATCTGAGTTCAAATTTGACCTCAGACGCTTAACACACAACTAGCCTTGCGACCTTGGGCAAGTCACTTAACGCCAATTACCCCTCCAAAAAGCAAAAACAAAAACAAAAAAAAAGCAGACTAAAGACAATGAATGTAAATAAGAGAGCTACCTCTGGGTATCTGGGGAGCAGAGGAGGGTAGGAGAGGTGGTAACCCAACAAAAATGAGAATACCACTAGCAATACCTTTCTTCACATCACCTCTTAAAACTATCAAATGGCCCTACCAAACGTTCATTCAAACAGCTATTATCTTAATAACTCTAGTTCTAGCTATTCTAGTTCTAGTAATAGTTCTGGCTGCATTGTGCTGTTAAAATGAAAAGCAACAAATGGACACTGAAGCCCACAATATTCATTACCTGTAAAAATGTCAGTGCTGCTTTCTGTAGTAGACATTCTGCATAACAGATTTCTGCGTGCATTTCCTCTATTAATAATAAACAAAATATATTAAAGAAAATCCTTGAAACATCACATGTTTTTGTCTTAAGACGCTCAAATGAGATCTACAATAATACATGATCCCAAGTAAGTCTCTAAAATCTTGAGAAGCAGCGCTGCCTGGGAAGATTGGAGTTTAAACATCACTTGTGGCTCCTGGAAACTATGGGACCATGGGCAAATCATTTAATCTCTTTAAGGATCAGCTTCCTCATCTATTTACAATGAGGAGACTGACCAATAGTCCTTAGAGAATGAACAATTTGCTGTCTCCTATAAACCCACTTGGAGGATCAGTGTACCTGCTTTCAAGAATAAGCACCCCCTCCCAACCTCCCATAGAAAACACTCATATCCTCAGCATGGTAATGTAAGTCTTTTAACTAATGGGCTGGACTGAAAAGACTTACAAAGGTTTGTGAGGAAGATCATTCTTTCTCTTTCCAGGAAAAAGTTAAAAAAAGAAGTGACAAAGAAAAAAGAAATGTGAGAAAGAAGAAATGCTGGGAAGTAAAATTCAGCAGCAGTCAGTGTCCCTGAATATATTTCTATTTCTCTAATCTCTTGTGTTTATTCTTTCTCAATTCTAGGTGAGAGGATATTTGGAGACAGAACTGACTAGGTTACAACCCTGGGAGCTTTTGACAGAAGAACCACCAGCGTCTAGTTACATGAGTTCGTTGCAATCTGCCAGTATTTTCATTTGCATCTTTGATGTGAAAACTGAAAGGAAGAAAATTTTAATAAATTCAAAATAGTTTCTTCTTGCCCAGCTTTCAAGGCAGGCTCTTATAATCTGGCTGCAATCTACTCACCCACCCTTATGGTCCACACTACTCTCCAACATAAATGCTCTACTCATTTGGTTATTCTAACAGTACAAACAATTTTCTCACTCCTGCTTCTATGTTTATGATCCTTTTTGTTCACTATGAAACCTCAATCACCCCCTCTGTCTTTCTCTCTCTCTCTCTGTCCCCTCCTACTCAACTCTTTGTTACCTACTCTCAAAGCTTGATCATTCCTAAAGGCCCAGTTTAAGTCCTTCCTCCTTTTCTTGACTATTCTAGCCCACATGGATTTCTTCTTTGTCCAACTACTCCCCAACTGAAACAGTCCTGGGCTCATAAAATAAAACAATTAACACAGATTTGGCTGTTGATTGATTCTTTGAAAAACAAAAATCTTTTACCTCCCTTCTTCATTTAAGTACTAACAGTGCCACTATTTAAATACAAGGAGAAAAAATTTTTTAATGCTTTAACTAAAAATAATCAGAAATCATGGCCATGAGAATCAAGATATAATAATTCTTTATATTAAATGTCTAATTTTAACACCTAATTAAAACCAGTTCAGGGCAATATGCCAGCCAGCTAAAGTATTAGGTGGAAACTTTTATCAAATGTAGAAACGATGAGTGGGTGTATGACATGTTAAGCCCATGGAAACTTTAATTAAATGTATGCTCTGCTGCAAACCACCAGCCATTCAAGAATATAAATGAAAATTACTAAGTGGAAAAATAAATCACATACAAATGCTACAATGTTTTGACTCACTCTGTTGGAAGAAGAAAGTCTGTTTGGGTTGTAGTGGCAGCCAAACACATACACTGAAAATAAACTGTAACAATTCATAAAAAGAGCCCGGACGAAAGCCTTCAGTTCATTTACAGTTTGCACTGCTTTATTGTGCAGACCAGGATGAACAGAAGGATAAATCCTATTACTTTTCCAGAACCTTCACTCATGAAGGCAAAAATCAGGCAGGTGTTGGAGGGATCTGGACTCACACTAGCAATTTCAAAGGGCTGTCCTCAGGAAAGTTCTTAAGACATTCTAGAAATGGCAGGTGCCATGTGCGAGACCCAGGTGCTTCCAGAGGCAGGATTACACAAATGACTTACCCAAGATCACACAGACAGAAAGTGTTAGAGCAGGGACTCTTAGCATTCTAGCCACCACACAACAGACTGTCTCTCGTAAACAAACAAGCCATAGCTAACTCATAGTTATGCAGCACTTAAAACCACAACACAAGTGGCTTTAAAGTGCTTTGCTCACAATGCTGGATATTAAAAATAATATCCTCATTTTATAGATAAGGAAACTGAAAAGGTTAATGACTTGACCAAAGTCATACAGTCAATGCCAGACCTAAAACCAAATCCAGGCCTCCGGACTCCAAGATCAGAGCTCTGATCCTAAACTAACCTGAATTCTACTTTTCAATGAGTGACAAAAATAAAAATTTTCATTAAAAAACAGCACTCAGTGGATGGGCATTTACTGGTCCATTTGTTTTTGTTTGCTAAAATAGCATCTCCCAAGGATAACACAAGATACACAAACCGCCTACAGCTATGTGCTCATGCCCACAATCCCCTTACTGTGTGACCCTGAACAAATCACTGTACCTCTGTCTGCTTCGGTTTCCTCAAATGTAAAGGGGGGATAATGACAGTACCTACCACTCAGGGTTGTTGTGAGATTCAAATATGATTATATTTGTAAAGTGCTTTAGCACAGTGTCTACAGAATAGGTTACAGGTACATCTCAGATATAAGCACACAAGAGATGCTTAATAAATGCTTATCCTTCCTTTTTTCCTTTCTACTATCATCCCCCAAATTACTCATGATTTCTCAATATATCACTAAGGTAACAGAATCTGAGTCATTCTACACCACAGGAAGACTATCTCGAGAGGACAAATTTCTAACAAAAAGGGGAAAGCAAGATGGAATAAGGACAATGATAGCAAAGAAAAAATTTTATATCTGTCTTGGTCCTAATGCCAAATTCCTAGTATTACAATAATGGCAGCTTAGATGGCTGGAAAATACACCATAAGAAAATTATTTGAAGAAATAAGGGATATTTAGTCTATAAAAATTTGAGAGTGGGGTAGAGATATACAATAACTTTCTTCAAGTATTTGAAGGATTGTGTGACAGAAGAGGTATCAGATTTGTTCTGCTTAGCTCCATAAGGAAGAATTAAGAATGGGAGAAACATGCAAAAAGATGGATTTAGGCTTGAAGTGAGAAGTAAGAAAAAAATTCCCAAACATTCTGAGTTGTACAAAGATGATATGGGCTGCCTGGGGAAATACCAAACTCTCCATCACTGAAGTCTTTCAAATAAAGAATGAATGAGAAAAGGGATATTATCTAGGGCACTTCTGTCCTGGGTTCAGATCTGACCAAATGGTTTTTAAGTTTCCTTCTGAGATTCTGCTTTAAAATTGTCTCATGTGAACCTGACCACTGGGAATGACTGAGCTATTCTCACTTAACTACCATGGCTGCTGGTCCTCACTGTATCCTATCAGAGACAACAGGATTCTCCAGATAGGTGCAGATTAGCACAACTGTCCCTTAATAATAAGTCTTTTGTTCATCTAGTAAACATGGTATTGCTCATTTTCCTTTTTAAAAGCTATATGAGACAGGATGGCAGAGTAAAAAGAGTACTTGCTCTGAGCAAAAGGATATGGGTTCAACTCCCACTGTTGATGCTTATTACCCATGTGACTTCAAACAAATCACTTAATTCCCCTGGCTTGTTTCTTCACCTATAAAATGAGGGCTCTGGACTAGTCTCTGAGAAGTCCTTTCAGATAGCATCATTTATTCTCTGACTGGGTCTTTAGTAACTTCCCCCCCCACTATCACTGCCACACCACTTATAAGTTATTATTCTCTGAGCATAATGCTAGAAAAACTCACCTATTTACATGCTTGAAACATCTCCCACCATGGTAGCACCACAAGCTAGGGCAATATAAGATAAAAACTGTGGGGTCTCTTGCCCATCACCAGTCTTATCAATGTTATATAAAAATATATAGATTCTCAAATATTCATAAATGTCCACATTCTAATTACCACATATAAGGCCCAACTTGACCAACATTCTCAAGAGATCCCAAGATGCTCGAGAGTCAACCTAGTGAAGCAGATAGTGTGTTAGGCCCAAAAGTCACTAATAGCTGGGTACCAATCCTGCTTCACTTACTAGCTAGATGAGCCTGAATAAATCACATAAAGGTGGGTCTGATGATCTCTCAGGTACCTTCTAGTTTTATATCTTACGGTCCTCTGACTCACCTTCACTCAGCTGATCCACTGATGATTTGGAAACAAGACTTGATAGAGATTCCACCACTGTGTTTCTTTTTCTGAATCTACATCAAGCATGTGAAAAAAAGGAACACAAGCATACAAAATGAGAAATTGAGCTGAATTCATTTCATTGCCATTTCGTATTCATCTCAGATACAACCCCTGGAAATACAAATAGTATTCCTACTAAACTATGTCAAAGAATGATCAAGCTAGGACCCGAAATCTTTCAGGCTGTTCTCCTTAATCCCATAGACCAAAAGTGACTATTTCTGTGGTAAATATATATAAACAAGCAACACAAAAACCTCAAAAGGCTCAGAAACTTAGAAAAAGTCAGATACTTGAAAGTTCTCTGAATCTGGAGGGGACAACAGTGGGAGGGAAGGAAGAAGGCTTGAAACACTGAGATCAGACTGTTTCTTACGAATTTTTGATACTAAAAGAAAAATTTCTACTGAAATATTTCTTCTGTATTTGTACATCAAAGACAGAAGTATGATTTTTAAATCCATTTAATTTTCAGCTATCAAAAAGGTTCAAAGATGTTCAAAATAAATTCTAAGATTCAGAATGCTATAAATGCATGTACAACATAAAACAAGAATACTGCATTATTGGTCAGGCTGAACTGTACTTCCTCAACAATAAAACAAAAATGGAGGGAGACTTATTTGCTCAACCCAGTAAGTTGTCAGAACTGTGGATCAAAATATCATTTAACCAAATCTATCTGCCCTTTAGCCTACCTGTCATTTTTTACAAATCTCAACACTGATCACATAGAGAAGGAGCACAGGAGCTAAGATCTCCCTTTCTTTTCCTATCTAAAGTAACCCACTACAGTGAAGAATATAGCTCTCTGATTTTACAGTTACCATCAGTTTCATCACACAAAATTTAAGGCTGGTATTCACTCTTCTCCCACAGTTAAATTACTCAGGCTTACTTTTGACAGGTTTGTAAAGCTTCCTTCACTGTGGAAATGCCATTTTGGATGTCCTGGTGTTCAAAGGTCATTGCTGCCTGCATTACTAAAATAGTGCTAAATCCCAGAGCATGATACATACTCTCTTTCGACCTGAAAAAAGACGTAAAAAAGAGGATTTAAGTTAGACTCCAGAACTTTTTAAAAACATCACAATGGGACACAAAATCATAAAGCTACTACTTCTCAAAACGGAATAGTATTTAACCCATCATCTGGATCACTGATCTGCTGAGTATTGAGGACTAGATACACTGTATTCTAAAAACTCTGCCACCTAAAAACTATTTTGAAGACTTTTACATTGACACATAATAACTGTCTTAAATCTCTGCTTCACTTTGTACAACCTGATCTTTCCTTCACCACAAGGGGGCATATTCACTATGAACTTATTTTTTAAAAAGGTGTCTAGCAATGCATTTTCCCCTATATCTTTACCTTTCATCAATCAAAGATCAAACAAACAGTTCAATGGATTCAAGTCTTGAAAACTAGGCACAAAGTTCCCTTTTGTTAAAAACATAATCACTTCTCCTTCTCCCTCTCCCTCTCTCTCTCTCTCTCTCTCTCTCTCTCTGTCTCTCCCTCCTTGCTTCCTTTCCTTTTTGCTTCCTTCATAACCAAGAAAATGAAAGAAAAAGAGGAAGGACCCATGTGAATAAAAATATTTATAGCAGCACTTTTTTCTGCAGATAAGAACTGGAAACAAAATGGGCGCTCAACAACTGGGAAGAGGCTAAAGAAATTGCGGTATATAAATGTAACGTACTTGTTACAAACCTGTGGGGGGGAGGGAGGAGAGGGCATTCCCCAAAGAGGGGAGATGGAGAGAGAAAATAGATTTTTTTTGTTCAGGAAAGTAATTAAATTTTAAAAATAAAAACTGTATATTAATGTAATGGAATGAAATAAAGATTTTTTAAAAGACAAAAAGAATGAATTAAGAGAAACCCAAGGAAGATTAAATGAACTGATATGAAGTAAGCAGAACCAGGAGAGCAATTTCAAAATGATAATACTACAAAGAAAAACAATTTCAAAAGACTTAAGTCTAATCATCATCATAATGTACTATGGATTCAGGAAAATGATGAAGCAGGCTTCCCACTTCTTAAGAGAGTTAATGGATTTTAAGTAAAGGATGAGAAATTTTTTCATTTATTTATTTGTTTGTTTATGGGATAGATGTGTATACCTATACCCATGATCATCTTTTTCTGTTCTTTATAGATAAACGTTTATTTTTGTTGATGTCAAGTTCATAATTTTAAAATTTTACTCTTATAGTAGGAAAATAATGTTTCCCTGGATATGGAAGAGAATTAACATATTTGTGAAAAAAATAAGTTGATTTCAGGTGGAAAGGAGCCTGAGAGTTCAAATTTGCAAAGGGTTAAGTGCCCACTCACTGGCTTCTATAGCTGGGTCATATGAATACTCCTGTCCTCCTTTACCCTAGTTCACGAGATTACCCAAAAAAATGCCCACAGATCACATGACCAGGCAGTGAGGATCCAGGGCCACACCAACCCACAAGTGTATCTATCATAAAAACAGAAGGGGGAAAAGTTATGGTAGCAAAGGTGAGTCAACCATAACTCAGAATATATACAGAGGTGGTCAGAGTAATCTTTGATGTCTTTTAAATAATGTGGACATGACAAGCCAGCAATTTATCTCTCTTGGTGAGAAAAAGGCCAGGACTAAGAAACGGGGAATCACAATTTCTTGAAGTAAGGGGCCTGGCATCAGTCAGGAAGACTGCTTACCCCAGGGCTGGGAAAGCAAACAGGCATTAGCACAGTGGCTCAGCAGAAAAGCAAGGTGGCCTTGGCCAGCAGCTGCAATGGCAGCTGCCTAGAGCAGAATGGGAGGTGTAGAAATGGGGTAGTTGCTCAAAGGCCTCCCAGAAAGAGCCTTTCATCTACTCTCAATGAGACCTATTTATCTGACCTACAGCAATTCACTTGACTTCATCCTCTTAGCACCTTTAAGCTCCACAAGAATCCCATGATTCTGTGATAGCATTTCTTAGCTATGAGCAATTTTTAGGAACACTTTTCATTTTATCTTCCATTTAAATATTAATACCTGGATCAAGTTTCTATGGAAAACAAATCCAAAACACATCACTCCTTTCCCAAATGGGAACAGCCAAACTGCCTCTTTGCTCTATGTGTCTAAAGCACTGGTTGTTCGAAGGCACTGCCAGGGTCAAAAGAGCAACATTAAAGGCAAGGCTTTATAGAACATTAACTGTAGCTTCACAACCTCAACTCTGTGACTCACAAAACTACTTAGTAGAAAGTTGTTTTTATTATTGTTTTCCAGGCGAAAATACTTTTTTTTTCAGTTAGAAAACAAACATTCCCATTGTTTGTGTACTTATAATAGCCAATCATTGTTCAGCTTAGCCGCAACACCACCCTCACCCACCTACCTCCATTCCTAAAACAGGGCAGTAGTATCTTTATGGAGTACTGGAGTATTTTAATAGCATTTTAGTAACGGCTAAGAAAAGGAAGTGCAGTGTTAAGGCAAATGGGAAACATACTTCAAAAAATCAAAATGAGCTGAAATAAGTCTTTTTTAGGAATAAATGACACTGTGACAGTGGAGACCCCTCAGAATATTGCAAAATAAGGAATGTTGGGAATGAGGGGTGGAGGGAGGGAGAAGAACCAAAAAAATATTCTTCTTAACCTGTTATTCTGCAAGCCATTTAGATAGGGAGGGGCTTATATTGTCATCATAGCAACAGAAAATTGTCATTATAGGAACACTGGGCCCTGTTATAATTATTCCTCTATTCCAAAAATGCAACTGCATTGTCCAACATGTATAGAGAATCGTGGGGTTTTTATATCAAGGAATAGTTATTCATTTTACAAATAAAGTAAATCAACAGCTATATACAAACAGCAATTCAGTTATCAAGGAACAAGAAGCACAGTATTCCATCAGGAAAGCAAACAAATAAAACCTTTATGCAGGAATACCAATGGATTAAAAGACAGAATGTTCAGAAAACTCTGCATGACAACTATTTGCATTACCTGTAATTGAAAGAAACTAAGTTAAACTTACCATGGACGAAGTAATTCCAAGGCTTCTGAGAATCTATTATTTAGAAATAAGTTTAATGCCATTGTACACTCTTCTAGCGAACACCTAAGATCCATTTTGTTTGCCCTAAAAATCAAGATACATAACATAGCATTTACTATTTGCATTATCACATGGTTTTTACTTACACTTTTGAACACAAAATCTGCACCAATTAGTCCCTCTCATCAATTACATCAGTTTTTAAATTACATGGTTTTAAAAAGAAGAAACCACCTGCAGAATTTTGGTTTTGCATAGTGCTTTATAATAGATAAATATTTCAATAAACAGATGGGCAAACTGGTTAATCTGACAAACAAAGCTGCTACTGAGAATATGCTACAAGTTTAATAATCAACACTAGGAATAATTTTAGATGGAACATCTAAGTCAGAAACTTACCAATTACACCAAACTATACATCTGAAAAGCCAGTAAAATGATACAGTGCTTAACGATCTCCACACTTCACAGGATTTGGAATTGGAAAGAATCTTACTGGTCATCTTGTCTGGAGTTTTCAAAGTTATGGGGTATGCCACAAAGGGAGAGGGTGAAGACAGGAGACATTCTCTCTTGTGTGGCATGATGCAATAGTCAAAATTACTGGTTATTTTTAAATATAACTTCCACATAAATACGCTTTTTTTCCCCCAATTAAAATAAAATTCATATCCAAGTTAACAAAAGTATACTCAACATAGCAATTCCTCTAGAACCAGCAGTTAATGCTGCTCAGTGATTATTTAATGCAGTCTGCAGAAATGAGGAGACCATCCATCCCATCAGTAGCTTTAAGCTCATGACATAGATTGCGTCATCGTGTTCCTTGCTACATTTAAACATGAAGTGTGCAGATTCAAAGTTAAGCAATTCTTGTGTGTACATTTAAAGTATTATAACATCTATTACATTTATCAATGTTAGAGATCTTTGGCAAGTCCAATATAATATGCTGATTAATTAAGATTTTTCAATACCTGAAATAAGGAGAATAGCAAACAGATAACTGCTTTTTCAGCAATTAAGTTTAATTTGTCTTAAATTTATATCTAATTTTTATAAATGAAATAATATTAAATAATATCCCTTCATAACATACAGCTGGAAAAGAACATCTAACTGAGTAGCTCAAATTAGTACAAGCAAAGATAAAAAAATTTCAAATAGTAGAAATACAGAAAAACAAAGCAAAAAGCCCAAATTAAGATATAGTTCACTTGATAGGTGGGCCAAAGCAACATAATAAAAATGACAATTCTACCTAAATTAAACAACCTTATTCACTGCCATCCCAGTTAAATTACCAAAAATTATTTTATTGAGCTAGAAAAAATTTTAAAATTCATTTGGAAAAACAAAAGGTCAAGACTATTAAAGGAACTAATGAAAATTAAAATATTGAAGGAAGGAGGTCTAGCAGTACCAGGTCTTAAACTGTATTATAAGGTGGCAATTATCAAAATCAACTGGTATTGACTAAGGAATTGAATAGTGGATCAGTGGAAGTGAGTAGTTACACAACAAAGAGTAGTAAATTATTAGAGTAACCTTGTGTTGATGAATGTAAAGACTAAATTTTTGGGATAAGAATTCATTACCTGATAAAAATTATTGGTAAAAGTGGAAAGCAGTGTGGCAGAAACTAGGTATAGACTAGTAACTTATACCATTTTTATCAAGAGAATGTCAAAATAGATACATGACCTAGATATAACAGGAGATACAATAGGTAAATCAGAAAAACATGGAACATATTACCTAACAGGCTTATGGAGAGGAGAAATAAAGAAGAAATAGAGAATATTGTGAGATATAAATGGATAATTTTTATCAGTTAACTTTAAAGTTTTTGTACAAATAAAACCAACATAGCCATGATTAAAAGGAAGGCAGAAAATTAGGGGAAATTTTTTTATAGACAGTTTCTTGAGAAAAAGGCCTTGTATCTCAAATATATGTAGAACTTTATCAAATTTATAAAAATATGAGCCAGTCCACAATTAAGAAATGGTCAAAGAGTATGAACAGCAGTTTTTGGAGGAAGAAATCAAAGCTATATACAATCATATGAGAAAATACTCTAAATTATTACTGTTTAGAGAAATGCAAATTAAAGTAACTGTGAGGTACCATGTCACGTTATCGATTAAAATGACAGAAAGGCAAAAATGACAAATGTTGGAGGGGATGTCAAAAAATTGAGACACTAATACAGTGTTAGTGGAAGCATGAACTGATCCAACTATTTTGGAGAACAATCTGGAATTATGCCCAAAGTGTATAAAAATACACACAGACATACAGGACACACAGACATACACACATGCCCTTTGATCCAGCAATACCACTATTAGGTCTGTTTCCCAAGGTGATCAGGGGAAAAGAACCTAGGTGTTCCAAAATTATAGTAGCTCTCTTTGTGGTGGCAAGGAACGAGAAAATGGGGAATGGCTGTATAAGTTGTTATACATGATTGTAATGGAATACTACTGTACTGTACAAAATGATGAGCAAATTGATTTCAGGAAAACATGCAAAGACCTGCATGAAATAATGAAGAATAAAATGAAAGCAGTATAAAGTAACAGCAATACTGTTTGAAGAGTAAATGTGAACGACTAAGCTTTTCTCAGTTATATGAATATTCAAATTAACCACAAAGCACCTATGAAGGAAGATGCTATCTACCTCCAAAGAAAGCACTGATATATGGAACTATGTATTGTATCATTTCACATTCTGTGTCAAATGCTGGCCTTCTCTAGTGCCAGGATTGGGAAGGAGGGATGGAAACAGCTTGAAACTCAAATATAACAAAAAATACACACACACACATATATATGTATGTATGTATATATGTGTGTACATAAATAGATATACAAACATGCATGTATATATAAATATATACAAAAGATGCAATTCACTGTATTTATCTTGGGATTCACAAGTATTATAATTAATGGAGACACCAATAACAATCACTACCTACAACATCATCACCACGCACAGGTTGCTTTATACAAATATTTTAGCTACGGATATCATGAAACCTCATGTATTAAAATATCTCAAATTATGTTGAATATGTTGACAAGACAAGATTACTTTCTAATAAAATTAGATGCTTTTAATATGAAAAAACCAACTTTTTCAAATACCATATCAAAAGAATTGCTTGCATCATAGAAAAAGCTGTTTAAAGAATTGCCAAATGTAAAAAGCTTCATATCAAAGGAGAAACAACAGATGTTTACCTACAGCTACTGACGTGGTCAAAAGCATACTTGGAGAATGATACACAATACACACACACACACACACACACACACACACACACACACACACATATAAATACATGTTGTAAAAATATAAGAGAAGATTTGTTAATATGTGACTAGTTGACAGACTAGTTGATGCCACAACAAAATGTAGGATTATAATTCACAGCCAAACAAAAAGTGGACATTTTTTCAATTTGGATACCATTTGATTAGCATGTAGTCCTTTACATGGGGGAACTGAATAATGAATTTGCATAATTTTTCAAGCTGTCAACCAAAAAAAAAAGTCAATTTTATTTTATTTTTTTTAATCCATTAAAAGGAGAACTCTGCAAAACTGTGAAGACAGAAGCAGAGCCTTCAATATTATTGTGAAACATGCTGGCTTTGTCAAGTCAAATTACTTCTTAGTGATAAAAAAAATGATGAAGCAAATTCATTCTACTGAAAAAAAATTCCTTGAAGCTCCATTTTACACAAACAAGATGTATCTGGATCAATACAATGACCAACTGCAACTCTAGAAGATGAATGATGAAAGACTGCTACCCACACCCATCTCATGATGGAGGGCTTAACGGACTCAAGATTTAAAGTAAGACTTACATTTTTGTACAAGGGCAAATGTGTGGATTTATTTTAATTAATTGTTAAAGGACTGAGTTTTTCTTCTGTTACATGGGTATGGAGGAAGTGGGAACGAGAACTACTGACATTGAACCCCTATTCCTAAAAAAAATAAAAGAGGTTCACTTAAGCTTTTTTTTTTTTTAGTTTAGAGAAGGGAACTGAAGAAAGTTCATAAACACGGAAGAGGAGGCCAGCTTTGAAAGTAATCTAGCACAATACATCTTTTTTGAAAGAAAGCAAACTATATGCAATAGTTTCACAGAGTCATACATAATTCTACTTTGTACATGAAAATGCTCTTTTTCCTTTTTGTATGTAGGTCATTCAGTTCAGAATATCTGAGTCTGACAAAGAATTAGTGAAGCAGCCAACAACCATGCCTGCCCTGGCCCCAAGGTGGCTGCTTACCCCTGCCTCACCCCACTCCACCCACAGCTAAAACTTCCCATTCTGTAAGCAGCCAGAATAGCCCGGCAAAGAATTAAGTCACCAAATGGGAAAGGGGGGGAGTTGGAATGCGTGCCCTCGGATTATGTTATTTTTTAAATTTTTATTAATTATTTTATAGCAACTCCTTTAAGTCTGGGCCGTTTCTCTGCAACAGACATTGTGGTACCGGAGGTGGGGAGGGAGTTACGGGGGAAAAGTATTTTTTGTAACTTCTGTTCGTGCTAGATCTTCCCAGGAAATACCATTTTGTAAAAGATAATTGGCATTGGTTGGTGAACAACATTAGTAACAATCCTAGCCCCTTGGGGTCACTCCTAGTGCCCTGAAAGGGAGTCACCACCCTCCTGAACGAAATCATCCTACTAGACTATAGGGAGCGGGGGGAACCCAGAGAGGGTGCTACAATAAGAACAATTCACTTAATACAGATTTTTCAAGTTTACAAAGCACTTTTCTCATCACAATAATTAATAGCTTAATTATTATTCAGATTTGGCAGATCAGAAAGCTGAATTTCAGGTTCCAGGACAGGTGCGTTAAAGAGGTACAATTAAATATCATGTGGAGTTTGAAAGGGAGAAAAATCAAAAAGGATTCATGGAAGAGAAAGTATACAAGTTGGGCTTTAATACTAAAATGACCAGATGTGTCAAATGACCCCAAAATTTTGCTATATCAATCTGAAATAAATTTTCATTTTATCTCTCTTTACCATCTTTTGAATTTTCAAAAATGCACTGTATCAATTGATACAAATGAAGTCCTTTGAGGTATTCTTAAATTCCTGTCCTTTTGAGGCAGGTAGGTAGCTCAGTGGATAGAGCACTGGGTCTGGAGACAGAAAGAAACGAGTCCAAGTCCAGACTCAGACTCTTATTAACCTCTATTTGTTTCAATGTCCTTGATTCCAAGATAGGGATAGTAACACCACCACTAGGTGGCACAGTGTCAGGCCTGGAGTCAGGAAGATACCCTCAAGAATTCAAACCTAGACTCAGACACTTACTAGCTGTGTGTGACCCTGGGCAAGTCTCTTCACCCTGCCTTCCTCCGTTCCTCATCTGTAAAATGAACTGGAGAAGGAAATGGCAAACCACTCCAATATCTTTGCCAAGAAAACCCAAAATGGGGTCATGAAGAGATGGATACAATTGAAATGACTGAACAACAGCAAAAACTCTCATGAGGTTATTGTAAGATCAAAAATGGATAAGTATGGTACCTGGCACATAGTAGGCATTATATAAATACATATTCATTCCCCCTTCCCCATCCCCTTTTAGTGTTAAAGGTAGACAGGAACTCAGAGGATAACGGGAGAGAGACTTTCCAGGGATAGGGAACAGCCTGAACATGACACAGAAAGAGAAAAGCATGTGGAGTTTTTTCCAGAAACAGAGTATATGCTACAGTCGGAATAGAGAATGAATAAAGGAGAACAGGATGACATAAAGATGAAAACAGAGTGGCATCAGTTTATGAAACACTCCTCTTCTGGTCCTGGTTTCCAGATTTCCACATCATGTGGTTTTATCCTGGAAATTCCTTCAGAACCTAGGTCTTTCTCAACTTGGGACATCACACTATAAGCCTCTCCCACTGGTGAGTTGCTCTTGGAGCCTCTATTTTCTGCAGAGGTCAAGGCCAGCCTTCATTCCCTTCCAATCCTGACCTTATGCCTGGCTCCAGGATTATAAAGCTGAATTATGGATGCAATAATACCAAAGTTGAAAACACAGGAGACTAACAGTGAAGTTTGTAAGAAAGGAAGGATTGCAGAGGTTCCCAAAGTGGGCAATACCACCCCCTGGAGGGTGCTGGAATTATTGGCAGGGGGAGAGTAGTAGTAGTCTTGGGTACAACTGGGTGGCACTGATTAAAAATAAGGAGGCAATGAAAGCATAAGGAAAGAAGAGAAGAAAATTCTGAAAAACAATTTGTACATTTCATCTGTTGTGTAAGAGTCATAGTGATTACATCATTTTCCAAATAAACACAAAAAATGCAAGTTATAATCAATCAGTGGTCAAGTCCACAGACATGTCTTAACAAGCAAGTGTTGGCAGGGGAGTATGCTGCACATTGTCAGGAAGTCCAACATGCATCAGCAGGAATATGTGTGTGTAATGACTTGTTTACAATATGATGCTATACAGTTACATGATGTAATATCACATCATCAAAATTTCAATGCACAGAAAAAACACAAATTCATATAAATTATTAAATTTAAGATGCATCATTTTTTAAATATTGTATTATATTATTAATTTTTTAAAAATACATATTTTTTGAAATGATGCAATTTTAAAAAGACTTTAAAGAATTAAAGATTTCCAGTGGAGGGCTAAGTAATTTTTTTTAAAGGAGGCAAGGAATCCTGTCTTTACTTCACTCTTTGATGGCTTCACCTGTGTCCTGAAGACACCACGAGCAACCAACTTCTTCAAGAAAACTATAACCAGACCTGTCCTTGGAGACCAAGACCCAAGCCCCAAGGAAAAGAACCTCTACAGTTTGTGGTCAAGGCTCAGCTTGCAGGTGCCCTCATAGAGATGCAAGGACTGAGAATTTGAGCAATGGAGAACCTTTCTGGAGCTCAAAAGGAAGATAGTGAAAAGTCTAAAAAAGCAGATGTACAAGTTTTCAGAAGCAACCACTGTAGAATTAGAGCAAAAGAACTTGTTGAATGCATCATCTGATGGTATCCACCAGCCTTCCTCTGATGCTGCAGATGAAGCACAGAAGGCTGTTTTCCAGATGAGCATTCAGGAAAAGAAGTAATATGCACCCCAGCTGTTTTTTGTTAGTTTTATACAAATAAATTATATTTCTGTTTAAGAAAAAAAAGGGGGCAGTAGGCCAAATAAGTTTGGGAACCTCTGGGTTTAGGGCAAAAAATAATTAGTTCAGTTTGGGATATTTTGAGTTTAAACTTTCCAAGACATCCAGTTTGAAATACCCAACAGACAATTAATGATACAGAGCTAAAGTGAGTGGGACTAAGTGATGTCTGGGATATAGATCTTGAAGTCATCTTGTGTAGTGTCACTCATGAGAAGAAAATGTGAACCAGTTTTAGAAAGAAACTGATTAGGTCGTTTGGCAAAAGATAGCAAACCAGAAGGGCTATGGCAGGTTTAGTCTTGGGAGGGGAGGTGAAGGGTGGAATCACATTATATCTAGAATTAAGATAAAACCGCAAGAGATGGCAGCTTGAAAGCATCAGTACATATGAACACAAGTTTGGGAGGAGCCAAAACATTTTTGGGTGGATCCAGGACCTGGGGGAACCCAAAATTTCTTACAGCCATTTCTGGCATTCCTGGAAAATTACTGAGGTCAAGGTAACAATCTAGGTTCAAACAATCTCTTGTCACATAAAGTTAGATTTAAACTATAATGATTATTAAGTTATCCAAATAATAAAATAAAGCTTTTTCCACAGCAAACATGAAATTTAAATCCCTCGGGAGCTTATAATTTTTCCAAGAGAGAAAGAACATAGGGAAGAACTTTGTGAAACACCCAAAAAGGGGCAAGATATGAATGATAAGGCAACAAAGGAGACAGAATAAGCAGTTAGGTAGAAGGTGAGCCAGAAAGAGTTATATCATTAAAATTCAGAAAGTATAAAATATCCAGAAGGTAGTCTACAGTGTCAAATGCAAAAGATAAGTCAAGAAGGGCTAGGACTGAGAAAAGACTATTAGATTTGGCAACTAAGAAATAATGGCTAATTTTGGAAAGAGACGTTTGAGTTGAGTGATGAGGTCATAAGTCATACTGCAAAGGGTTGAAAAGTAAAAGAAGAGGAAGTGAAGGCAGTGAATGTAGAGAAGTTTTTCAAACAGTTGGCTAAGAATGGGTAGAGAGTCAGAGGATATAGGATTCATTGACATTCAACAAATCCATTTTGAACAAATAACTGAGTACCTATTACAAGTCATAAGAAGAAAACAATTACAGGCTGTCAGAACCAGAAAGGACCTTGAGGATAATCCAAGTCCAGTCCTCTCATTTTATAGATGGCAGCTAGGTGGAGTCATGAAGACTTGAGTTCAAATCCAGCCTTACTAACTGTGTGACACTGGTCAAGTTAGACCGACAGACGGATGGACGGACGGACGGAAGGAAGGAAGGAAGGAAGGAAAGAAGGAAGAAAGGAAGGAAGGAAGAAAGGAAAATACTGAGGCCCCAAGAGGTAGAAGGGTCTATCTACAGTAACACAGTCATTCACAGACAAAAAAAAAAAGAAAGACCTTTGATGACCATGTCTTCCCACTATACTCACACTACCTCTGGAAACCAAGTGCATTCATATACAGAGTTGTGCATAAAAGAGAAATGGTTGAAAATTCTCCTTTAGAAAGGGTAGAAGCTTTCTATGGTAGCAAAATATTGAAAATTGAGAGGATGCCCATCAATTGGGGAACTGCTGAACAAGCTCTGGTATAGGAATGTAATGGAATACTATAGTGCAATAAGAAATGATGAACAGGAAGATTTCAGAAAAACCTGGAAAGATTTGTATGACCTGATGCAAAGTGAAATGACCACAGGCAAGGAAACATTATACACAGTATTAGCAACACTGTGTGATGATCAACTATGAATGAGTTCAGCTCTTCTCAGCAAAATGATGATCCGAGAGAAGTACAAAGGCCTCACATAGGAAAATGCTATCTACATCCAGATAAAGAACTGATGGACTCTGAATGCAAACTGAAGCATATTTTTTCCATTTACTTTATTCTTTCTTATGTTTTTTTTCCCTTTTGATCTTTCAGAAAAGTGACTACTATGGAAACATTTTTACATGATAACATGTATAAAGTATATCAAACTGTCTAACATTATCTGAAGAAGGGAGGGGAGAAAGGAAGAAAAATTTAGAAATCAAAATCTTGTAAAAATGAATGCTAAAAATTTTCTTGACATGTAACGGGGAAAAATAAAATAATATTAAAAAAAGAAAGGGTACAAGGTTTGTTGTTAGCAGTATTTAAGGTATGCAAAGTTCTTTACATATGTTAACTCATTTGACACTTACTGTTATTACACTAATTTTAAAGATGAAAAAACTGAGACTGAGGTTAAATCTCTTGCCCAGAGTCACACTGGTAGTATCTGAGGTGCAATTTGAACTCGGGTTTTCCTGACTCCAGTTTTAGAGCTTGGTATCCACTTGCCAATGAGCTGCCCTCATGGTCAGAAATTAAAGGGTACATTTTTCCTAAAAAACATTCTAATATTTAGAAAAAATATACACTAACATTTGACCTTGAGTAAATTACACATTAGTAAACACTTTTGTCTAGATCATTCATTTTCATTGAATGCTTCAGTCAATGCACTTAGGTCACTTCTGTGGTAAGAACTACTTTAAAACTCAAAAGCTTTTTTTTCCTTTTTTTGTTTTCTTTGCTTTTGATAGTTTTAGATCACTGGCTCAGGAAACCCATCCATTTCCTACACAATTCAATCTTAATTCTTAAATTTACTCTTAATTGCAAGGTGTATCAGTTTCATCTTCCACCTAATCACCTTACTTTTATTCTCTCTAGGATTCTCTAAGAGTAAGACTCAAAATTTATTGGTATCACACCCCCACTGTCAATATTAAACCCTGCCCAGCAGTTGAACTAACGGCAAATATTTTATCAATCACCATACATCTAATTCAGTATACTGCAGGCTGGGAGGATATGCTTATAAAAAGTTACCAGATGAAAGGTAACACCCCAAGAAAACAGAAACCCAGGGATTCAACCCACAATAAACTCAATCTCTTTATACACATTATTGTGCAGTATGTCATTAATGGGGAAACAACTTAATTGTGATATGCACTGTTTTGAAACTGATTACTTAAGTGTCATCTCAAGTCTTTTGCTATAACTGAAATTAACCTGGTAATTTTTATATATGAATCCATTTGTGTATCATATTCATCTTCTTAGAAAAAAATGTTCTATAACCCAAGTTTTTATGTGAGAATTAAAATTGTGGGGGGGCGGAGCCAAGATGGTGGCGTAGCAGCAGCAACATATCGCAGCTCTCACATAGCCACCCCAAAATACCCATAAAATATGACTCTAAACTAATCCTAGAACTCCAAAACGCATACAAATATACTTTCCACTAAAGTCAGCTCGGCTACAAGGTACCATATAAGCACTGCCAATCGAAACCAGCCTGGCCTGAAGCCTTGGCTGAGCCCCGGGGGTGGCTAGACGGGAAGAGCTGAGGCTCCTCGGATTAGTGGCAGCTGTGAGCAGCGTTCAGAACTAGGTCAGTGGCAATTGCGAAATCAGGGAGAAAAGCTGGTTGGCCGAAAGGCCTCCAGGGCTGGAAAGCAAAAAGGCAGAGGTTTTGCATCCACCTCCGCGTTGCAGCTTCCACGTCCGCGGCCTGCAGACAGCAGGGGGACTAAGCAATTGTTCAGAGGCCAGTGCTCTCACGTTGAGCGGCCTGGATCCGGATCACGGTCTTAGGCCTCGGTCCTGGAGTCTTCATTATCCAGTGAGCGAGAAGTAAGTAGGAAAGGGACCCAGCATCTTCCTGAGAGCTACAGCAGCCGGGAGGACCCCAGTGATTTGGGACAGAGCTTTCCCTTCTGGAAGCAGAGCCCCACAGAGATTAAAAAAAAAATCTCGGACTAAACAACCATGAGTAAGAATAAGCATAAGAAGCAAAGTAAGAACTGCAACCAAACCCTAGATTCCTTCTTTGGGGAAAAGAAAGATCTTGGCAAAGAGAGGGAGGAGGAGAGAGCAGCCACAGCGCCCCCACCAGGGGCCTCCAATAAACATGAAGATTGCCTTAAAGCTAGAGATGAGCTGAAGAAGGACTTTGAAAACCAAATCAGAGAAGGGGAAGAAAAATTGGGAAGAGAAATAAGAATGTTGCAAGAAAATCATGAAAAGAGAGTCAGCAGTATGACTGAAGAAATCAACACCCTAAAAAATAGATTAACTCAAATGAGAATTAAAATCTTTATGGGTCTGCTGGGGGAAGGCCTGAGGAACTGAATAATTTAATTGAATCAGAATTAATTTAAATTAAGTGATATTTAAATTTGGAGTTCTAAAATAATTAACAATGATTGGTAAAAATTATAAAGAAAAAACTGAGTAAAGATTTTGAGGAAACAACAAGATCATATGAACATATATATAATATGGGAAAATTGGGGAGTTCTGCCTTCTCTAGTACTTAAAATGTTTGGTTTGTATTTGAATGTCTTACACATATGAATTTAACAGTAGCCCTTTAGCTTGTTATTCACAGTGTTTGTGTCAGGTACAGAGTTCAGATTAAAACTGAAACAGCATGGGATATTTGCAACCTAAATTCTCTGAGGTTTCAGGTAAACTGTGGGCTCCTAATTTGATATCCCCCTTCTAACTCTATGGTTAATAAGGTCAGAACTATAAGGTTTGAGCTGGTTTTTGAAACATGAAATAATTATTGGGAAAGTAAATTTCGAGTCTGTGTCAACTTGAATTGAGAAGTGTTTTGTAAGAAATTCTAACAGGAACATTTGAGGAGCCTCTACAATAAGTTGGAATCAGAATGGAAAATCCAATGAGGTGGTACCCTTGAGGACATGATATTTTCCAGATTGCCCCAAGGGATGATGTGCTAGACTGGTCAATGGCAAGGGATGTCTGGGATCAAAGATAGAACATGTTGATTGATTGGACATTTGAAAGGGTTACCAAAGTTTGTTAATATTGATATCCATCTTTGTATCCCTTTGGCTTTTATTTTCTATATCTCTATACTAAGTTCTTTCAGTTATCCTGATGCTGATTTTTTCCCCTCTAGATTAGTCCACAATTTTGGACATTCACTTTGTAATTGGGGCTGTCTTGAGTAGTATCACAATAATGTTTTACTGAGTGTGCTCTCTGTGGTGACTGGTGTACCCAGGGATCACCAACAGAGGGGAATGTCAAGGAATGTTTGTTAATGGGTCTTCTGAACTTGTCTTTTTGAGTTGCCATATATTCCAGAAACATTGGACCCAAAGTAAGCAGGAGGCCATGAATGTGTCAAGGATGAAGGTCCCACCCCTCTCCCCTATGCCCCAATCCAAGCTGACATAATTTGTTGTTTGCATCCCAAACTGGACTCCCTGTGTATCCTTAGAGTCAAGACTTGGGGGTCTCTTGTAATTCTTTTTTTATGTAGCAGGAACAGAAGGAACTTTTCTGAGCACCACTCTATGCTATGTTCTAGAAAAGGGACAAAATAATGCTAAGGCACATTCCCTCATTTGTAAGGATGAAGTAACTGGGTAGGGTAACAAGAGCAACTTACATAAAATATGACATCTGATCTGAGTCTTGAAGGAAACCAAGGATTCTAAGAGACATAGGTGATGAGGAAATACACTACAGTCATGGAAGATGCTTGTTCAAAGGCAAAAGATACTGGAGATAGAATGCAAGAGGGTGCAGAGAGAAGTGATATAAGCCTGGAAATGCAGCTTAGGGCAAAGTTGTAAAAGGGTTAAAATGCCAAAAGGAGTTGTATTTGATCCCTGACCTAACAAAGAATCACAGGAGTTGATTGAGTAGGGGAGCAACAGGGTCAAATCTGTGCTTTAGGACTATCACTCTGGTAGTTCTGTGAACAATGGATTGGAGAAAAGACCAAATAGAAGGTATTCTCACAGACCACAAGACAAGAGAAAAGATCTTGAACTAGTGTGGGAGCTGTGAGAGTAGTGAAAAGTGAGATTATCCCTCCAAAGCACACACAAATGTTCAAGCGCTACAGACTAATCAGAATGACCTACAAGCACACAATATGCAAGAACAGTGAGAATGTGGACAGGACACCACAGGAGACTGTTTCCTGCACCTTAGTCTGAACAGGGGCCTAACCGTGACAATCTATGCTGGCAATATTAAGATAGAGGTCAACAACAACAAAGGTGGGATATCCTGGACTCCGGTTTGAGTGGCATTTTGGAAGATTTGAGGGAGAAGTGATGGTTGCAAATGCCTCTGTCATAGGGATGGGGAATATCAACAATGCTATGAAATACTAGTAAAAAGAACTCCCACAAAATTTTTTTCCAAGAATGACTTCCCAAAGCAGAAAAGAACAAAATCTGCACAATTAGCAAAGATTCACAAAATAGTATGAATTATCAATTTAAAGTTTCTAGGATATGTAACTGTCAAATTTCAAGACTATGGTTTAAAAAAAAAAAAACTGCATAAGCTTTAAGACAAAAGAAATTACAAACCAAAAAGTACCAATGAGAATTTCTCAAGATTTTCCAAAACCAAAGTTGCAGGTTCCTTACAAGATCAAGCATCTCTTTTACTTCATACATGCAACCTCCACTTGAAAAACCTCAATAAAGAATTCTCAAAAACAAGCAAGATAATAACATTGAAATTAAATTTATTTTTTAAAAACCTCTTGTAACATAATATCTGATTATTGAGAAAATTAAAAATCTACTAGCAATTAGTAGATAGAGCACTGGCTAGAGATGAGAAGATGTCAGTCCAAACACGGCCTCTGATACCTACTTGCTGTGGTCACAACTTCTCTCAGCCTCAGGCTCTTCAACTGTAAGAGGAGGGTACTAACAGCCTGGACCTTTCAGGGTTGTTGTCATGACCCAATGACATAACATCTGTAAAGCACTTAGCACGGTGGCTGGGCACAGAGTAGGTACTCTACAAACGGTTATTCCTTTCCTCCCCCTACAAAATGCTAATATTAATAAATGAGTATATTTTATTAATTACAACATACTAAGTTGAAAAGAATTTACATATCTGTCCTGAAAGAGAGAATTTACTTCCTCCCTTTCAATAGCCAACCAAGCTGAAGTGAAAATGTTAATAAATTACCAATAAGGTCTCAAAAGTAACTGTCTTCTAAAACATTAGAAATGCTGCTCTGCCATCAGATATCAAGCCTGATCTGTGCATGGATTAAATAGTGAGCTAATCACATTTAGAAGCTGGATGCAACCTATGAAACCCAAATCTTGTGTCCATGGCAGAAAGGCAGATGACAGCAGACAACTCTGATATCCATCCCTTGATTAGACACTGTCTAACCAGGACACAAAAATTAGAAGAAACAATTACTTTTTTCAGAGGAAGTGTGGTATACTAGAAAGACTCAGAACAAGAGGTCAAAGCGTAATTTCTGGCTCCAGCACCTACTATACATTTGACTGCAAAAAAAGGGGAGACACTATAGTATAGTGGAAGACACACAATTTGGAAAAAGACCAGTTCTACTGCTTAATATGTGGGACACCAACTAGTCAACAAGCACTTTTTAAAAAGATTTTTTTCTCCCTATGCCACTGTCGACTGGAACAGAAACTTCAACCAGCCCTGTTTTTAAACTAGGATGGCTCATCATTCCCTAGGCAGCGAGCCTAGAAGCACTTGCTCAAAGAGAATTACAATACTGGAGCTAGATTTAGTGCAGACACATCCAATTCACTTTAGCGCTACTGCACTCAGAACTCCCAAATTTAAGCAATCCATACTAGCCTCAGACTCGGAAATAGCAGGGATTGCAGGTATGTGCCAACACACCCAGCTCAACGAGCACTTATTAAGCGCCCACTATGTACAAGACAATGGAGACACAAATATAAATGAAACCATACTTACTCTCAAAGAGTTAACATGGGGATACAGCTGAACATATGCAGAAGAAATTTTGAAAACATATAAATACACACAAAGTAGTTACGCAGGGCACGCAGGGAGGCCCTTCACAGAGTCCTACTTTGACCTCTCTTCTCCAGTGCTGTTGAAGGCTAGACCAGCACGGTGCAAGCAGGTTCTACTATACCAGGAAGGTCTCAAAAGCATGCCCCTGATAACAGGTAAAAGTCTGGTTTCTGAGGACCCACCAAGCCAACTGTAGAAAAGGACAGTATCAGGTAACTAGGCCACCTGGTAATAGTGTTTTGGTTTTGTTTGGTTTTTAACCACTGGCAACCCACGTTAGATGTGAAGAGGCTGCAACCCATAACCAACGGCAAACTCCAAAGAACAACAAAAATAGAGGACAACATCAAGGAACTGCGTGATAGGAAGAAAAGAGGGAAATCACACTGCGAGAACACAGGAAATCTCAGGGTGACAGGCAAAGGGCTCCACTGGGCCCTGTGCACAGTCTTGGGGAGAGGAAGGCCTCCGTAAGGTTGGGTCGAAATCTTATAGCCAACTTGTGGGGGAACTTGGACAGCAGTCATATAGGATGGACAAGCATAAATAAACTGCAGCTTGCATCACTGGTGGGAACTTCCAAATAAATGAGATCCTAGATTCATCTGAGTATGAGAGCTAAGGAAGAGAAGCACTAGTGGTTGGGGATCATCAAGAAAGATTTCGGGCAGAAGACGGCCCTGGAGCTGCACTTCTAAAAAAAAAAAGATTCTCTGAGGTGGAAGTGAGGAAAGAATGCATTCCAAGCGCTGAGGAAGGCCAATGCAAAGGTGCAAAGGCACGAAGATATGGTGCCCTCTGAGGAGCAAAGAGAAGGTCAGTTTGTCTAAGTCACAGAGTGCAGGGGAGGAGATGCTTACAAAAAAGGTTATAAAGGGCTTTAAGTGCCAAACAGAGGAGTTTCTACCTATTCTATCCCAGAAGCATGGAGCGCCGCTAGAGTTCACTGAGTCGGGAAGTGACATGGTCAGATCAGTGTTTAAGTAACACCCTTCAGAAGTTGTGTGGAGGAAAGATGGGAGGAGAGAAAGGTTTGCAGGGACAGCAACAGGGAGGTTCTTACAGTAAACAATCTAGGTGAGGAGTGATGAGGGGCCTGAACTACGGTGGGGGCTCTGTGGAAAGAAAGAAGAGGATGGACTTGAGAAATGGAGAGGCGGAAATGGCAAGATTTGACAACTGGCTCAACATTCACTTAGGGGGAGAGGAATCAAGAAAAATAAACCATGGGGACTGGCAGACTTGCAGGACCTGCCATGGAAAGAGATCAGTTTGGAAGAGAAGTGTGTCTGGGGGGATAAAAATAAGAAATTTTATTTTAGATAAGTCGAGTCTGAGACGTCTACTTGGAAATGTCCAGTAGGTAGTTAGCTGGTGATGTGCAGCTGAAGCTCAGAGAAGGGAATGGAGCTGGACGGGCAAATCCTCTCACTTCTCTGGGCCCCAGCTTCCTCATCTACCAAACAGAAGGAGGGCTACATGTAACACAAGGAGGTTATTGTAACCCTTTCAGTGGTTTATAATTATTTGGAATAAGATAGTAATTCCCTAAAACTACCCTTAGAGATTTAAACCATTCATATTAGCAATTCTAAAAGTTTACCTGGAAAAACCTTCAATGTGTGAAAATACAATAAAAAGCCTCCTTTTTAGTAAAAGTCAAATATTAAGAAATATTTCCTCTGGTCTACAGGCCCTTTACTGACACTTCCCTATCCACACCCAGGCCCCTTTAGAAACGTGGTTAATAGGCCGAGAACCAAGGGCCTTTCTTCAGGAAATGGATAAAGGGTAAACTTTGAAGAAAGATTACTTCTTGTCTGGTTCATATCATTGTGCTCACCACTCTATTACCACCATCTCTAAGTGTTGAGCTACAGACTTATCAAAGGATAGTTTCCTCTTTTCCCATCCCTAGAAGTGATAGCAGCAATATTCACCTTTCTTTCTACATTCAAGAAGATGATACAGATATTGATCTGTAAGGCAGAGACCTTTTTCAGTCCTTGAAGGAAACTGTCCAGGAAGGAAGTGGGTAGTAACTACTGTTTTGGATTGTTAACCCAAAAAAGTATTTTAACATTTTATGATCTCTTTTTCTTGTTCAAGATTCCTATAAATGTTACTTCAAATTGTCTTCAGGTAGAAATATATCAGAGGCAGGGCAGCTAGGTGGCACAATGGGTCAGGAGGACCTGAGTCCAAATCTGGCCTCAGACACTTAATGTACACAGAAAAAAAAACTAGACATGTGACCTTAGCCCCAACTGCCCTACCTTCTCCCTCAAAAAGAAAAGAAAAAGAAAAATATATCAGAGAGTAGGTATATGGGAACTATCATAGTTTAGAAATCTCTCTAATCTAGAAGTGCTTAGATATTAGAATAATTTTCAATTAAAGTGTCTTTGGTAGACATGCCTAAAAGTCAGAATACAACCTATTATCTCTCTGGCAAACGTATATAAAAATCACCAGAAATAGCAGACTCATATATGTGATCTGTAATTAGATCATGAGAATCAGATCATGTGGTGCCATCCCCCAGGAAAGACAAAGCTACCACTGACCACACTAACCTCAGTGTTCTCTGGCAATTTCTCTCAGCTGCTTCTACTTGCTCCCCGACCTTCTACAGCTTCTTCTTCTCCTCCCAAAACTTCCTCTGCTTGGACAGACCTGACAAAGTGAAGGAGCAGGCTAAGCACTAAGCTAACAGGTTCATCTACAGGTGCTGCCTCTGCTTCCTTTCCACTCAGTCTCTTCATTTTGTGCATTCTGACTTCTAACCTCTTCATCAAACTGTTCCGTCCAAAGTTACCAGTGATCTCTTAATTGCCAAATCTAATGGCCTTTTCTCAATCTTCATCTTCCTTGACCTCTCTAAAGCCTTTAACTCTATTATCTCTGATGTTCTATTCTCTCTGTTTTTGTGACAACAATCTCTCCCCAGTTCTCCTCCTTGTTGTCTGACCACTTTTTCTCTTTTTCCTTTGCTGAATCTTCATCCAGGTCATATGAGGTCATTAACCCAAGTCTCTGCCCTGGGCCCTCCTCTCTTCTCCCTCTATACTATTTCACCTGATGATCTCATCAGTTTCCAGGGACACAACTATCATATATAGATGATTCTCAAATGTATTTGTCCAGTCCTAACGACCTCTTTCCTGAACTCTAGATTCGCATCTCCAATTGCCTATTGGACAACTTGAACTTAATGTATCCTAGACATCTTAAGCTCACCATGGTCCAAAACTAAACTCAATATATTTCCCCCTAAACCCTTCCCTCTTCCTAACTTCACTGTTACTGGTGCTAAAGTACCACCATCCAGTCACCCGGGCTTGCAACCTTGGTGTTGTCCTTGATTCCTGTTTAGCTTTTAAAATCTTTCAATGATGTGGCTCTTTCATAACTTTCCAATCTTTTTACAACTTACTACTCCACGTACTCTGTTATCCAAGCTACTGGCTTCCTTAATGTTTCTTTTACAAGACTATCTATCTCCCCACTCTAAGTGTATTCTTTCACTGTCCCCTATGCATAGAACTCTCTCCCAGAATCTTTATCTCTGCCTCCTAGCTTCCCTAAGTTCCTTCCAGTCTTAACTAAAGTCCCACTTTCTAAAAGAAGCCTTTCCTGATTCCCTTTAATGTCAGTGCCTTCCCTCTGTTTACTGTCTCCAATTTTTATGTATATACTAGGGTTGTTTTTTGCCTTTCTTTGTAAATTCTCATATGCTTAATAAATTCCTATTCTAAATTCCAAAGTGATTTTAAGACATTATTTATGCTTAAAACAACACCTAAGGTGGGTACTATGATGTTTTCAAGCATGAAGTTTTTGGCATCGTGCCCACAAGAATTTGCCAAGATGTAATTTTCCTCTGATTTAATTATTTCGTTTACACTAACAAATATCACACAGTATTTAAGCTTGTATGGATAAGATGGTACAACATGGACTTTATGATAGAGTTAAGTGAATTCACAAAGTTGAAACGCTATATTCATTTTATTTTTGTTTAATGGTACCACAACAACTTGGGAAGCCTCTGGAGAAGTGCCACAGAGCTTTGTCTTAAAGTCTATTTTGAATTCAATTCAAACAATAATTTATTAAACACCTACTATGTACAAGTCCCTGGGGATACAAAGAAAAAGACAACAGGCTGTGCTCTCAAGAATCACTCTCCAGAGGAATACAACATCGATACAGGAATAGGCTCATACAAAGTCTATGTGAAGAGACAAAAAAGTGAACCACTTTCCATTACTCTAAATTCCACAGTGATTTTAAGACATTATTTACGCTTAAAGCAACACCTAAAGTGGGTACTATGATGTTTTCAAACATAAAGTTTTCAGCATCATCCCCACAGGAATCTGTTGAGATGTAAATAGATAAAAATATGCAAAAGCTGGTGCAGGATAAAGGGTAGGCAAAATAAGCAGCACCTAAGGTGTTGTTACCAGTAAGTTACGGAAAGAGGATCAAAAATTTAGCACTGGAAGGTAGAAGTCATATAGTTCAACTCCTTTTTAAAGATTTTCCCAAGTGGTAGAGAAGGGTTTGAACTCAAATCCCATGTTCTTTCTACTACAACACAATGAAAGAGGAATATTTTTAATAAATACAAAAGTAATTTTGAAAACCAGAAAATACTTTTCCACAGTACACAGTATTCTTTTTTTCTTTAAGGGGTGGGGGAGAGACACAAGTCAGGCAGCAACATATTAGAGTGATAGCTAAGAGTCCTGGGTACAGTAACATTGAAAGTTCAATTTCCAAACTTTGTCAAGGATTCACAAATACCTTCACCTAGTTCTGTATATAATTTATAGTAAACATCACATCTCTACTTTATTCAGGAAAATTAAATCCAGAGATTAAGATTCCATAATTTATGGCAAAGTACAAATCCTTTACAGATACCATACCACCTTTCACAGAGCAAATGAGAGGTAAAGTATATGGAAAAAAACAGTATATGGAAACTACAGCAATCCACCACTTAATTATGGGCTGTGTTAAAGCTTTTCAGTCAATGAATATTTATCAAACAACTGCTATGCACCAGGCATCGTGCTAAGTGCAGGGACACAAAAGCAAGATTCTGCCTGCCCGGGAGAAGCTCACAGTCGAATGGGGGAGAAAACATGCAGACCGCTATGTACAAACAAGCTATACACAGGCCGAGTAAGAAATAATCAACAGAGGGAAAGCACCAGAATTAAGAGGGATGGGGAAAGGTTTCCAGCAGATGCTCATTAGACATTTATCAATTGTCAAGCACTGTGTTAAACAATGAGGGTATAAAAAAAGGGGGCAAAAATCAACCCCTGTCTTCAAGAAGCTTATCTTCCAACACAAATTAGTTTTTTGGAAGATCAGAACAAATTTTCCCACAGAAGCAATGTTTTGAAAGGTAATTTACAAGAACAGACTGTAAAATGTCAATTTAACCCAAAATACAGCTGAACTATATGACACCAGTCTGAGATCTGGGAGCTGGTAACAAAAAAACAAAAAGAAAAAGGAGGCTTGTCCCCATTTCCTGGGTTGAGTGGCCCTAGCAAATTTTTGAAAAAATTTAAGCCTATCTTTGACATGTGCTGCTTGGCCCTTTCCTGAGGCCCAGAACCTTTTTGTTCATCACACTCTAACATCCTACTCAGGTACATCCTATTTCCTTCTCTTAAGGTGTTCCACATATTTCAAAATTAGCCACTTTTAACCCCCACTCATCACAGGACAGTCAATCACTAGGTATTAGACAAAATAATCTCCTTGGACTAATTCATTTTAGCTCCTTATACCTTGGAGGCCATTTGAATTTGTAAAAGAGAATACTCATTAACCCCAAAGAATTTCTAATGAACTAAATTTTACCACTATCACCAAAAAAAAAAAGGGAAGGGGGGAATTCAAATAGTCCTCAGGAAAATCTGAAGGAGTAATCTCCCTGCCTGGGTCTCCACCACCAGGGTCAGCTCCCCTAATCTGCACTGTGCTGAACAGTTTGGCTCCTCTTCCTCTACTTCTGAGCCCACACATCCTGTCAAAGTTTCTGATGTTTGCAAAGGACATGTGGAGGCAGAGGAAACCTGGATTAAGAGTAGGAAAGCTTTTTTTTTTAAAAAGATAAAAGACTAAGTAAGATCAGTCACCAAAACATACAGCTGGTTTTCTACATATGCCACAAAAAGAGAAGGCAGGGCAAATACAATTTAACAAGGCCAAATAACACGGGGAAAAGGGCTAGAAGGCGGTCCTTACAGATCATTATTTCAAATCCCACGTGCTAAAAATGATGAAATGGAGACACAGGGAAAGGAACTGACTTTCCCAAGGTCATACAGTAGCAAATGAGAGGCAAGAGTTGAACCTAAATCCTCAGATTTCAAATCTTTCTACTACATGATGTCTCAATTTCCTATAAAATGTTAATGATTAAATAGTAACTTAAATATAATTTTTATCTATTTTTCCTCAAATTCTTCTGAAGTAAAAAAAATGGGTATATACACAGAATCAGCAAGGAGGACACAATGAATCAGGCCAAATGTTTAGGATTGTAAGAATGCGCCATAGAAAACTGGCACTAATTCAGAGACACAATTAGAAATGAGTAGTAAGGCAAAGACCACTTTTTTTTTGAAACTCAAATTCACTGCAATCCACTACAAAGGAGAAAAAGCAACTAACACTGCATTTTCTGAAATTAAGCTCTATTACTAATAATGCTCTTTTAAAAGGGCACACTACTTTTGCTGACTTTTTCTTTCATGAAGGTTTTAATTACACAAACACAAAAACCTAACAATATAAATGACAAAATACCTGAGCTAGTCACAGGAAATGTGAAGTGAGCCATCCTTATGCTGCTATTGTTCTATGGCCAAAGTCTCAGCATCCCTAAATGCATACCTTGCAGTTGCTGAAACCCAGTCTGAGCATCCGGGAGGATTAAGTCACAGACAGCAAGTAGCAAGAAATTCTGTTAGTTCAGAGCTCAAGGCTTGCCCTTAGTAAAAAATAAAAATAAGTGAACAAGGAAAAGAATCCAGATGTATGTTCTAAATTAAAATGCAAACCTAAAACCACAGATATAAAAAGATATTCAATAATTTTTAAAGAGTTTGCCACAATGAGGACATTATAGTAATGACTTCAGAATGTGCTAAAATATACTTACAGATTTGCAGCAGCAATAACTTAAAAGGAATGAATACAGTCCCACTGTGAAGATGTCTTTCTTCCCCTCTGACCTAGCAGATATTTTCCAGTCAGCAAAAAGACAAAGAAAATTCAGCTTCTGCTTTGTTCACTGATGTCCATGAAGCTGAATGATTATCAAACAAGATATCAAAATAAAAATAAAGAGTTTATAAGGCAGAAGCAGCTTGCAGCATCACAGGATACTCCATATCAAAATTTAAAGAAATGTCAGCTGTAGTGGAAGCTACCGTTCCTGCTGTATAGCTGATGCCTCAGCAGGAAGAGGATGCTGGGAGATTTTTTTCCAATCTGTACTGCAGCCTAATTCTAATCCATCACTGCTTAACTACTAAGAGGAAAATACAGACGAGAAAAATATGAATGCCTTAGATTTTAAAACTAAAGTTCAATTAAGCATTTTCAAGTAACTAATTAGAAATTACCATAAAGGAAGGGGGAGGGGTGAAAAAGCTCTTAAGGGGGAAAATGGAGTTAGCAATCAATTTTTTATAAAATTAGAAAGCAAAATAGGTAACTAGGTAGATATGATGGCTTATATTATAATTTATACATGACAGTTATCTTTGTTTAAAGTCTAAATAAGCAAATATCACAAAAAATACGTGTTAACTGACTGGAGAGGCTTTTGGACTAGTGGGTGGTGGGTCACATTACAAAAACAGTGCAGTGAGACAACACTTGAGCCAGCGCCAACAGAAAAGACACAGGACATGGACTGACTATTAAGCAAAGGGTTTGGAGCCAGAAGGTTCCTTTAGAGATCATCCAGTCTAACATGCTCATTTTATAGATAAGAAAAACGACTGAGGCCAAGTAGATTCAAAGACCACATCGATATTTAGGAGTGAACTTGAGGTCTTCTGACTAGAAAGTTAGTGTCCTTCCCTACAACCCCATACTCCAGTTAAGTACTTTAGCATACAGATTATGCTGACTGTAAGAGAGCAGGATAGCTGAATGTGATGAAAGAAAAGAAAGCACATATGCAAAATCTTTGATGCCCTATTATGTCTAAAACACCACCTATACACACAAATCCTTCCCCCGATTATGTGAACTTCCAATTAACTCCTCTGAGTCTCAGTTCCTTCACCTTTAGACTGGTGTCTAGTCCTTAAATACGGGACTAGAAGAATTCTAAAATTCTGCAAATCTAAGCTACAATATCTTAGGATCTTAAAAAAATGCATTTTAGTTTTACTAACATCGAAGCCAGTCTAAAATATGTGTGTGTTGAGATATGTATTACTCTTTCAAAAGTGGTTTAAAAATAAAATTTTACTCCAGAATACAAACTATAGAGCTAGAGTTGAAGATCAGGACATGGGTCCAAATCTGAGCTCTGGCATTAACTATCTATGTGACTTTTTAGACAGGTCACTTAACTTTTGTAGACTTTAATAACAGTAATGGCATATACATAGTGCTTTAAGGTATACAAAGTCATCTTTACATATTTATATTTAAAAATAATTATATATAATATAATAAATAATATGATAACATATTATATAATAATATAATATAATAAATTATAATATAATATATATTTTTTTATATATTAGCTAGTCCAGTTTTGCATGCATTTAATCAACTACAACAAAAATTCTTTGAATAGATCTATGTATATACTTCCCAAAGGTGGGGGTAAGGGACAGTGGGAAACAAAACCAAAGCTAAAATAACAGTTAAAATAAAAGGTCACTAAGTAGTGCAGTCGATAGAGAGTTAGCTCTGGAGTCAGGAGGACCAGGGAGTTCAAATCCAGACTCAGACACTTAATAGCTGTGTGACTCTAGGCAAGTCACGTAATCTAGTTCCTCAATGGTAAAATGAGCTAGAGAAGGACATGACAAAGCACTCCAGTATCTTAGCCAAGAAAACCCCAAATGGGGTCAGAAGAGTCAGATAAGAGTAAGAGGACTCCACAACTACACGGCAAAAAAGTGTGCTGCCTTAGCAGTCATCTATGGGACGTCTGACCAAGACATACTCATATAAGCTATACCAAAGACCAACAATGACGCCTGGATTTTCCCACCTCACAAAAGTATAGAAAGGAGGTAGGAGACAGTACCCACTTAGACATTCAACTCAAGACTAATCTACTGTAAGCAGCAAGCACCCTCTATTGTAAAGAGCAGACCATCCTCCAGGGAAGGTGTTACATTTCTTCTTTTTGTATTTTAAAAATAGATTGATTTTCTCTATCCTGTTTACTTTGAGCTTTTCAATGAGTTTTGTGACTTGACTAACACTTCCAGAACTCAATACCAGGTGCAAAAATCTGGCAAAAACTCCACTTCCAGACCCAAATTCCATGCATCTACCCCGAAACACAAAACAAGGTTAAAATGTAAGCAGTAGAAATAAATAAGAAACTCAGGACTTCACTGCTAATCATTTCTTATAATTTTATCATGCTTAATTTTTTTTTTGGAGGGCGGAAGGTAGGGCAATTGGGGTTAAATGATTTGCCCAAGGTCACACGGCTAGTAAGTGTGTCAAGTGTCTGAGGTGGGATTTGAACTCAGGTCCTCCTGATTCCAGAGCTGGTGTTCTATTCACTGTGCCACCTACTTGCCCCTTTATGCTTATTTTTTTAATATTAAACTTAGCTTTAAACAAAACCAATTTTTAAAACTTTATGACTGAATAGATGAACGGTATAAAAAGTGGGTAAATTTTTTAAATGTTTTGTGTCCCCATTAATTTTCTTTTGTTCTATTCACCTCTATATATTTATATTCCCTTCAGTACAGTTTGAATTAGTATATACTGATTTATTTATACTTTGTTTCACATCATATTTTATTTTGAGAATTTATTAAATTTAATTGGATGAGCCAATCTCCAGTTTTCTTCCCTGGTGGGGAAGGGAGTAAGGGGAGGAGGATCCACAACAAAAAATAAGGCTGCTATAAGCACCTTTGTCTATATAGCTCTTCCTTTTTCCCCCACAAGAGAGGGGGAAAAATATCATAAATCTGTGGTACAAAACTTAAAATTCACTCTTTTAGTTTGAAATCACCTGGCAAATTTCTCCTAACCTCTAGAATTAAGGAAAACGTCAGGAAAATGCCACAAATCGAAAGGAAACACATACTTAGTTCCAGCCACTTCAGGAACAAAATCTTACACATTTATAGGATTTCCATTCATGTCCTATACCTGAATGTCCCAGAAGCACTTTAAATTCAGTATTTCCAAAATTTAACTCATCTTTTCCTCCTCCCCCACAAAGAACTACATACTTTCTCCTAACTTTCTAAATCCTGCAGATGATAGCACCAATTTCCTAATCTCAGCATTGGATCCTCCAAGTCATCTTTGATTTTTCCCTACCTTTCACATCCAAATGAATTACCTTAGCCTTTAGATTCTCTCTCTAAAGCTGTGGTTCTCAACCTTCCTAATGCCGCCACCCTTTAATACTTGTATGTGGGCGTATCTGCATGTGGGCGGACCAGCCTGAAGATGGATAGAGGAGTGGTGTCATCAGAAATATGTGTTTTCTGATGGTCTTAGACAACCCCTGTGACCCCTGTGAAAGGTTCATTCGACACCCCCCAAGGGGTCACAACTCACAGGTTGAGAACCACTGCTCTAAAGTGTTCCCACTGTCTCCATCACCATCCTAGATCAGACCCTCTTCCCATCTTTCATGGTTCAGAGAACTGAATCTGAGTCAGAAGACCTGGGTTTAAACAGATTCCAATGCTTCTTTGTTATGTGTCCACAGTTAACTTACTTCACAGAATCACAGTTTCCTCATCTATAAAATGGGCTTAATAATACTTGCAATCCCTCTCTTGTTGGGTTATTATGGAGAAAAGACTTTGTAAACTAGAAAGCATTGTGAGCTATTACTTAATATTAAAAGACCTGCCTCAAGTCTCTCCCCCATCAACAACATCCTTTACACTACTGCCAAAGTAACAGCATAGTGTTAGTCAAACCTGCAAACTACGACTACTGTTGGTAAAGACTAAATATTAGACAAAAACTCCTGGGAAAGCTATAAAGCAGTCTGGCCAAATTAAATTTAGCTCAACATCTCACAACATGAACCACAATGAGCTCCAAAGAGATGTCATAGGACATAACAAGTAATATTATAAACAAATTTGAGAAGCAAGGAAGAAGTCTTTCATATGTGAAAAGTCCATGACCAAACAAGGAGAATCACAGGAGATAAAAGAGGCAATACTGATTACATAAAATTTTAAAATTTCTACACAAACAAAACCAATGGAATTAGAAAAAAGTTACCTAGGAAATAAATATTTGCAGCAATATGGTAAGGCTCTAATTGAGGAGGAACCATTTATATACAAAGCCAAAGAAACTATAAAATTAGATCATTTTAGGGAGAAAATTAGGAAGTCTGTTATTAATAATAATTAACAATAATAACAACAAAAGCAACAGTTCTTTCAACTCATGAATTCTTTCTCCACTGATATAAAAATGTTATTTAGACTCAGTAAATATAAAATGTTAAACATAAATCAAGGAAAGATAGAGACTGAAGGCTTCAAGTTTGAATGCAGACCTTAAACTGAACCAATGACAAAGATGACGTTTACAAAAACCTTGGTCTCCACACTTTTCAAGAACAAAACTATCAAAGAGAAAAAAACCACTGCTAAATCTTCAAAAAATTAACTAGTATCAAATCAAAGCTAAATAGGAAGACATTTAAAGTAACTAATAACTATATGATACCAATCTCAATGTACACTTTCTGAACAATAACAGATTTGGAAAATATCTATTTTTTTAGCATTTTATTTTGTTTTTAAAAATCATTTATTTTTAGTTTTCAACATTCAGTTTCACAAGCTTTTGAGTTCCAAATTTTCCCCCTCCTCCTCCTTCTCCCCCCATCCATGGCATGTAATTGGATGCAGGTTCTACTTCACATTAAACATTTTTACTTTAGTCATGTTGTAAAGAAGAATTATAACCCGTGGAATGAACCATGAGAAAGAAGAAACAAAACAAAAAAGAAAGCAAATAGGATGTTTCAATCTGCATCCAGACTCCAGAATTCTCGGGACAGGGATGGCATTTCCATCATTAGCACTTTGGAGTTGTCTTAGAACCTTGCATTGCTGAGAAGAGCCGAGTCCATCAAAGTTAGTCACTGCACAATGTGGCTGTAACTGCGTACAATGTTCTCCTGGTTCTGCTTCAGTTCACACAAGCCTTTCCTGGTTTTTATGAAATCTGCCTGCTCATCATTTCTTATAGCGTATTAGTATTCCATTACATTCCTATACCACAACTTGTTCAGCCATTCCCCAATTGATGGGCATTCCCTGAACCTCCAATTCTTGGCCACCACAAAAAGAACGGCTATAAATATTTTTGTACGTGTGTGTCCTTTTCTCACTTGTGTGATCTCTCCGAGATACAGCCCTAGAAGTGGTACTGTTAGGTCAAAGAGTATAAGCATTTTTATAGTTCTTTGGGTATAGTTCCAAACTGCTCTAATTTGGAAAATATCTTAACAAAAATCCATACAATGCTAACAACATGCATACTTATTACCTTAAGAAAGCAATAAAAAGATGAACACTTCTTTGTCAAAAACAAGTTAAACGATTCATGGGCATTGTCAGAAAACATCACAAATAAGTCAAAAACCTTCAGAAATACTTCTGGAACAAGCACACGTGACTTCACCATGCAACAGTAAAGACTGACAATGCATGCTACAGGATTTGTCAAATATAACCTAAAGTATTTTGACTCCAGATGAAGCATATGAAGTAAATAAAATACCCAAGTGGAATCCAAAGGCCCGTACTGGGCAACATTCACGTGAATGCAGCCAATAAAGTTAACAAAACATCAAAAAATGGCTGAATCAGTCAGTAGAAGATTTTTTTTTTAAGCACCTGCCAAGCATTGTTCTAATAAGCACTGGGGCTATAAAACACAGCTGTTGCCCTCAAGGAGAATATGCAAACAACTTTGGGGGAAATAAGCAAACACTATGTATGATAAGAATACAGGATAAATCAGAGCTAATCCAGAACCTGTCATGTGGTTTGTTCATGGAAAAGTAGAGAGGAGATATGTCCATTCGAGGTGAGATCACTGCCACCAGATTTTACCAAAGGGTTTATATGAAAGGAGTCCAGACTTAGTGATTAATGTAGATTACATAAGGAAAAGGTAAAAATTGTGTGGGACACAAGTGCAGGCTATAAAATGTTATTATTTACTAAAATAGCAAAGATATAACCAGGTGGCTAGAATTAAATATCAAAACTAAACCATTTTTCATGGTCTGACAGCAAATTCCCATACAACAAAGAGCTTAAAATATCCTGGAGAACTCAACCAACAAGCTATACTAAAATTACATCATTATCACAGACTAAAGTATTGCCCACAATTACCTACACATCGCATTGATCCATAAAAACTTGAAGAGGTGCTACCATGCCAAATATTCAATCTCCAAGCTATATGGAATAGAAAGTTGCCAGCATATGGGGACCCAGAAAGAATAAATCAAAATTATATAGAAATAAGATGAGATGCATGTCATCCTTTCTGCTTTTGGAGTTGTACCAACTAAAATTTGACAGTTTCAGTATACCTACAAAAGATGAACTTATATTCCAATAGTTTTATTCAACTACTAAAATTGGTCATTTTAGCAACCTATTACAAAAGCCCATAGAATATTAAATATAAAAATAACAACAGAAGGGTAGTGACTTGTCCCAGAACTATTTCTATCTGAACATCATCAAAAAGAGATGAGATCTCATAAGAATGAGATAATGATGAAAAAAGTAGTAGCAGCAATAATATCTCACATTTCTAGAGCTATAATAAGTACTTTACAAAATACTTTCACCACAACACAGTCTGAGGCATATAATATAGTACTAATGCTCCCATTTTATAGATGATGAAACAGATTCAGAAGTTATGACTGGTCCATATCTATATAGAGACTATATAAGCTTCTTAAAGGCAGAATCTCACTCATTTTCACTAGCAATTCCTCACACCGGGAAGGTACTTCCTCACCTCGTCCTCTTTCTTCAAGGCACTGCTCCAATACCACCTTTTAAAAGAAGCCTTTCCTGATACCCTCGACTACCTTATATTTAGCAACCATATATTTATTCTAAACATTTATATGTGTAATTATTGGCTAAGTCATTAGAATATAAACTGTGAGAAAGAGATAATTCCATTGTTTGTATTTTTACCCTCAGCAACTAGCACAGTGCCTGATCCATTGCAGGTTCTCAATAAATGTTTTTGGATTGACAGATTTGTACTCCCAACTCCTACCAGAGTGCCTGGCACATAATAAATATTTCATTTTTTAATGACTGACATCCATCAACATGCAGCACCTATCCTCCAAGAACCAATTCAAATGCTACCTCCCCATAAAGGCATTCCCAGATCCTCCCCATCTAAAAGTGATTTCTTCCTTATCTTCTCTCCTATTACTTTATACCTTTCTTACATGCTTGCTACATTCTAAGTAGTATTATATTTTTGCATCTATCTGTATACAAGTCTTATTTCCTCCTATTAGACTGTAAAGTTTTTACAGGGTGCTTAAAACCCTAACGACTATAACTTATCTAAAGATAATCTAAATCTCTGTAGGTCCCCAACTATCCTTCTACAACCTATATTGCAATATTATTTCCTAGGAGGAGGAAGTGTCCCCAGTAATTAATATAATTTGAACTTTAATAAAAAGCTTATCAATTTTTAATAAAGAATCAAAGTAAAACTTTCACTATCTTTTCTCTTAATTTTTTGCAGCAAAATTGCTTTTATTGACAAAAACATTAAAAAGCTTGCTTTTATGCAACAACACTCAATTTTTGAAATTCATATTCTCAGTTAGGTTTCTACTTCCTTTCACATTCACTGAGGTCTTAAAATTAGTGTTTCAAAACAAATACAGTGACAGTTGGTACTTCAAATAGTTTTTGACCAGAAGCACCAGGTTAACTTCATATATAGATCACCATGTCATAATAGTTAAAAATATTACAATTTTTTTAAAATATAAAATAAAATTTCATTATTTTGTCATTACAGTAGACAGAATACTGAGAGCATTTCTGCTTGGGATTTTTATCTTTAGATATAAAGCAAGGCTATATTCAGGAAAGATTAGCCAAAAGTTGTATATCAAATCACATTTATCATATTTATTAGTTATCATATAAGAATGAGAGATACAGTAGGGTTAAGGGAAAATATCTTAGGTTGAGTTCTCATCACATATTAAATCTTTCAACTCACCCCTTTTGATAATAAAAAGTCCTAGATAAGTCTAGTGCCTTTCATTCCTGCTCTAGAACAAGCTCTACCAGAACCTATAGTGTTTTCCTTCTCCCTAGCTACTCCTTGGTATGTACCTGTGCTCACAGAGCATGAAGCATAAAACTAGAACCTAGAATAAACAGGATCTGACTTAGAATCACAGGTAATGATCCTGTGCTCCAGGGCTGCTCTCTCGATCTAAGGCTTGGTGTCTGAATTCTCAATACCCACTGACTCTTAGCACTTGCATACAGGGGTCTAAGCTTCTGGTCCTAGAGAATTCATTGCAAAGAATAACCATCAAGACGCATCCCTTCTTCCCACACAGCCCCGCTCATGTGGCCTCAGCAGCAGATGGCCGATTCTACTTACCGTAGCCACAGCCCATGAACGTGAGTCATGAGAAACGGTCTACAGCAGAGGCGTCTGCTGTAAACACTCCAGTGAGGACCAAACCAGATTAATACGTAACTGGGAAATACGTAACAAAACAAATACAAACACAGTAAAACTTAGAAAACATTGGCATTTTAAAACTAAGTCAATAGCGCACATCAGGGGCCCCGTTTCTACTTGAGTTTGACACCACTGGTTTACAGTTGGAGACTAGAGGAAACAGGTGTAAGCTAAGATCCTATAACGATCTGTAGCAGCAGTTCTCAACCTGTGGGTCATGACCTCTTTGGGGGCTGAATGACCCTTTCACAGGGGACACAGGGGTCGCCTCAGACCATCCGAAAATACATATTTCCGATAGTCTTAGGAACCGAGACACTGCTCCTCTGTCCGTCTCCAGGAGGGTCCGCCCACATACGAGTATTAAAGGGTCACGGCATTAGGAAGGTTGAGAACCACTGATCGAGAGAGCTAGGAGGAACTCTTTAGAGATCATCTGGTCCAACCAGCTCATTTTAAAGATGAGATGAAGTGACATGTAAGGGTGAGGTAAGCAGAACAAAAAGAATTCAAAGCCAGATCCTAACTCCAAATTGAGGGTTCTTGCCAATATGCTGCTTCCTTGATCAACTAAACCAGACCTTCTTAAACTTTTTCCACTTACAACCCCTTCTGCTGTCCTTAAATCAAGGAATCAAAGATCTTTACCTTGGTCTCTGGATCACTTTAACCCCACCTCAGTACAAAGACCTACCACATCTAATCTCTACTCATCTTTTCCTCTTCGGTTACTGCCACCATAAATGGATGCCAATTCTGTCATTCACTCCTTTCTCACACATGCTGGACTACAAAAAGATTCATAAGGAATACAGAATACATATAAATTCAGAAATAACACACCAAGGAATACAAACTAGAAGTGTGTATAAAATAAAATTACCTAAGTTTATTTAGGGAGTGCCTAAACTTTCAAACCTCATCTTTAATTCAATTTTCCCAAATCCAGCTCAGCTTTCATGATCCTCAACCTAAAGCATACTCTATAGTACCCAAATCTGAAAGCGGATAAAAAGAACTATCATGTACAATTAAAACTGTCCCCAGAACCCAGAAAATAGAGTAATTCAAACTGACATCCAGTCCCTTCTCTCCTTATCTCCTAAAACTACATACACACACATATACAAACACATATACATGTACTCCCCAAAATATCAACTGTTCCATCCCTTGAAATGTCTACTTCAGGAAACAGGCTATATTAACTTAACTGAAAATTTACTTAAAACCAGCCATACAAGTTACAACATTAAACTAAATCCCCATTTAACAATCATGCAATTTCAAAAATATGTGCAATATCAAGAGATGCATTATACTCCATCCAAAGAACTTATGCCTTTTAAGTATTAACATTTTTAAAGACTTTTTTGGATGTAAATTCTTCTGAAATGTGGCATGCTTTCCTCTCTTCTGCAGTACAGCATACTGAAGGTAACTGTCTTTTCCTTGTTGATTCAAGGGCATCATGAAAACATCAATTATCAAAATGGACTGCAACACTATGATGACTTCAAGGGTTATTGAGGTAGGGAAGGTTGTGCCTACACTGAATTTACCAAACTACTGTGATTTTTTTTAAGGCTCTTTTTATATTTCTTCCCTCTTTCTCATCAACACACCTAGGTCTTAGGAGGCTCATAATATTCCTTTTTTCCAAAGCTTTCCAAGAATACCACTCTACCACTGACATTCACATGTCCTCCCATCTTTATTAACCACTTTCACCATGGACTACCAAACTGAAGGCACAGGGAATCTAGGCATAAGAGACAATTCATTCCAAGACAAATCTTATACTCCCTCCCAAACTCTACCCTAAAAATCAGAACCTACTCAAAAGCATTCTAACCATAAAGTTAGTGGGTTTGTTATAGCTCAGATCTAGAATGGGCTAAGGCTAAAATTAGCTGGCTGTTCAGAAACATCAACCAAGATGGGGTGCTAAGGACCAAAACAATCTGATTCTTCAACAGAAAAAAAATGAAGATTCAAAATAACATGTTACATGTTAGGCATAAAAGATCTATTAAATAGGAGCCTTTTTAGCTTTATTTACTCTATCACTACAGATGATATAAAATGAGAAGGTGGAAAGAAGGTTGGCTTGAGAGGTAAAGGACTTGAGTCTAAATCTCATCTCTGCCACTTACTACATTAGGCAAGTCACATAAATTCCCTAGGCCTCAGTTTACCTTATCTGTCAAAGGAAGGGTTTGGACTGGATGACCTCTGAACTGCCATACAGCTCTAGATCTGTGATCTCTTGTTCTCAACTATCACTTCTTTCTGCTTATCAGAGCATCTGCCTCTAGTAGTCCTCAACCCTTTAATTTGCCATACCTAATCTGCTATAACCTGAAAAAAAAAATCACTAGCACTAATAGAATTGTGTTCAAACTAAGAGCACAAGATCTAAGAGAGAACCTCAGTTATAAGAAAAATACGTCAACTGTAACATTTATTTTGACTGTTCAAGGTTTTGTTTGTTTATTTTGCTTGCATTTCAGAAATCAAAATAAGGAAGTATAAATCATGAAAAACAGACTGAATTTTAGCAAAAGTTAAGAAGTATATATACTTTAATGGATCCATGATCTTGCTAATTTAGGTTTTCACTTTACTAGTCTACACCACATACATTTAGCACAATTCATGTCCGATTTTCCATAAATTCTCCATAAAGAATCTACCAAATACAATAAAAACAATAAAAACCTTTATCTGGCCCTTTTAATATTTCAAACAAATTTCAGGGTGTCCATCTGTTTTCCCCTCATTTTTGCTACATAAGCAATCTACCTTTTATTTTAACTATTTATGTCCTTTGTGGTATAACAGGCTGTGGCCAGGTGTGAGGAAATGGTCAAAATTTGAAGGGGAAAATTCTCTAGGCTTTGGTGAGGACAAAATTTTAGATGAGAAGTTCCTAGTCTACAGAGCGGATAGGATTACAAGGGACAGGGAAGAAAGTCATGCCAATAGCTAGCATCCTTTTATCATCCACTTAAGTCATCAAGAGCATAAAGGTTTCTTTGTTTCATATGTAATTTAAGGCGTTGGCTTGGAGACATAGTATCTAGCAGTGCCCTTGACATATGAAACCACCAGCACAGGGGGCTCTGTGCCTCCTCACAGTTCTTCCACAGCATGCCAGCCTAATATGCCCCAATGGCCAACACTGTAAATGTTACCTATGTGGAGGAAAGGAAGAATGAAGGAGGAATTGGCATTCAATTGAACTAGAATTATCAACATATATCCTTTTCTGTACTCAGCACCTATAGATTCATTAGCTAAGTAAACTTATACTTTTATAATCCACTTAATCCTGTCAGGACTATCATTTGTGCAATCTGGATACCTGTGCTTCCTGAGCTGCCTAGGACAGGTGGTGTTTTATATACCACCTCATCCTCAAATCATCACTGGAAATATGCTCCAGGCCTACATATACCCACAGGTGTATGGACTTAGTGTGGGATTTAGGGATAGAAGAGACTTTAGACATCTGGCCTCGGAGTTTTTTTATGCCAAATATCCCCTTTGGCAGTCTACTGAAGCCTTCACAGAATCATGCTGATTGCCTATATTTCTAATTGAAGAAATGCTAAGTTTCAGTTAGAGGTGATAAAAATAATATAATTTTTTTTTCTTGTCCAAGTTGACACACACCCCTCGGAGTTCAGACAAAAAACCCTTAGGATTCATGGACCTCAGGATAAGAACTCCTGATTTGGCTCCAACCCTTTATTTCATTCAAATAAAGAATCTAAGGTCCACAAAGGCTAAGGTCACTTGTTCAAAGTCACAAGGTGGCACAGAGAGCAGGGACATGATCCCAGGTCACCTGATGAGAACTCAAAATTAAAACAAACCAAAGATGATTCCACATATTTAAGAGATAAATTTCATCAAGGAGAGATTTTTACATGAGCTATCTATTTAGAACACAAAATCAAGATTGGGACATGGAGAATTTGAGGAGAAACATGAAAAGTTGTACTTGTGTAGGACAAAGTATGGTCTCTCATTTGCTAAAGTATATAAAGCTTTAGGCCTCGGTGCCGTAAGGAATCAAAGATAAAAAAAAAAACAACTGGCTCTAAGCTGTGATTAGTGAAACTTGGTGTTTGAGGTAAAAGGCATTTGGGACCATAACTAAATTTTGTTTGGCATTTGAATTTGGGTATGGTTGCCTGCATAAATCAGTGCCTGCATCAAATGCCACAAGCTACTAAGAAGGAATGTGATCCTATGCTGTTAAACACCAGTGGAAGTCTACATCTGGTAAAAGCTGAAGGGACAATCTCAACCTTTAGCTGGGATGGAATCCCTCTGGCAATTTACCCATGAAATTCCTTTGAAAAGGAATGTTTTCCACCTATTCCTGAGTCTAGCTATGAGGTGGTAATGATATTGCATGATTGGATATCTGTGACTTTACCTGAATTTAAACAGAGCCAAGGATGTTTTATCTTGTCATATTTGGAATATTACATGTCTCTGCCTTTTTGCTCCTACAGCAAGTTTCTGTGATCAAAGCAAGTAGTCAGTAAAAGATATGAACCATCTTGCTTTGTGGATAACAAATGTAAAGGAAGGCTGGACTGAATAATGGTTTTGAGGGATTTGGAAAGACAGATATAGGTTTGATGGAAATATGAAAGACCGATAAGAAGATTTGGGGACAAATGAGGGTCTATCCAAGCCCCTCCTGTCTCCAGATAGTTGATATCAGTTTCTGAAAGGTTTAAGTATGTTGAGAGTGTGTGAGGAAGTATTTTTAGAAAGCAGAAAGATTTGTAACTTGATTCTAAAATTTTGAGGAAAGCAATCAGATTGATCAGATTGATTCTTCTAAAAACTATATAGGTGTATAAGATAGGCTTTCAAAAATTTCTCTATCATGGAAACTCAAACCTTGAGCATATTTGGTAATAAGATCAAAAATTTGGACTTCTGATGCAATGTTGTAACTGTTTATGAAACTTTATTATAATGTTTGCGCCTAGCCCTGTGTGGCTAGAAAACTGAACTTTTTATGTGACTCTGTAAATCTAGCCTTGCATGGCTGGGAAATTGAACCATTTCTATGCGCCTTTGGTATTAAATCATGTTTCTGTGAGCTCCTGTCAGGCCTGACTGAATATCCCTGCTCCTGAGTGAATATCTGAGCCAAGGGACCTGGAAAAGATGACATCAGATGCAGACAGCATCTCCAAGAATCCAAACCAGGCCTGCACAGGAACTGCTACAGCTTTAGCTTATTGCTCTATATACTCACTGTGCTACCTTGATCCCCCTTACTGTTAGAAAAGATGTTTTGAAAGGTCTTATGTGACAATTTCTGAAGGTCTACAAAGTTTTCAATTGAGTATTGTTGAACTGATGTAATGAGTTGTAAAGCAGAACAGTTCTTGCTGTTCCCATATGAATTTGTAGTTATTCCATGAACTAAGCAAAAGTTAACATTTTTAACTGAGTATATATGTAAAAGATTCAATTTCTTCAGTATCCCTTTCCTCCAAAGTGAATATAATCAGGGAACAGACAAGCTTTGTGAAACAAGGATGTATGTTTGCTATTCAGTTGTGAGATCCAAGTCGGAAACCTCTTTTGTTTAAGGCCTACAGTTATGTTAGTGAAGAATAATATCTTATGAGGTACCTAGTCTATGTATCATGTAGAAATACAAAGGACAGTTAAATAGTCTGAGTAATGGATTATACTAGCCCATGCTCACTCTACTTCTGGTCATTTTCCTACTTGTTTTAGGCTCTTGTTTGTTTACTCTCTTTGCTAGATTTGTATCTTCTAGGCTCAGCAGCCTCCACTTGTAGATGACAGCTCAGGCTGAATACCAACCACTGCCTGAAGTAATTACCCAACACCCTTTGTATCTGGTGTCTGCCAAGTTCCAGACATTGGCTGCAGCCCCCCGTTCCCTTGACTGATGGACCCCTGTGAGGCAGGGACAGCTCTATGACCTTTCTCACCATAGAGCAGCTTGGGAAGCTGAGACTTTCATCCCTTGTCCCCAAATGAATTTGTGTCTCATTTGTTTAAGGGGGATGATGAGGTCTGGGATGCTTTTGTCTGTAACCTCAGTTTGTAAAATCTCACTTGCGTTCGGGTACCTATGTATGTAACATCAGTTTGTAACAAGCCTGTGCAATTCAGTTGTAAAAGTCACACTTTCCCCCAGCCATAAAGGCATGAACTCTGTCTCTCCTCTACCCCCAGCCTAAATGTCTTTTCCCTGAGCCAGCAGTCTGCCTAGATACAGTTACTCATGAATACATCATCCAAGCATTTGATCAACAAACCCTTAGTTTAGAGACCTCCTTTGTTCTAAGTGGCCAGCTGTGCCTGAAAACCTTGAACATTATCAAAGAGATAACTCCCTCCCCAAGATGGTACCTCCTGAATCCCTAATCAGTATAGCTTCCAAACTTGGCACCTCCTGAAACAATCAAGCCTATCCTCCCAACAGCCATATTGGACCTATGTCATTCATCCTTTACCAGAAGTTACCTAGTGACATGTCAAGGCAAAAACCACACCTCTCCCTCCCCCCTCAAAAGTGAATTATGGGCAATACGCCTGCAGTTGATATAAAAGCTGCATGTCCCTTTAAGCACTGATCACTCCCAAACTCCTCCCAAACTCCACCCCTGCCCACCTAGCCAGCATAATTAACCCTTCTGCTTTTGTCTGGCGGCCTCCTTCCTCTGAGTATTCTAGGGGTCAGACTGCCTGCTTCTCGAGAGATTCTAATAAAGAGACTTTTCTACTTTCACCTTGAGACATCTCCAAGTAGTTTTTGGGGTAGGGTCCGTGAACCCCAAACATACTTGACCTACTTGAGCCTAAAGGAAATGGGAAAACATTAAAATGAGAGACAAAAAGAAAGGACAGTGCAATTAAAGCGCTTCTCTTTCCCTGTAGACAAAACTGAATATGCTCAAATACAGAATAAAAGGGATCCCAGCCAAGCAAGGGTGTCCTTTCTTTCTTAAAAGTATACCTGAGATTTCTTATACAAAAAATGTAAAAGGTATCTCACACATAGCTGACACAATAAGAATTCTATATTTCAAAACAATTCTTTAATTAACCACTACTCTGTAAAGAAATAGGTCTTCAACTGTGGATTAGGTGCATATTCCTTCCTAATCCTACCTACACCATCACAGCAACCATTGCCATGAACAAAGATGGAAATAAAACCTATTTCTTATTTAAAGAATCACCATAAAATTCACTTTTTAAGAAATATGATATACTTACAATGGGAGATTTTCAAAGGCATCTTCAAAGGTTTCCTGGAAAAAGAAAAAATATAATGAGTTTGCCATAATTAGAAGACATTGGTATATAATGGTGAGAGGGGGGAAAAAAAACAATTATTGAGTAAAACTCAGTAATTAAATTATTTTAAGATGAATCATAGTACTGATTATGCAATATCATGACTACTCTGACTTTTTCATGGGACCTTACTGGTCAAATACTAAAAAACAATAACATCACATGCATGTAATTTAATATAAAATCATTCTGCCTAGCCACAATTGTGAATGAGCAGGTTTTTCTCCTCGTTTCTTTACGGTGTGACATGTACTTTAGATATTCAGAAAGCAGATTTCAAAGCATTCAGAAGATAGGTAAAACAAGACAACTCAGGAGGGACAGAAAACTCACAAGACTAAAATTCTGAATACACAAAGGGAAACACCAATGAATAGCAAAATATCAAGTTTTTTCATACAGATTTTCTTCAGATCTTTAAAATATGTTCACAATTATGAAAAGTAATGTAGTACAGTAGATAGACAGACACACACACAGATAGACAGATAGATAGATAGATAGATAGATAGATAGATAGATAGATAGATAGATAGACAGACAGATAGCCTTAAGGCGAGGTCTGTAGGTTCAAGTCTCATTTTTGACATACAATGGCTATTTATGACCCTGAGAAAGTCTTTACTTTTAGTGGGCAAGTCGATACTCCAGGCAACTCTCTAAAACTGTAAGTTGCTGAGAAATTATAAACTTGCATTGGTTGAGGGGAGTTCAAGGTGACCTCCAATGGATGCTCTTATCATGTCTTGACTAAAATGATGTGCCCAGAAGGGAACATCATGCTTCAAACATGGTCTAAACAGAGAATACTACAAGAAGACTAAGCAACTCTATTTTAATGCTTAATGTAGCCCAAGACCACACTAGTTTTTGTTTGTTGCCATTATGTATCATAATGTTAACTCATACTGAGTTTGCAACTCACTAAAATTTCCAGACCTTTTCCAGACAAAACTGTTATCTAGCCATACCCTCCATCTTGTACTTAAGTTTGAAAAATCACCTTCAAAAGTATAAGATTTTATATGTATTTTTCATATATTGTATATGTTTATAGATGTCCCCAAAGTACAGTTTATGGTTTTAATCTTCACTAAATCTTTTAGTATATACTGCTTTTCATCTTATTCAACTCAAATCAATGTTCTAGCCTGACAATATCTTTTTGCATAATAACCGTATCTTCTGGCGTGTTACTTTTGAGAAATAAGACAAAAAAAACATAAGCAGAAATCACAAATGATTCTCCATCTCCTCGGTACTTTATTGTATTTAGCATCACCTGTATTTAGTGTGATGTCTAACACAATGGGTGCTTAATAAATAATACTTGCTGGTTGGTGAAATTCATATGGTATTTAGGGAAATGATTCTTAGCCTGATTTTACTATCCCCCAAGGTGTACAAGTAATTTCTCAAAAGGTACCAAAAAATTCATGCGCAATTGCATTAATTTTTTAATATCACATATCACTTTTAAGATGGAAAAAAGTACAATCTAAAAATCAAAGATGAGCCATGAATCTCTGAATAAGGAAAAACTCTCCTGATAAGCATGCAACCCATGTCTTTATCCAACTCACTGATAAAAATGTTACCAGGACAGAGTCAAGCTGGGGGCATTCCACCAGAGACCTCCTTCCAAGATGATATTTGAATCATTAATGACTTCACTTTAGATTTAGTCATCAGACCAATTTTTTAATCCACACGACTGTAGTATCCCCTAGCACACAGCTCTACGTATTTTCTACAAAAGTAGCACGAGAGACTTTTATCAAATCCTTTCCTAAAATCCATATAAAATGTATCTGCAGCATTCTCCTGGCCTAATAGAACAGTAACTCAGTGCATAACTGCAGTTCTTGGGAAAGATTTAAGAGGCTCTACCTGACTTTGAGCTCAATATGGATGAATAGTATAGCACAACTGACTCTATGGGACAAGCCGACTAACTCCTTTGTCAGTCACACATTCTAGGCTCTCCTGACTCTCTCCTTGTGGTTACTATTTTATACCATTTTAACTTTGCAGAAATTTATGATCAACGTCAATCTTTGCTTTTTTCCACTTCCCAATTATCAGTACCAATAAATTATCACAATAAGTCAGACTGATATATTTGAGGACTGCAACATTCATGACTCTCCTCAAACACTTTAACTACTCAGTTCATCAACATAATTGTTCCCCATGACCTACTGTTCCCCACCTCAGCTACACACAAAGATAATCATACCCTAGAATTTGCCATCATCTAGAAAGGCACCACCTCCATGTTCAAGAACTACAAAATCCCCTTATCTGACCATAATCTATTGGCTTTCCAATCCTCCCTCAGCCTTCCTTATCCAAATCCTGCTCTTCATTCAAACTGTGACCTTCAATCCTTTGACCATTCAGTTCTCTCAGACTATCACCCCTGCACTAGCAAACAATTTTGTCTGTATCTCCAAGGGCAGCCTGTGAGTCATTTTTCCACTTAGCTGCAACTTCCCTTTATTTTCTTTTTTATTTATTAGGAGATTGGCATAGTTCTATTCATCTAATAATATGTCAATTCATTCATCAGTGGACAAAAATTTTACATGTACAATGACAACAGTTAAGCTGACAGACAACTGTTTTTCTGACCATTTTTCTTTCTTAATAATATTTTATTTTCCCCCATCTACATGTAAAAACAATTTTAACATTCTTTTTTTTAAGTTTTGAGTTCCAAATTCTATCCCTCCCTCCCTGAGACAGCAAGTAATCTTATAGGGGTTATTATAGATTATAAAACATTTCCATATTAGTCATTTTGTGCAAGAGAGGAAAGAAGGAAGGAAGGAAGGAAGGAAGAAGAGAGAGAGACAGAGAAAGAATATGCTTCAGTCTGAATTCAGACAACATGAGTTCTTTCTCTGGAGGCAAATAGCATTTTTCATCCTGAATCCTTCGCGACTGGGTTAATCCTTTGGGATTGTCTTAGATAACTGTATTGCTGAGAATAGCCAAATTATTCACAGTTATTCATCGTACAATATTACTGTTACTGTATACAATGATCTCCTGGTTCTACTCACTTCACTTTGTATCAGCTTATGTACATCTTTCCAGGTTTTTCTGAAAATATGCCTGCTTGTTATTTCTTATAGCACAATAATATTTTATTATAATCACATACCACAACTTGTTCAGCCATTCCCCAATTAATGGGCATCCCTTAAATTTCCAATTCTTAGCTACCACAAAAAGAGTCACCATAAATATTTTTGAACAAATAAGTTCTTTTCCATTTTTTGAAATCTTTGGGATACAGACCTAACACTAGTACTACTAGATTAAATGGTATATAGTTTTACTGCCCTTTGGACATACTTCCAAATTGCTCTCCAAAGTGGCTGGATCAGTTCACAATTCCAACAACAGTTCATTAGTGTCCCTGACAATTTTCTGTCACTATCATTATGGAAAGGGAATACACAGCAATAAAGATTAGATTTTTTTCTTTGTTTCACTCATGAGTGGCCGTGGACATAGAATTCATCACTTAGTAACCCAATTACTAGGAGTGGGCTTTCTTCAGACAGCAGATTCAATCCTACCCCTGTTAGCACACTTGAAACTTCTCCAGTTTGGCCAAACCTGCCAAAGCTTATACTCCACTGATTCAGTTTACTAAATTTAAATACCAAATTTAGTCACTCAGTATCACCTTCACCCAATGAAGAATCTTCAAAAGACTTTTACGAAGGAAAGAGATCATACTTTCACTGCTAACTATTTACTAACCTATTTTTCCTTCTCTATCATTAGTTTGAGAAAAATAAAGAAAAAAATTTTCCTCATATAATTTTCTTCTTTTTCTTTCTTCTTAGGCTACTCTAAAGTAAACTATCCTCCACAGAGAGGTTTTAAACAACATACAGAGTATTTTGTGCTTGCCATGGCAACAAAGTGGTATTTTGAAACAGGCAATTAGTAGCACAGGACCTTTCACAGAAGAGGTGCTCAAATATCTGTACGGAGTTTTAGTCCCTGGTTAAAATGGGAACCGAAGAAAGAATTACTTAATCTTAGTGCTAAAAAGGAATTCTGATTATCCAGTCCAAAATTACAGATGAAACAAATGGCAAAGGCCTGAGACTCACTGACTGCCCAAAGTCACATGGTAAGACAGGACTAAAACTCAGACTCCTGTGTCCAACGTTGTTCCCCTCTATACCAAACTACTGTTTAGCCTTCACTAATTCATTCCCTGTCAAGCCACCTCTCATCTTCTTCTCTCACTATCTGTTCTTTATCCCAATTTCTTAAGAAGATTATAAATCTTTTGGATAATTCAGTGCACTTCTGACTCTAGAAAAAGACACAAAGAATAAGGGGGGAGGCTACAGAAGATGACTGCTTCTTCTACTCCATTAAATATCATAATTACTACAGAAAAGGAAAAATGATAGAAGATTCTAATAAAATCCACAAAATTCTAACTTCTGACCACGAAGAAGGCATCAAAGTATTAAGATATAAAGAGGAATGACAGAAGCTAGGAGCAGAGATAGATTTGTTAATCATCTATGTAGAGCGAGAGTGAAGTCAAATGAATAAACGAAATTGTTAAGAGAGCATGGTATGACAGTGGAATGAGCATTCAACTCAAGAGTTAGGAGGCCATCTATACCCTGCCACTGGACCCAGATGGCTCCAGAGGAGAAGGTAAGGCTGGTAATTTTGCACAGCCCTCCTTCACTTAAATCCAATTCACTTGCACGTCAAGGAGTCGCCTCCCTGATGTCATGGTTCTCTTCCAGAATAAAGGACAAACAACAAGGGAACCAGGGTTCAAATCCCAGTTCACTTCTTTTGCCTTAGAATAGTTTCTTTTGTGAAGTGGTGGGGGGTGAAAGTCAAACTGCAAAAGGTTGAGGAATAAGGAGGTGATAAGAAAATGTAGACCACTCCATGCATAGGTTTAAAAGAAAACAAAAAGGGGCAGGTAGGTGCAAAGCGAATAGAGCACCGGCCCTGAAGTCAAGAGGACCTGAGTTCAAATGTGAGCTCAGACACTTACCACAAAACTAGCTGTGTCGCCTTGGGCAAGTCACTTAACCCCAATTGCCCTACCTTCCCCCCTCCAAAAAAAGCAAAAAACAAAACAAAACAAAAAAAGGAAACAGAGAGCAGATAATAGACAACTTGAAAGGGCAGCAATGTCAAAGGAAAGTATTTGGGGAGAGTGGGGAACACCTGAGTTTATTTATATACTCAGGTAAAAGGCTAGTAAATAGGAATGATCGTGGATGAATTAGACAGAAGCCAAGATGGCAGAGCAGTAGGAAGCACTACTATGAACTCTCTCACTAAAAAAAAGAAAAAATCCTCCAAACAGATCTGGAAAATTGGGACTTCTAAAAAAAAGTCATAGAGTTATTTTTCCAGCTCAAGTCAGCAAAAGGGAGGAAGGGAGGCAGCAAAAGGGATCAAACACCCTGATAGAACTCTAGAGCTCTAGAAGAGGTTCTGTACCAAGACAAGATGATGTCCTAAACAGATTAAAGGAGGGATTATTCCTAAGCAAAGCAAACTGCAAATGTACAGAAATATTCATAGCTCTTTTTGAGGTGGCAAAGAATGGGAATCTGTTGCAGTGCTCATCAGTTGGGGAATGGATGAACAAGTTACAGTATATAACGGTGATAGAATCCTACTGTGCTACAAGAAATGATGAAGGGGATGGTTTCAGAAAAACCTTTAATGATTTCTATGAAATGATGTAGAGTGAAGTGAAAAGAACAGAAGAAAAATTTATACATCAGTATTATAGTACAGCCAATGTTGAAAGAATTAAGGATCAGCATAATAATCAACCAGAATTCCAAAGAATTAATGATGAAAAATGCTATTAATATCCTGATAGAAAAGTAAAGAATTCAGAATATAGAATGAGACATACATATGTTCTGGACATGGTTAATGTGGGAAATTTGTTTTTCTTGACTACACATTTGTAAGAGGGGTTTTGTTCATTCTCAAAGAAGGGAATGGTATTCCAAGTATAGGTTAGCTTCAGTAAGAAGGCAGACTGCCTCCTCCTCAAAAACAAGTGAAAAGGAGAAAAAGAAAGGATAATATTTTGAGGTATGGAGGAAGGGTAGAAGTTCACAAATGATCTAGATTATAATGAGCTGTCACCGGTTGCTATGTAATTCTGGATTAGCCATTTGTTATTTAGTAAACATGGTTAAGGATCTCAAGGATTACTCTAAATCTAAATGGGGGTGGGTAAACCACGATTCATATATTTACATCACTCTAGCCATGCTTTAAGCAGAGAAGAATACAGTGCGGGAGGTAAGATGACAAAAACAATGGAAATATATGGCATTCAGAGCAATGATTCCTTGCCTAGTTTTATTCTATATAAAAGAGTTCAAGTGATAACCAAAAATTCATGTTCATTTGCCTTAATTTTTTTCCAGATTTATGGAAGGAAGGAAGGAAGGAAAGAAGAAAGGAAGGAAGGAGAGAAGGAAGGAAGGAAGGAAGGAACGAAGGAAGGAAGGAACGAAGGAAGGTGTGGTGCAAAAGTCAAATATGAGCTACAAATCCCAAATGAGAGCACTTCACTCAGGAAGTGATTACTTACAACCTTGTCCTCTATAACTCACCTCTAGCATATTATTCTCCTCAATAGCTAACTCCATAAAGTCTTGTAATGAGTTGCCACATGGGTCTTTATAGTTGTCCATTTTATGAAATCAATCAACTAGAAGATGTGCTAACAGACCTTTTCACTTGACTACGCTATCCTTATTCTGATCCCCCTCAGTCTTCCACTCCAGCCTTCACTAAACATTCCACTTGCCTCTTCACCAATGAAGCTGTAGGCTTAGAATAATAGAATCAAAGAACCCTAAGACTGTAAAGAATGTTGAAAGGTCACAGAGTCCATTGATCACTTTTGCATTAGGCCACACTTAAACTATACTAGAACTAAATTTATCAACTTTTTGGTCAAGAAGACAGTCAGAGGACATCCTATCACTTCTCTCAGAATTAAAAGCAGCATGAATTTCTGAGAAGCAGCCTAGGGTACCCCTGAAGAGGGCTCCCAGAGCCTGTACCTCATCACTACAGAGTTACATTCTGCAATCCTGGCTTCAATCCTGGTCTCTGACAAGTACTAGCTGAGTCACTTAGCCTCTCAGTGCTCCAATCACCTCTCAAATCATGAGTGGTAAAGAAGGTATCTGCTTGTCCTAATAAAGTACCTCATCTGACAGTTCCTTTTACCAAGGAAAGCAAAGGTCCAGTACCCATCAATCAACTAAGTGCCTATGATGTGCCAGGCCCTATCCTACAGCCCAGGGATAAAAGCACAAAGAATGAAACAATCCCTAGTTGCAAGGAGCCTAAATTCTAATGAGGGAGACAACAATAACATATACAAATATATAAAGATAAAGTGAATAATATATCATTCAAATATAAGGTAGTTTGGAAAGAAGCCCACCAGTAGTTGAGGGGCTCAAGAAAGGATTCATGCAGAAGATGACCTTCAGGGAAGACAGAACCTCAGATTCAGAAGCAGGAGGAAGAGGGACTAAGATGGAACATCCTCTTCACGGAGCATTCTTTGTGAGGATAAGGGAGAAAATCAGCTTGAGTGGATAACCAAGTACCAGGCATGAGCGCATGAGTGAGGGCAGGGGGTTGGGGGTGTTAACATCCAATAAGTTTGGAAAGGTAAGTAGGAGTCAGGTGGTGGAGTTCTTTTTATGCTAAAAAGAGGAGTTTATATTTTATCCTTTAGGAGTTCTTATTTTGTTTTGTTTTTGCTTTTTGGAGAACAATTGGGGTTAAGTGATTTGCCCAAGGTTACATGGCTAGTTTATTGTGTTAAGTGTCTGAGGCTGGATATGAACTCAAGTCCTCCTGATTCCAGGGCCGGTGCTCTATTCACTGCATCACCTAGATGCCCCTTCCTTTAGGAGTTCTTAACATTTTTTGTGTCACAGATCCCTTTGGCAGTCTGGCAAAACTAAAGGACATCTTTTTTTAATAATATTTTTAAATGAATAAAATATACAGGATTACAAAGGAGATCAATTATATTACAATAAAGATGTCATTTTTGTTTCTATCCAAGCTCATGGACCTCTTGAAATATGTCCATGAGCCCCAGGTTAAGAACCCCATAACCTAGAAGAAAGGGTATGTAGTTAAGACATTTGTGTGTTTCGCACTGATGTGCCTTTAAAATGTTATATAAATATAAGTTGCTTGAAAAAAGTTTTGATCATCACAATCATCTGTATTGTTGTTGTTCAGTTGTTTCAGTTGTGTACAACTCTTCATGACCACATTTGGAGTTTTCTTGGCAAAGATCCTGCAGTGGTTTGCCATTTCCTTCTCCAGATCATTTTACCAATGAGGAACTGAAGCAAACAGGGTTGAGTGATTTGGCGAGAGTTACAGAGCCAGTAAATGTCTGAGACCAGATTTGAATTCAGGAAAATGAGTCTTCCTGACTTCAGGTCCATCATTCTTTCCACTGTGCCACCTAGCTGCCTTTCATCAAATATGAAAGCCTTCTTGTGACCCAAGTGATACAGTGGATAGAACAGTGGGCCTGGAGCCAAGAAGTCCTGAGTTCAAATCCAGTCTCAGATACTTACTAATTATGTGATCCTGGGCAAGGCACTTAAACTCCCTCAGTTTCCTCACCTGTCAAGTGAGAATAATAATAGCACCTACCTCACAGTGTCTTTGTGAGGATCAAGTCAAATGAAGTAATATTTATATTTTTAAAGACTCTGTGTCCCACTCTATCTGCTATGAAGGAGATAGTCTTTATAAAATCTGTTTAGCACAGTACCTAGCACATAGAAGTTACTATATAAATGCTTGCTGCCACCGCCTTCCTACCTTCCCCCTCCATCTTCCCTGTTACTCTCCCACGTCCTCTTTGGTGGCAGCCTTCTAGAAAGAGTCTTCACTTCCTAGTCCTACTTGCTCCCTATCCTGGTTATTCCTCCACTTTCTCACACCTCACCCTCTCTGATCTCTCCATAGCATCTGATAGCTGTTGGCCATACCCCTCTTTTTTCCTTCCTATGGTTTTGTGTGACCCATCATGGTTCTGCTTTCTGACTGATCACAATTCCCCAAACTCATCTTATGTTACCATGTCTTCTGTATCTTCTGTACAAGCCACTCCTCCACTCATGCTTGAAACAGGCTAACTCTCATACCACATCCCATCTCCTGGAGAAATTCTTCCCTTCTTTCAGTACCTCATTCTGGGGGTACCACCTCCATGAAGCCTGAGAATCTTCGAATCTCTCTGGACCTCGCTCATAAATTCCACCAGGATACGAGTTTTAAAATGGCATCTATGTGACCTGTCTCATCCTCAGTTACTGAACCTCTCTGAGCCTCAGATTCTCCCTGAGTTAAATGATGAAGGGTTTGACCTAGAAGAATGATAAGGTCCCTCCCAGCTCTCTACCTTACAAACCTATGAAGAAACAGTATCCCATATTGGGTCATTGCCATTCCACACTTTGTTCTTCTGTCTCATCAATTCTTATTTTTGCCAGTCTCAGAGAATGAGGTAACAAGTACATACTGCTGTCATTAACTAGCTCAAATACCTTTCACAGCATGGTTCCTACATTCAAAAAGAACCTCCTGGTCAGAAATCTGCTGCACCATCTTGCTCAGAATGTATTACAGTCAGTCATCTCCCATTGCACTGGAACAGAACACTCAGTTATATGCTTCCTGACAGTTGGACCTTTTTTTTCCTTTATACAAATTTATTAAAAGAACACTTTTGCATCTGGGAACCTATATTCCCTAAAATCTTTATAAAAAAAAAAGAGGAAAGAGAACTGACTCAGAAATTAAACAATAACAATTATTCTCTTCAAGTAACCTTTATAAATTTTTCACACACTCAAAGAGTTCTAATATCAAAGTGTATCTCTTTTAAAATACATGCTGAACAACAGAGTTCTTAATTAGACTGACAGAAAGTAACTGGACTCCTATCAATCAGGAAGCATTTATGGAACATCTACTATGCACCAGCAACTGTGCCAAGCCCTGGACACAAGAAAAGAGAAATAGTCCCTGCACTCCAAAACTACCCAGAGAATACTGGAGGTCAGCGTCTTCTCTGTGATCTAGTCTGAGAGAGCTGCCTAGGGCATAGACAGGTTAGGCAAGTGACTTGCTCAGGGTCACAAAGCCAAGAGTGTCAGAGTAGAACTTGGACCCAGATCTACCTGGCTCCAAGGCTGGCTCTCAGATCCCCTAATCCTCTTGCGGGAAGACATCATGTAAACAAAGAAGTACATACAAGATAAACACAAAGTCAACAGATGTTAATAGTAAAGGAAGAGGCTCTCAGAACTGGGGGGGATAGGAAAGGCCTAATGTAGATTTGCCTCATGCAAAAAATGACGTTTGAGCTGAGTCTGAAAGGATGCCAGGGACTCTAAAAGGCAGAGAGGAAGAGGAGGAGCAGAATTTAATCCTTGTGTTTCCAAGAAACAAGGAATTCATAAAAAGCAAGAGGTATGCCCTCCAAGATTTAATTCAATAAAAACATTTTTCTCTTTTCTGATCAGGAGTTATAGGTTTCATCAGTACTGAAACTCCCTCTACAATGCAGACAATTGTTCTGCAATTTACAGACTTAAAAAGTTATTTAGGGCACTGATGGATTAAGTAACTTGTTTGAAGTCATAAGAACTCTTTTTTTTTCCAGAAATAGCACTTAAACCTATGCCCTGACTCTGAGTCACACTCTTAGCTGCTACAACTATGAATTACAACTGACAAAGATGATCATGTTAAACAGACTTAATCTGTAGACTATGGAGAAATATCATTAAATGTGTTGCTGGGAACATAGGTAAATAAATAGTCTCCGTCCTCAAGAACTGGCATTCTTTTAGAAGGAACAAGATGTATATGTAATGTATATACTAAATATGTTTATGTAAAATACGCTGAATCTTTATACAAGATAAATACAGTTCTAACAACCTATGAATCTACACCTTCACCTTCTCTTCACCTTAATCTGTTTCCAAAAAACTACAAAGGACAGATATCAGAGCTAACCTGTGCCAGACACAGAGCTGCCAGATATAATGCTTTCATCTTTTTCATAAAGGAGTGAAAAAAAAACTGTTCCAAAATATTGCTATAGAAGGAAAGAAACTTCTCAATGTGATTTCTCAGAATCATAGGATTCAGAGCAGAAGGCACATATTGTGCTTTATTTATACTGTAATAAAATACCCTCAAATTCGAGCAGAAGCCTCTGAATACCTTTCCCCCCAAAGCTAACTGCAAATTAGTGTGAAGAGGAATCTTGAAGGCTGATCTAAGGAGGGCTGACAAAACAGCTACAGGGTTCTGCAGTCTATTAAATTCAGCCAAGGAAGTCCTTGCAGGTCGTACTTTAAGAGCCCTGGCACTTTTATTGTTCTCTTTGCCCCTTTTCAACAAGTAGTTCTTTAACTTCCATGTTCCACCCACCATGTCCTAACAAGTTTCCACTTGTGACTTAAACTACTATCATCAACCTTCTACATGGAATGTTCTCTGAATATTAAAATAAACACAGCATATACCAGTCTACAGTTGTAGAATGTCTATAATATCAATTAGTACACCATACTTCATTTTACACAAAGAGCAGAATATACATATCTAGGCAATATTTTGTGGTTGGTTTGCTTACCTTTATCTGGAGAAAGGAATAATATTTTTCTAAAAACTAACATTTCAGCCAGCCTATACTTTAGCAATCATTTTCAAAGGAGTTATACCTAAATTCTCCTAAATGCTTACTCTCTTATAAAATCGTACATACTCAACCCTCTGATATGCACAATGGAGACTGACAATACCCATGAATCAAAACTCCATCTCTAGGAAGTATAAGCTAACAAGGGTGGTATCTGTGCAAGTACCAGTGAATGGGCATCAGAAAAGAGAAGTATGACAAAGGCCATTCTGAGTAGATGTACAGAAGTCAGAAGCAAGTGAGACCCTCATTTTTCAGGTGTCAAATGATGGGAAACAGTATCATCTTCCAGCATAACCAAAAACAATTCTACCCTGAAAATGTTGTGATAGAAGACTCAAGTCAACCAACCTACCCAGTAAACTCAGGATCAGAGAATCACAGATTAGAACTGGAAGGGGAACCTTGGAGGGTATCAAGGTTAAGTGCTTTGTCCAGGATCACACACTTAGCTACTAAGTATTTGAGGCAGGATTTGAATTTGCCTTTCTTACTCTAAATCTAGCATTCAATCAGAGCCTAATTTGCTATGCTGACTTTTAGTAGGGAGCTGTTCTCACACTGGCAGTTCTAGATTCCTAGAGAACTACCACAATGTGTTTACAATTTAAACTCCCTCAGAATCCCAGGGGAGTCTGTTATACTCCCTCTATCCAACACTACACATCTTGAGCACTTGAGCAATGTTGTACTTTCCAGTTATGTGTAACCAGCTCCTCATCATGATGACACCATTGGATCTGAAATGTAACCATTTGTGTAACAATAAAGAAAAAGCAATAATAACAAATGCATCACAAGTACTCAATATAAAGTAAATTCAGGAATAATCAATACATCATAGCCCACACATAAACCTAGTTCACATTCTCCTACCAACGCACTAAGTAACTGTGGACAGAGTGAGCACGTACGTGAAGACATCTAGAAGGAAGGGACGTGTTAAAGAAAACCCAGGTGCTTGGGCTAACACAACTCTGGACTGCAGGCCTTGATGTCATTGGTCCATTCTGCAAACACCAATGCCACAACGCTGCTTCTCTTTGAACTAATCTCTTTCTAATCCGCACATACTTGCTGGGCAAATTCTTTTGTACTCTAACCAAAGAACTGACAAACTCTTTTAACTCCTAATCCCCACTAGAAGGGCATTGAGGAAGTGTTATGATATTTATTGCCTAGGCTAGTTATGCCCTTAAACCAGAGAATGACAACAATCCTCAGGCAGACAAGCCCAGTCACCTCATTAATCAGGATTCTTAAGTGGTCCAATCAGATGTCAGTAAGTCCATCTAACAGCAAATCCGCTCCAACGCCTCTACTGCCTCTTTCTACTTTTTCCTCTCTCACCGGAGCTGTACACAGGAGGGCGACAAGCACCTAGGAGAGGTTTTACCTTTCTCCTTATTGTAGATGAAAATAAAGGGGCCCCAATCAACAACTAGGAATGGAAGTTTTCTTATCACGGAGTCTCCTAGTGTGGTTTCCCTCGGAGCTGCCTTTTCCATGCCCTTCTTGGTCTCTCCCTTCCTCAGTTCTTTATTTTAACCTATTTCTTCATCATTCTAGCAACTGTCACTCAAATCAAAGCTTCCAGGTACTCAATGACTCTCTTTTCCTTTTTTTGCTTCATTTCAAACTTAATTACAAAAAAAATAATATTTTCATGTACACAGTACAACATAAAAAAGGATTCGCATAAAATCATCAATTTCCATTTCACAATTTACTTTTTTAATAAACTATTTAATAAATGCTATGTCATTTTTAAAGCTACCCTGCTTTTTTGTGATTCCTTCTAAGTCTTCTTTTATTCTCAGCTGTGCGCTTCCCCCCTCCCCCACCATTAAGCTACCATTAAACACATCTGTGAGTGTGCATGTGTATGTGTGTGTGTGTGTGTGTGTGTGTGTGTGTGTGTGTGTGTAACACTATACAATATATCCTTCTATTTATCAGTTCTTTCTTTGAGTGAGGATAGCATCTTCCTTCATAGACCCCTTGTTATTGATCTGACTGTTTACAATACTCAAAATGACTTAGTGATTCAAAGTTGTTCTTAGAACATTATTGCTATAACTGTGCACAACATTCTCTTGGTTCTGCTCATTTTACTCTTCATTATTTCATGAGTCTTCCCACATTTTTCTAAAATCAACCAATCCATTATTTCTTACACACAGTACTATTCCATCACAATCACATACCACAATTTGTTTAGCCAGTCCAACAGACAAACATCCCAACAATTTCCAGTTCTCTGCCACAACAAAAGAGAGGTGCTATAAATATTTTATAACACATAAATTATTTTCCTTTTTCCCTAATAACCTTAGGAAACAGACCTAATTGCCAGGTCAAAGGGTATACACAGTTTTATACCTCACTGGACATAATTCCAGATTGCTCTCCAAAATAACTGGATGAGTTCACAATTCTACTAACAGTGAATTAGTGTCCCAATTTTTCCATGCCCCCTCCAATATTTGTCATGTTCCCCTTCTATCATTTTAAACAATCTAATAAGTGTAAGATATCTCAGAGTTATTTGGATTTGTATTTCTCTAATCAGTAATGATTTGGAGCGTTTTTTCATATGACTATATATAGCTTTGATTTCTTCATAGAAAAACTGCCTATTCATATCCTTTGACCATTTATCATTCAGGGAATGACTCATATTCTTAAAAATTTGACAAAGTTCTTCATATATTATATGGGGGCAGAGCCAAGATGGTAGAGAAAAGGCAGGGACTCAGCTGAGCTCTTTGTAAAACCTCTCCAAAAAACTTTAAATAATGCCTCAAAAAGAACTGTGCAAATTACATACACACTGTATGTGCGATGACTAACTTTGATAGACTGGGCTCCTCTCAGCAATACAAGGTTAGAAGACAACTCCCAAAGACTCATCATGGAAAGGGCTATCCACACCCAGAGAAAGAACTACAGAGTCTGGACGCAGATTCAAGCAAACTACCTGCTCTCTCTTTTATATATTGTTTTATTTTGTCCCTTCTTTCTCATTATTCACTCCATTGCTTATAATCCTTCTTTATAACTTGTTCAATATGAAGGTACTTGTAGAATCTATATTTGATTACATGCCACCATGGAGGGGAAAGAAGAAGAAAGGGGGAAGGAGAGGGAAGATGAGAAAATTTGAAACTCACAGGACCGTGGAACTGAATTTTGTAAACTAAAAGTAAATAAATAAATTTAAATTAAAAAAAAAAACTAGACAGCGACAGAACCCACAAAAGGACAAGGTAAAACAATATTCCAGCCTACAACAACTTAGAAGGTCGGCAGTAAAGATCAGTTGCACTGGAGTAAAAGTGGAGCACTGGCCAGCACAGTAGTTATACCCCAGCAAACCAACAGCAGGCCTTGGGGGCAACTGAAACAATGGTATCAGTACCATATTTGTTTCATATAAAATGAGTTTGGTAGGACTCTTTTGATTCCTCTTCCAAATAAGTTAACAGTGGAATTAGTTGATCTTTAAATACTTGGTAGAATTCAGTTGTAAATCCATCTGGTCTTGATGTTTTTTTTCTTAGGAAGCTCATGTACAGCTTAATTAATTAATTTCTTTTTCTAAAATAGGTTTATTTAGATATTCTATTTCCTCTTCTGTTAATCTAGGCAGTTTATATTTTTGTAAATATTCTCTCTTTTCCTTTATGAGGTGAAAACTCAAGAACTCCCCTTTTCAGTTAACTACAAAACCAAGGGTCCTTATTTGAATATCCCATAAACGTCAACTATTTTTTATTTTGTGAGTTTAACCTCTTACACCTAAAACAATTACATGTAAATAAGCCAAAGAAACACAAAGCCTCAACCATATCTCCCCTCAGATGATCCTCTTTTAACACTCAGAAAATCTGAAACTGTTTCTTCAAACTTACTATGATGTTTGTTTTTTTCTGTTCTGAAATTTCAGCCAACAAAGGATTCACTTACAAAGGGGACATGAATCTGAATCTTTTACAAAGTGTTATATATGCAAAGTTTATCTTCTGCCCCTCTTGAAACCAAAAGCTCATCTTATCTGAAAACTATTCCTTTACACATGAATTTTAGCAGTTAATATTAAAACAATTTTTAATAAAATTTTTTCTGCTCCTTTTATTCACTAAACTGTTTAGTTCAGTACAAACTGAAGTATAATTTTCTAGCTTCCTTTATTTTTCTTTTCTTTCTTTTTTTGGGGGGGGGGAGGTGGAAGGTAGGGCAATAGGGGTTAAGTGATTTGCCCAAGGTCACACAGCTAGTTTTTGTATTAAGTGTCTAAGGCCACATTTGAACTCTGATCCTCCTGACTCCAAGGCCGGTGCTCTATTCCCTTCATCAGCTAGCAGCCCCAACTTTATTTTTCTTGGATTTTTTTTTTTTGTAAAATGCCTAATGTGGAAATATGTTTTGCATGACTTTCACAAATAATAGTGGGTATCATACTGCTTGCCCTCTTAATGGCTTGGGGAGAGGCTGGAGGAAGGGAGAGAATTTGGAACTCAAATATTTTTAAATGTTAAAAAATTTACAAATGAATGATAAGTTATCATGTTTTTTTTTCTAATTGCCAGATGAATGTATATATGGAGTAAAAGACAGGTCCAAAATCAAAGATAACAATACCAGGATTGCAGATCTCAGTAACTAGGAAGATGGTGGTACCCTCAACAGAAATGAGAAATTCAGCAAGGTTTGAGTTTGTAGGAAAAGATAATAAGATGTTGTGAAAATACTGAGTTTGAGATGTCTATAGGAAATCTACTTTGAAATGACTAGTGGACAGCGGGAAATTCATAACTATAGCTCAGAAGAGAGAGTAGGGCTAGAATTATGGATCTAGAAGTCATCTGTATAGAGAAGATAATTAAATCCATGGGAGTTGATGAGGTCACCATGTAAAAGGCTAAATACACAGAAAAAAAGAGTATAAGGCCCAGGACAGAACCCTGGAAGGCACCCACAATTATGAGGAATGGTATGAACAAAAATCCAGCAAAACAACAACTGACAACTACTTCTCTAACATGTAGAAGGAGCAGCAAGAGAGCAGTAATAAACAAACAAATGAATGAATGAAAACTTTAAGAGGACGGAGTAAATACCCAGGAGAAGCGTGCATCAAGAGCATCAAAAGAAGAAGGGGCAAGAATTATGAGAATTTTAAAATGTCACACAATCTGACAATCACGACAGCGTCTGGAACTGGAGACAGCAGTTGTCATTAAGCGATGAGTCTGGAAGAACGAAAAAAAGATTACTATCACTACTGCTTCATAAAACAGCAACGGAAGAAAAACGCAGTTTAGAGAAAGTTTGGTAAAAGAGCCAAACAAGCAAAATCATCCCTAGGGGATTTAAGGCTGGGACTGCCAAGAGAACAATACAACACATTTAAATAAACACAAAATCATAAAAAGTGAACACAAACTGGGAAGACCACTAACAACTGGGAAGTGTGGCAAAGGCCTCAGCGACATAGGCATTTAATGACTTTACTCTAGAAAGGCTAAACTTTATATCCAGATAGGTAAAGGAGAGGAAGGGGAGCATTCCAGGGGTGCTGGAATATGCAGGAGGACAGAGATAAGACATGTTATCTGTGGGGAACAAGTTGACTAGTTTGGCTAAGGAAAAAGGTTTCCAGGAGTAAGGTTGATGCGACCGGAAAATACAAATAAGAACCAATTATGAAGGTCTTTAAATGCTAAACAAAAGAACCTGTATTTTATCTCAAGGTGATAGGGAGCCGCTGAAACAACAGTCAGACCTTTGATTTAGGATTATGGCTTTAGCAACTGTGTGGAGGGTAAGTGGGGGGTTCGGGGGGGGGGGTGGGACAACAAAGAGGCCGGTCTCTTTGCATAAAGGTTTCTTGAGAACCACCTCCACCACATCAAGACTATCCAGAATAAGGGTATTAGATTGGAAGAGGCTTTGATGTGATTCCCTACAGATGGGAAGGGCCTTCAGACATGCTTGTTTGTAAGTGACATTGTGATGATCTCATCATGCCCCAGAACGCTGCAAAGAGTCCTAAATGAGATCCATAATCATTCAAATGAGTTTCACCTAACTAAACACACAGAAAAAAAAGCTATGAACAATATGCATCGTCCAGACTGTATTCAACTACAGACAACATATAGAGTTCACTAGTACATCTGTGTATTTATGAGCACGTATTGTCACAGATCCATGTTGTAAAGAATCTAAGGCTATCTATCTAGTACAATCCCTCCTTTTACAGATGATGAAACTGAGGGCTAGTGAAGTGAGGTGACTTGTCCAAAGTCACTCAAGTAAGTGAGTGAGAAAGAAGCAGGATGGGAACCATAGTCTTTTTGTCTCCAAACTCAGTATTGTTTCCTCTCAGAAAATTCTGCCGCCTCGGGCCCATGGTATTAAAGGAAAATGAGCCCTTCTCCATTGGTATACGTGTGCCTGTTACATGAAATCGTTATTTTCTTCATAGTTCCCAAGCTGTAAGCTAGTCTCTCTGGTCTCACAATTGTCTTATTCTCTCCTCTCTTTTCCTATGTATCACCTTAAAACAGAGAAGTCAATGTGGCCTAGTGGACAAAGAACCAACTTTAGGCTATTAGATAATGAAATTGTAGAAGAGTTGCAGCTCTAAACTGATAAAATAGTTACCCCACCAGGAGTTCACTACATTAATAAAATCATTGGTACGTATCTGGATCGTAACAATACAGGAGAGGCAAAGCACTAGGTAAAATAGAGTCCTTAATCATCGTAAACCCTAGGCCTGGGTCTGCTACAGACAAGAATCTGTTCTGGGAATATTTCTCCCACTTGCAAAACAATCTTTATTTTCCCCTACTCCCAACATCCCAGAAACATTAACTACCAACTTTCAATCATTCATCTTCTCTTTTCTGAGAGCTAGAAGGAGAATGTACTATATAACACAGTACTATGTAGATACTAAGTAAGATACTCAGTAAATATTTAATAAAATAAATGATAGAATCAAAAAGGCCCAGTTAAAAGTCATCATCTGAACTTCCCACAAGTACCATCTTTAAGTAGAAATGTCAAGATTTTCTACGTTTATCTTTGGAAGAAAAAATAAAATAAAATCCATTTCCCTAATAGGCTTGTTTTTCCCTATTTTTCATGCCCAAATTTTTTAATTTAAGGCTATATTAACTCAGATTTCTTACAGACAGAATTCTTAGGAAGAAAATGCCCACTGATAAAGAGAACTGTTCACTACAGATAAGGATAAAAACAAAATCTAGTCAGGAAGTATATGTTTTAGATATGTCATCGGCTTTGCTGAGTCTGAGTGATACAAATATTTTAAATGCTTGGAAAGTACCAATTCACACAATTATTTCCTGAAATTTCCTACAACTTCTCGGCAAAAACCGAGTTTAAAATTACCAGAATTATAAAGGAACCACCAGATGTCACTATCAGTATTAATATTAACTTTTAACCTTAACATCACACACGCACAGATTTTTCTAAAACAGTAGCAGTATAAGACTCCTGAATAATTAAAACTGTAAACTGGCCCAACTATTCTGTAAAACAATTTAAAATTATACTCCATAAGTTACTAAACTTTATATGACTTATTTTTAAATGTGTGGTACCCTTCACTTTATTTTTTTAATTTATTAATATAGTGTCTTAATATCACAAATACTTCCCAACAAATACTCAAAACTCCTTACAAGTTTTGTAGCCCTCTTTTAGCGATTAAAAAGTTCAAGAGACATAATTTCTGGGTGATTTATTCACTTTATTAAATAATGCCAGCATTATAATAAAAGGATGGTCATTTAGCAGTCTTTCTTAGACCAACGACCACCATGACATCAGGCTCAGGTTTTATGTATCCTTTTGGAAGAGAAGTGTTCTGAGGTAGCAATCAACCCTGACTGGCCAACAATCGAGGAGAAAATAAATATTACAATGAGGGATGGATCTGAATTTTATGTCATTTAATTCTTAAATAAACCCCAGCCCTGAGCAATCGTGGCTACCCCACAGAGGTGGGCTCTGAACAAGGAAGTTCATCCAATATCATCATCAGCAATGTCCTTCCAGAGGCTGAATTTTTAAAGTCAGGACCTTAGACAAAGGAGAGAACTCTTAACTGTAAGCAAATTGTTGGTTATTAATAATCATTTCTCTCACTCTCTACACAGACTTTATATTGTTGTAGTTATTGTGTACCTTTTTAAAAAAATTTTCAGGTAACAAGTGTTTTTTTAAAAAATCACCTGTCCCACCCCCAATGTACATTTTTTAAAATTTCTTAATATAACGATTGTAAAGAAATACTATTGTGCTATAGGAAGTAAGAGGATAATTTCAGAAAAACCTGGAAAGACTTACACGAACCGATGCAAAGTGATGTGAGCAGAACCAGGAGAACAGTGTGCACAGTAATAGCAATAGTGTAGGATGTTCAACGTAAATGACTTAGCTATTCTCAACAATACAATGATCCAAGACAATACCAAAGAACTCATGATGAAAAATGCTATTCACCTCCAGATAAAGAACTGATGGAGTCTGAATACTGATCAAAGCATACTGTTTTTCGCTTTATTTTTTTGTGGTTTTCTTTGGGTCGGTGCCTTCTTACACAGCATGACTAATATGGTAATATGTTTTGCATGATTGCATATGTATAACTTTTATCAAATTGCTTACTGTCTCAAGGAGGTAAGAGAGGGAGGGTGAGAATTTGGAACTCAAAACTTTAAAAGGAATGTTAAAAATTGTTTTTTACATGTAATTGGGGAAAAAATAAACTATTATTTAAAAAAATGAAAACTAAATTTTTCAGCACACATTTACCTAGTTCAGCAAAATCAATTCACATATTTTCCATGCCTGAAAATGTGCCTCTTTCTCTATTTTAATTCCACTACCTCTGTCAGGAAGTGAGTAGTGTGTTTTATCTTCATTTGGACTCATAAAGTTTTTTTTGAAGTTGTCTTTCTCTATGATGTTACCACTGCATATACTGTTCAAGTTCTGCTCACTTTACTCTGCATCAGTTCATAAAGGTCTTCTCAGTTCCCTTTGAAATTATCCATTTCATCATTTCTTATAGCATAATAATATTTCCATTACACTCACATGCCACCATTTGTTTAGCCATTTCTCAACAGGAAAATACTCCCTTAGTTTCCCAATTGGTGACTATTATTAAAAAAAGCTACTCTCAAAATCAGGTACTCTTCCTCTGTCTTTGATCTCTTTCAAGTTTAAGTTTAGTACTGGCATAGCTGGGCCAAAGGGTATACTGAGAACGGTTAATTTTTTAGGCATTGTTCCAAATTGCTTTCCAGAATGGCTACACTAATTTACAGATGCACCAACAACACACTACTCTATCTGTTTTTCTCAGAGCCCCTCCAACATTTGCCATCTTCCTCTTTTGTCATCTTGCATGCACACAAACACACATGTACACACAACATACATTCCATTCTACACTGATTTCCAGGATAGTTTATGGATAAGCTCGGACAACGTATGTTAAACATCTTGACTTACTTTACTGCTTCGGCGAAAAAACAAGGCAGGCTTGTCTCACTGTTAACATCACTTTTTTTTGGCTCAGGAGATGAACTCCACAGAAAAATATTCAGAACTATATCTAAGAAAAGTTTTCCCTATTCAAAAAAAAAATTTCTTTTGGTGGCTCACTATTGTCTCTTAAAATACAAAGGCCTCAGCCTGGCATCTAAAAGTCTTCCAAAATATAGTTTCCACATACCTTTACTATTCTATTTCATATTATTCTTATTCACTCAACTCTCCATTCCAGTTAAACTAGACTAATTTCCATTCCCTACAACCTTCTATCTCCTACCTTCATACATTTGCATAGGCTGCTCCCAATCTCTGAAAGGCACTTTCCTCACTTCTACCTTTTAGCAACCCTATTTTTCCTTCAAAGGACAGCTTTAAAACATATCACCTACACAGAATCATAGGATTAAGGCACCACAGTACAGTGGGCACAGCATTTGGAATCCAAGACGCTGGGTTTGAATCAGAGCTATGCTACCATCTTGCAACTTTCCCTATCATGGTTTCAATATATTGCAGGATGGCAGAAGAAATTAAATGAGAATTTTTCGGGAGTTTTGCAGAAACTACAGACAACATGCAAAGGCCAGCAGACAACACAGAAAAAAGTTTAGAAACTCAGAAATGTATAATATCAACCCAAATTTTACAATAAGGTACTATAAACATCCCATAAAAGAAAAAGAAAAAATTTGAATTTCTCTTGTAAGGAAGGGAGGGCCAAAAAATTTTACACAGATTTTCCAGACTGCAGGAGGACTATACCCCCTAATCCCTGTGATATGGAAGGGATAATTGTATTAAGCGACCACGGGCAAATCATTAAAATTTCTATGACCTTCAGTCTCATCTATAAAAGGAGAGTATTAGACTGGATACTTTAGAAGAGCCCCTCCAACTATGATCCAATAATCACAATGCAGCTAAGTGGCACAGTAGACAGAGTATGATGACATAATAGGCAAGATTCCATGGATATACCAGAGGGCCAATCTCCACTGCTCAGATCTCTCCTTCATTCTGGTCTTGAAATGTAAAGACTGCCCAGAACTCCATGGGTGGGAAAGTTTTCCCAATAACAAGTCAAAAGCCATTAGTTCATGACCTTTTAGGTTATCTAGGATGGGTCCACTTCTTTTTTTTCCATCTTCTTTCCTTTGGTGCACAGCTTCTTTATAATATCTCAAAA
>CM053583.1:334845245-334860409 GCA_028627135.1 Pseudochirops cupreus
ATTTGCATTTCTCGAATCAATAGTGATTTAGAGCATTTTTCCATATGCTTAAAGATATCTTTAATTTCTGCCTCTGAAAATTGCCTGTTCATATCCTTTGACCATTTATCAATTGGGGAATGACTTGTATTCTTGTAAATTTGACTTAATTCCCTGTAAATTTTGGAAATGAAGCCTTTATCAGAGACATTGGTTGTAAATATTCTTTCCCAATTTCCACTTCCCTCTTAATCTTGGTTACGTTGGCTTTGTTTGTACAGAAACTTTTCAATTTAATGTACTCAAGGTTATCCATTTTGCATTTTATAATGCTCTCCAATTCTTCTTTGGTATGACTCCAATTTATGAGCTGAATGTTGGGCTGGGCTCAAGATACAAAAATTACTGGGGTAAAAAAAATCTAGAGTCAAGCAGCCATGGAACTCATGCAAACCCCTGGGGCAGGTCAGAACAGTAGGTCACAAAGCACTGTGCAAGAAAATAGCAGAGCAATGAGACAATGAGTACTTCTGTCTTGCAGGTTCTGCCCTGGCTCCCTATGATGGTCTGCTTCATATGTTTTTGCCTTCTTTATTCAGCCATGTCTGCTTGACCGGGAGAAAACTGGGCAGACCTTTGTGAACTGATGCAGAGTGAACTGAGCAGGACCAGAACAATGCCTGCAACAGTAGCACCACAGAGAAAAGAATAACTTGGGAAAACTTTAGAAGGCTCATCAACACAGTGGTAAACTAATGATTCAAAAGAATGAAGAAACAAGCTACTCACTCCCTGACGGGAGAGGCAATGGAATTAAAATACAGATGGATATGTACATATTTGAGTAGATGGGCAAATCCAAGAGGAAAGGAAAAAATGTAGATATTATTTTAGAGTGGTTAGGTTGTCAGTAACTCTTAAGTTCTCAACTGTGTAATATTGTGATTCCAGTTCCTTTCTACTGGGAGCAGAACAGGGTTGGAGTGGGCACTCACCTATGTGAAATAATTGGAGGAATAGGAGGAATTCCTCTACCAATGTAGGACATGACATTCTCTGCAATTTACAGTTTTAGTGAATTGTCAGAACGAAAGTACTCAGAGATTAAGTGACTTGCCCAGAATCACAAAACCAGTATGTGTCAGAAGAGGGATTTGAATCCAGTCTTCTGAGCTGGCTTTCTTTGTGGGAATTAGGCTGCAAAAAAAAGTCTCCACTCTGGTCTTTCCCAGTGTTGTTACAAATTTCCCAGGATACTTGAAATCCTGCTGATTAATGCCTTTTGGTTAACATTCTGAAGAACACTTTTATAGTGCTAACACACAGTAATGTTGATGTTTTAAAATGGTAGCATAAATTCATTTATCTTTTAGTTCCCTGTAAGAGAGTATTTTTTGATGGAATGGGATTTAGAACAGAAATATTTTGAAGGGAGAGAAGGATGTAGTGGCAAGTCAGTTAGTTAACAAGCATTTATTAAGCCTTTAGTATGTGCCAGGCACTGTACAAAGCTGTGGGGATACTAAGAAAGACAAAAACACAGTCTTTGCCTTTGAGGAGTTCACAGTCTAGTGAATATTGGATTTTTAGCCAGAGGTTCTGGGTTCAAATCCTGACTCTGCTGTTTGCCTAGGTGTATGACCTTGTATAAGTCACTTAACCACTTGAGATGTCATTTCCCTCATCTTTCAAATAAGAAGGTTGAGGCAGCTGATGATTAATTTACTCCACAATTATAAAGGCAGTGATCAGGGTGTGGGCTGCTTCAAGGATGCACTGGGTAGGTAAGAGGGCCTTCTAGACATTGAGAGCTAGCTGTTAGGATCCCAGCTTCCTAGGGCTTGATTAGAAGTGCCTTACGGTCAGTCAGTCAACAAGCATTTAAGTACTTACTCTGTGTTAAGCACTATGCTCAATGCTGGGTATATAAAGAAAGGCAAAAACAGTCCCTGCTCTGAAGTAGTTCATATTCTAAGGGAAGAGACAATATGCAAAAAACTACATATGTACAAGATATTTACAGGATAAATTTTAGGTCATCTCAGAAGGAAAGCACTAGCATTAAGGGGGATTGGGAAAGGCTTCTGGGAGAAGGTGAGATTTTAGTTCAGACTTGAACGAATCCAACAAAGCTGGAAGGCAGAGATGAGGACTGAGAGCATTTTGGGAATGGGGGACAGCCAGTGAAAATGCACTGAGTTTGAAGGATTTGGGTTTTTTTTGTTTGTTTGTTTTTTGAGGAAGAGCAAGGGAGGGCAGAGGAGTAAGGTATAAGAATACTGGAAATGAAGGAAAGCAAAAAAAAAAAATTAAGAGATTTAAAGGCCAAACAGAAGATTTGATATTTCATCTTGGAGGTACCAAGGAACCACTGGAGTTTATAAAATAGGAGTGACAAGATTAGGGCTGCCCTTTAGGAAGATCACTTCGATAGCTGAATGAAGGATGAATTGGCAGAGGGAAGATTTCAGGCAAGGAGACCAAGCAGTAGAGTCGCCATGGTGGCAATGTCAGAGGAGAGAAGAAGGCACAGAGGAGAGATGTCGCAAAGATATAGACAACAGAGCAATGATGTGGAGTATGAGTGAAGAGCCCAGGATGATACCCACTTTATGAGCCTGAGTGACTGGAAGGGTGTTGGTGCCCTTGAGAGTAATAGGGAAGTTTGGGAGGAGTTTTTAGGGGGAAAATAATGAGTTCAGTTTTGGATATGCTGAGTTTAAGGATATTCTCCATTAGTCTCGATGGAACACCCTTGCTCAGAGCATACACTCCTAGCACAACAATCCAAGCAAATCTAACATCCTCCTCTTAGCATAATGATGTAGCATCACAAAACTATTAAACCTTAAACATATGACTCGAAAAAATTTAAATCCTAAAAACTGAGTCCAAAGGGCAATATGAAGAAACAGATTTGACCCCCTAGATCCACCACAGGACACAGGACATAAAAAAGTAAAGTAAAATTGGGTTTCAAACACTGAGAATGAGAGTAAAAGTGTTTATTTTCCAGTGCGGATGTAGAAAACAGCAATGACCTTCAATTCTCATGAATTACATTTCATTATTATTTTTTTTTGACTTTGCTGCTTTTAAGCTGTTTCTTTTAGTTCAAATTTGCATTGGGGTCTCCTAGAAATGATGCTTAGATGCCACAGGGGATAAGAAAGCTGGACCTAGAGTCAGGAAGACCCAAGTTCGAATCCTACAAATGCTTGGCAGATGTATGCCAAATTTTAAGGCTAATCCTAATCAAACCATGATGATGACTATATGCAAATATACATATCATTGAATATTAACATTGATTATTAATGGACCTATGAGATGAATTTGTAGAAGGGGCATATGCAATAGGACCTAACCAGTTTGCTGAGTGGGCATGGAATTCAGATCCTGTCAATTATGTTATGGGGACAAGGAGATGGGACATTCTTATCTTTCCTTCTCTACCATTTTCTTCCTAGTCCTGGCTCTTATGAATGTTTTGGAGCATCCATGTCTCCCTCTCCATGGGCCCAAATGCTCGATTATCTTTCTCTTGATGTTGTGCAAAACCCAGATGCTTTTCTGGGTTCTGTGGAATTCACCTAGAATTAGGATAGAGGTTAGCTTCACTTCTGCTCATCTTAAGGGCCTGTAGGCACTTACCTACTACACCTCTTGGATAACCTGACACTGCCCTGGGGCATTCATGTGTGAGATAGGATAGTAAAAAAGAGAACAGCTAATAAAAGAGAAAAATGAAGAAAGTAAACATAGGAACTGCTCAAATTCTCTTGTCTTTGAAGTTCTCCTGCCCTAAAATTCTGTTTTAGCTTGCTTTGTGCAGGCCCTGCAACAGTCCAAATTCTCTGGACTTTCTCTACTATGCCAGGAAACTTCTTCCATGTGGAAGCTCATTCCACACTTGGATTTCACATATTGGAAGTATCTCGTGCCTCTAAAGCCTCTCCCTCTGATTGGCTTGTTCCTTCAGAAACCTCAATTTTCAGGACACCCCACCAGCCATGTCTTCCTTCCTAACCAGGCTGCACTCCCAACTATTTACCATGTCCTTGCTGTGGGTACCTTCATCTTCCCTCTTGTCCCTTTAAAATTTTTTTTTAATGTGTAATTTCTTCATTGGAATGTAAATTCCTTGAAAGCAAGGGCTGTCTTTCTGCTTTAATTTAGTGCTTAGCACAGTGCCTGGCAAAAAGCAAAGTGCTTAATAAATGTTTGTTGACTTCCCAAAGTGGGCTTCTACCACCCGTGGGGGACACTGGAATGATGGGGGAGGGGGGTTGGTAGTAGCCTTGGTTGCAATTGGGGGCCACTGAATGAAAATAAATGGGCAGGGAAGCATAAGAAAAGAAGAGAAGTTTGAAAAACCATTTGTACATGTTTCATCTGTTGTGTAACAGAGTTAAAGTTGTAGTGATTACATTATATTCCAAATAAACACACAAAATGCAAGTTGTAACCGATCAGTGGTCGAGTCCACTGACAGGTCTTAATAAGCAAGTGATGGCTGACTGTGCATTGTTGGGAAGTCCAGCATGCATCAGCAGGAATATGTACATGCAGTGACTTGCTTATAATATGATACTATACAGTTTCTTGATGCAATATTGCATTGTCAAAATTTTAATGCAAGAGAAAACCCACAAATTTACAATAAATTATTAAATTTAAGATGCATCATTTAGAATATATAATTTTTGAAATGATACAAATTTTTAAAAATCAAAAGTTAAAGAAAGTAGATTTCTAGTGGGGTACTGAGTAGTTTTATTTTTAAAGGGAACCGTAAGCCAAATAAGTTTGGGAACCTCTGGACTAGATAGAGAGATGGATGAATGGATGGATAGACAGATAAACTATTAAATGTTTATGTATATCCTGGACACTGTGCTAAGCACTTGTATTAAAAATACAAGCCAGCAAGACAGTGTGTACTATCAAAGAGCCTACATTCCAATGTCACATCTAGGACAACTGGAAAGGGGGTGGGGAGTTTTCAACCAATGACACAGTGGAGCAGTCAGGAAAGTGACATGGAGGCCTGGGTCCTGGCAAGATAAAGCAAATGATAAAGATTTTCTCAGTCTTTTCATTTTCCCATTCAACATTTCTTAGCATAAGCCACAAAAGAAGTTGTTAATGCTCTCTATGTGAGTTCCTACTGCCGACTCTGTGAAAAACTATATCAGAAATAATGAGATAATAGTCAAGTCCCATATAGCAATTCATATACTCTCTCTGAATATCAGGTCAGGTACCTCTTCATTAAGAAAGTTGCATTTGATGAAGTCTAGCCTATAGCGTCTCTTTAAGGAAGCAAAGGTGAAGATAAAGCACATCTAACACTCGAACAGATTTTTCCAGTCTAAGGTATTGTCTCTACTGTCTGGAGTTCAAAGATTAATTGGCAATTTGCTAGACTCTGCTTTCTGCTGTGCTAGCCTGATTTTTGCTATTGTAAATGAGTATCATGTCCCTGTCTATAATTTAGCTTTTTTGGAGGAGGAGATGAAAGGAGAAATCCCAAGAAATGTGAGTTTGGGCTAATTGGAGGTTAAACTCATTTTAGTTCTAGGCACACAAACTGAAAGCCAAAGTCTTGTCAAAGAAAACAGACCAGAAATAGAATTAAAGAAAAACAAAAATCTTTGTGTTACATTCTTGAGTGTTAACAGCAATTTGTCATGGTTTATAGCCCATTAGAAACTCTGAGAAGATCCTAATAGAGATTATCCTTTCTTTACACTGGGAAGTTCTCTGTTAGTTTGGGGCCTCATTAGTCAAAAAATATTAATGCTCCAATGTAAATGATATTCTTTTTCCATTAAGTCTGGGAAAAAGAGTTGCATGGAGAGGCATGGCAGTATAACATGTGTCAAGAGCTCTGGTCTTGGAGTCAGAAGTCATGGGTTTGAATCTTAGCTCTGACATTAGCAATATGATTCTAGGCAAGCCACTTAATGACTCTAAATCTTAATCTGTAGAATGAGGGAAATCATACTTGTATTACCAACTCATATGGTTCTTAGAATCATAAGATTTAGAGCTAGAGGGGTGGCTAGGTGGTGCAGTGAATAGAGCACTGGCCCTGGAGTCAGGAGGACCTGAGTTCAAATCCAGCCTCAGACACTTAACACTTACTAGCTGTGTGATCTTGGGCAAGTCACTTAACTCCAATTGCCCTGCCCTCCCACCTCCAAAAAAGAAAAAAAAAGATTTAGAGCTAGAGTAGGATTTACAGGTCAATCTACTTGCATTTATTAAGCAGCTAATATGTGTCAAACACATAGCTAAAAGTTGAGGATTCAAAGAGAAGCCAATTCCCCCCTCAAAAAAATTGAACACAAACCCTGCCCCCCCCAAACCCTGTCCTGCCATCAAGGAGCTCTCGATGTAATAGAAGAGACAACATGAAGACGGATATACAGACAAGCTACATACAAGATAAATTGAGTATAATCTCCAAGAGCAGGCACTAAGATTAATGAGGACTAGGAAAGGGCTCTTGAAAAAGATGGGACTTCTTCTGTACCCTATATGGTAGATACTTGGTAGATAGCTTCTTATCACAACTTCTAATATAGTGGCCAGACAACCAGTCTGAACAAAACCAAAAATTAACACTAAGCTACAAGATCAATATCTTAGCATTATTTAATTATTACCGTCCTCAATTTGGTTGAAATATATCTTTGTAGTTTTGTCTTTCATTCTTTCCCAATACAAACTTTGCCCGTTGGACCAAAGGGCCTATTTATTCTTTCCAGAAGATTTCTTGTGCTTTACCATCCCCAGGCTTTTGCTCATATGGTTTTGTCTTTCCTGAAATGTCTTTCCTGGTCTTTTTTTCTATATGTAAAAATTCTACTCATCCTTGATGGCTCAAATCAATCTCTTCTCCTCCATGAAGTCTTCAGCCCATAGTAATTTATACCTTCTCTAACCTCATAGCACTTTTTTTCTACACTATTAGTTTACTATTACTATACTATTAGAAATTAACCGTCTACTATTGTAAAATGCACCGGCCAAATCACTTCATCTCTCTGTGCCTCATTTTCTTCATGTGTAAAATGAGGGTATTAGACTTGATGACGTCTCTAGCTGACTCCTCATTGCTCAAAATCTGAATAATACAATGATCTTATATTGTTGCATTTTGTTATCTCATTGTTATTTAGCTTTTTAATGTATTTATTTCTAGAAATTATGAGAATCTCATACTTATATTCTAAGAAGTGGTGTTTTAATTATGTATCCATAAAGTAATTTTTAAAATTGGTTTTAAAGTTGTTCATGGTCACTGTGTACACTTGGAAATTAGGTGGGGGCTTATTCTCCTCATGCAACATTGCATTATAACTGAAGTAATGAGTTTTTGAAATTAAAAAAATATCGATATCTTTTGTTTTCTTAATATCACTTTTTATTCCTAAATGTATTCCTCCTCCACTCCTCTATGTGGCAAGTCATCCCCTGTAACAAAGAGTAAAGAAATGAAGGGATTGAATGTGACAGTCTATTCAATGTTCTACACCCATGTTTCCCCATCTCTGCAAAGAAGGGAGGGAAGTACATTTTCTTATTTATTCTTGAGGACCAAATATAGCCACATTTGGATTAGATGCTGTTCCTAATTGTTGCTCTTTCCATTTACCCTGTTGAAATCTGTGCATATTGTTTTCCTGGTTCTGCTTACTTCATTCCACATTGGTTTATAGAATTCTTTCCCATTGACTCTCTGAGTTCTTTATATTCATTGTTTCTTATGATTTAATAATATTTTATTACATTTCATGCATCATAATTTGCTTAGTTATTCCCCAAGACATGAGCATCTACTTTCATTTCCAGATCTTTATTATGACAAAAAGGTGCTGCTATGAATATTTTGAGTTACATGGAATATTTTTTTCTGTCTTTCATTTCCTTGGAATATAATCTTATAGCGAGTCAAAGGAAAATGAAAATTTTAGTCGTATTGTTAGCATAATTCCAAACTGCTTTTTCAAATGCTTGGATCAATTTATAACTCTACCAATAGTGCATTGGTATATCCATCTGTCTATAGACCCACCAATATTAACTACTACCATCTACTATTTCTACTAATTTGCTGAGTGTGAAGTGTAACCTGAGTGGTTTTGATTTGCATTTCTCTTTTTCTTATTAATTTCACACAATCTTTGCAGTTCTTCTGAGAGTTTTTATATCCTTTAATGGCTTTAGTCACTTAGCCATTGGAGAAATAGCTCCTGATCTTGCATATTTGTTTTCCTTACCTCTATGTCCTTTATATCAGATCTTTATTACAGATATTCGATGTAAAGCCTTTCCTTAGGTGACCACTTCCCTTCCTATTCTATAGCTAAAGGCTTTGGAAGCCTCTGAAATCTCAACTGCTCCATGAAAACTCTCAGGCTAAACTCAGATTCCTTGAATTCCCCTTTCTTTGAAGTCTTTCAGTTTTGTCTTTATAGTTGATAATCTTGTATTATTTCCTGTGTTCATCTTGTCTACCCAGCAGCACTATAAGTCTTTTGATTGGTGAAGCTATTTTTTTTACACTTTTATATCCCTCACAGACATTAACGTAGTATTGGGTAGTCTCAGGAAAGTCTTATAGTTGGCCTCAACTGAGCAAATTTAAAGATCTCAATACTTGGCATGACTTCCAATCTAGCAAGGCTACAAATTATACCTTTTCTAATTTACCCTTTGCATTACAATCTCTTGGTTGGAAGAACAAAATTCTCAGATGGTAGGTTATAAGGCATTCAGCAAAAGTCATACTTGCTAGAGTCTTGGCAGTATGCTTATGATCTAATAATATCCCTTCATTTCAAGTCAAAGTAACCATTTTGTCCACATGGTCATTAGTTTCTGAAAGGCAGACAGTGCCTGCCCCAACTTGGCATCATATGTTCTCATGGAAACTAGTGAGTGGGCTGGAGATGGAGGTTTTTCTGCTGGAGGGCAGTATCAACTGAATGCTGGCCCGGGGCCAAAAAAAAAACCTCCAAAAAAACCCATCTGATTGCAGAGCAAGCAACCAAGTGCAGCAAAAAAAATGGCAGAACTTCCTTGTTCTAGTGTTCCTTGTGCCTTTCCATTTCTGCTATAGCTCTATTCAGTCAACCTATGTTTTAAAAGTTCCCATGTGGTATAGAAATCCATCTTGCCCTACAAGAAAGTTGGGGGAACTGGGGGAAGATATAAGAGAGAACAGATTGGGGGAGGGGTACTCAGTAGGCTCACTATCTTAGGGTGGGGGTAGGGGAAAGACAGGAATAAAATTTGTAACTCAAAATCTTGTGGAAATGAATGTTTAAAACTAAAAATAAATTTTAAAAAAAGGTTCCCACGTGCCCCATAAAGAGACACCTGGGAGGTACCCCTTCCCAATAAGGGCATTTTCTGCCCCAAAGGTTTCTGGGAGATGTAGTTCAAAAATTGTTGTCTTCAGTTGTTTTTTCAGTTGAATCTGACCTTTTGAGACCTCATTTGGGATCTTCTTGGCAAAGATACTGGTGGTTTACCATTTCATTTTCCAGTCCATTTTATAGATGAGGAAACAGAGGCAAACAGGTTTAAGGGACTTGCCTAGGATCACACAGCTAATAAGTTTCTGAGATAGGATTTGAACTCAGGAAAATAAATCTTCCTGACTCTAAGCCAGGCACTCTATATCTACTTTACCAACTAGTTGCCCCTAGTTCAGAAATAGAGTACTTACTAAACTAAGACATGGATCTGCCCCAAAGTTTTTTAGGAGAATACACTCCATCCAGGAAACCTTCAAGTTGTGCTAGAGAAGGTGTTCAGCCTTTACTCATGTTGTGAGTAGCACCATATTGTGTGTAGAAAAAAGTTGCCAACAGTTTTTCTCAAAACACAGGGCAACCTTCCATCTCTTTAATGTAGGCTATCAGTTCCAGAACTTTTCTGCCTGGGAATCCTTTTGAAATGTGATAAAATTTCATTGCTTACCTTTAAAGTGCCTTTCAGCTCTAAAACCTATGATCCTAAATTTCTTCATAGAAGAAGCAGCCTGATATGGTGGGAAAAGTATAGGGGTCTGAACTGGAATGGACCTTAGAGATTATTTAACCAAACTCCTTAATTTTATAGACGAGGAAATTGAGCCTTAGAGAGAGTAAAGGGCTTGCCCTAGATCACACAGATAAATAATAAGTAGATGTGGGATTCAGACCCAGATCTTCTTACCTAAATAGAGCATATCCGTTTCATGTTCTTTCCACTACTGTATGGTAAATAGACAGAAGGACTGTGTACTTAATGTGAACAAAGAAAAGTCACTATAAAAGCTCGTTGTGTCTTACTTTCCTCATATATGAAAAAATAAAGATAATAATCACTTCCTATCGATCAATCAATCAACGTTTTTAAAGCACTTACAGTGTCAGACATTGTTGTAGTTGCAGGGATGCAAAAAGAGGCAAAGAACTGTCCCTGTGGGGCATACAATGTGCAAACCATGCACAGGATACATAGGAAATAATTAACAGAAGGAAGGCACTAGAATTCAGAGAAAATGGAGAAGGCTTCACAGTTTTGTTGTGAAGATTGAATGAGACGAAGCATGCAAGTATTTTGGAAAGTCGAAAGCGCTTTACATGTATGAAGTATTATTGTCATTATTAATCATAGCCTACACTTCCTTGTCTTCATGATACTTTAGTTCCAAAAATAAATAAGTAAAGTAAAATTTTAAAAAGACCAAAAAATTCCTCTTCTAACCCCATTTCTAAGAGAGAAAATAAATAGATCTCTAGTGGAGGGAATGTTGCTGCCTTACAGAATCCTCCCTGGAATGCTGGCTCTATTTAGGTAAGCAACCTTGTGTAATCTCATTTATTCTCTGCCAAAAAGTTTCCAATACATTGTCCTTAATGGCAGAAAATTTCTCCTAGGCCTTAGAGTTCTTAATTGTTGTTGCCTCCTGATTCAATAATCTCCAAGATTATTGGTGTGCAGGTAAATGGGTAGGTGGAGATTGGGAGTGGTTTGGAGGGAGAAGAGGGTAGGGAGTGGGAAGAGGGAGAAGAGAGGTAATGTAGGAAGAAAATACTTTAAAGTTTAATCTGCCTTTTAAACATATTCTCCATCACCTGCTTAATTATATACAATCAACAAAACAATAAACCAAACCCTGATTTTAGCATTTGAGGTTTCTGAGAAGTAAATGCTCACTCTGAAGGTTTAATCATAGGCTTTTGAGATCTGGTAGCAGCTAGCCCTAGCACACTACTACTTCTAGGATCAAATATAAAATCCTCTGTTTGGCCTTCAAAGCCCTTTATAACCGTATTCCCTTCTACATTTTCCATACTTCTTCCACCGTTCCTCTCCTCTAAGTTTTCTTTGATCCAGTGACATTGCTGCTCCCCACACATAACAGTCCATTTGTCCCTTATGCTTGGAATTCTCTTCTCATTTCTGACTCCTGGCTTGTCTGACTTCCTTCAAGTCTCAGGTAAAATCCATCTTCTTCAAGAAGCCTTCCCTTTATCCTACACACACACACACACACACACACACACACACACACACACACACACACATATTTTGTACAAAATTGTTCATATTGTCTCTCCCATTAAATTGTGAACTCCTTTGATCAGGAACTGTCTTTTGCCTTTCTTTGTATCCCTAGGGCTTAACACAGTGCTTGGTGCATAGTAGGTCCTTAATAAAAGTTTGTTGATTGACTTGACTAATTGTTGAAACCGTCAGTGTGCAGTAGCAGAAAGTGCCCCACATTGGAGTCGGAACACTTAATTTACAATCCTGTCTCTACCCCTTGATAATTGTGTGGCTTTTGGCAAATCCCATTTCCTTCTATGGGAGTTGGTTTCTTCAGCTGTAAAATGAGAGGATTAAATTCGAGGCTCTCTAAATTCTCTTTTTTTATGTAAATCCCCATGACCTACATAGTCCCATGCTGTTTCTTCTGGTCCTAGGGAATTCAAAGAATTATGAAAATCCTCACAGTGAGAAATACTATTATCGATCACAAGATATTCTCACATTCCAACAAGTTAGAGACAATCTTTTTAGGCACTGGATATGAAAGCCATCACATTGGACCCTAAAATGGAAGAATTTATCTATGTTCTGGATTACTAAAGATTTGTGACTGTGAAATCAAAGAAAAGAGATAAGCCAAAGTAAAACTCCAAAACGCATTTTAAATATCAAAAGGAAACAAGTTTACATTTTTGTGTGCCTTATTATTTCTTACGACAATGCCAACATTCAAATTTATGCAGCTAATTAAAAAATAACCTTAATAACATTTCGCTAGGGTTGAGAGAGGATTAATTGGGTAATTACCAGTGACACAGTATATTTGGTGGTCGGGTAGTCCTCTAGGGGCTTTGTACTAGAAAGAATATTCGCCCAAGCCCTTCGTGTAATAGATGAGGAAATGGGAGCTCAAAGAGGTGATCTTGCTTTCTCAAGGTCACTTTGAAGCAGAGGTCAGAATAAAACCTAAGTCCTAATTCCTAATTCAATGTTCTTCCCATTCTTTTCTACTTCCATTGGGAGCTTTAATCATCGCCCGATTTCCAGGTTTCCTTTAGTCATTAGGAACAGAACAAAATAGAACAAAACAAAACAAATTCGCTTGACCCAACCATCCCCCTAAACGTTGTTCTATATTTCTTCTCCCTTTCAAAGTCAAATTCCTGGAAAAACATTGATTGCCTACACTGGCAATCTACACTGATTGTTTCAAATTCCTCAACTTACTTCATTACCCCTAAAATTTGACTGTATGTCCCATCATTCAATTGAAACTGCTCTCTGGCAGTTTACTAATGACCTATTAATTATTAAATCTTGTGGACTTTTCCGTTTTCATTCTATTTGACCTCTCTACAGTGTCAAACTCTGTTTAAGACCCTCTCTTCTTATATACTTTCATCTTTGAGTTTTTTTGTTTTTTTTGGTTTGTTTTGGAGGGGGGAAAGCAAGGCAATTGGAGTTAAGTGACTTGCCCAAGGTCACACAGCTAGTAAGTAAGACTGAATTTAAACTCAGGCCTCCTGACTCCAGGACCAGAGCTCTATTCACTGTGTCACCTAGCTGCAGCCATCTTTGAGTTTTTAAGACTGTTTTCTGCTCATTTTCTCTTTCTACCTGTCTAACTACTTCTCACTCTTCTTTTCTGAAGTAAGACCCTGACTCCTAACTGTGGTTGTCCCTCAAAGCTCTGTTCTGGGTCCTCGTCCTTTATCTTTCTATACCCTCTGCTTTGGTGGGCACTCATTGGTTATATTATTGTCTCTGCATAGATGATTCCCAGATTGATGCATCTGTCTGCTGAACTCCAGACTTCTTGGACTGAATTTCCTTTCCCTGTGTCCATACTTTGGTGAAATAGTTCATCTCTACACTATCTTCTAAACTTGAGTCACTTGCTCCCTTATCTGCTTTCCCTTATCATGTCTTAGCAAGTCCCAACCATGGATAACTGATACCATCTGCTTCCTTTGCAGTTATCAAAAATTAAGAGGTGAGAGAGGAGTATATTGGGAGAAGGAGAAAGGGAGAGATAGAATAGGGTAAATTATTTCACATAAAAGAGGCAAGAGAAAGCTGTTACAATGGAGGGGAAGAGCAGGAAGGTGAAAGGAATGAGTCAACCTTACTCTCACTGGATTTAGCTTAAGGAGGGAATAACACACACACTCAATTGGGAGTATCTTACCTTACAGGAAAGTAGGGGGGAAAGGGATAAAAGGGGGATGCTAGAAGGGAGGGCAGATTGGGCAAGAGGGTAGTTAGAAGTAAACACTTTTGAAAAGGGACAGGGTCAAAGGAGAAAATAGAATAAATGGAGGGCAGGATAGGATGGAGGGAAATAAAATTAATCTTTCAAAATTTGACTACTGTGGAAATGTTTTGCATAAGTACACATGTATAACCTATATTGAACTCCTTGGAGTTATTCATATGTGGCTAAACAGAGCTCTAGAAAAGCAATGAAGACATGCTGACTGGGTCCTCTGCAAATTTATGTTATATAATCTTAAGTGGACCCTCACAGCAACAAGGAAATCCTTTGACTTAAATGGTTCACTATCCTAGTCACCACAGTGGCCTTTCGAAATCTTTGCAGCCTTTCTCAAACCTCCGATGGCACTCTCTACCCCATGTCCTTTTAGGTGGGAACCTTGGCTCATCTTTCATTGAAAAAATTGAGGCCTGGGGCTGGTAGGTGGCGAAGTGAATAGAGCACCAGCCCTGGAGTCAGAAGGACCTGAGTCCAAATCAGACACCACTTACTAGCTGTGTGACCTTGGGCAAGTCATTTAACCCCAATTGTCCTGCCTTCCCCCCTACAAAAAGAAAGAAAAAATTGAGGCCATTCACCAAAATGATCCTTTTCTCTCTCTTTTTCATCCCATATCTTTATTTTTCCTCCACTATTACCTCCTTCATCCCTGTCTCATATGAAGAGGTGGTCCTCTGTAATGGTAATGGGAATCTGAAGATCTTCTCTCCCCCTTGGCCCCCTGATAGGCTTAAGTGAATCTGAGAACCTTCCCTGATTTGAAAATATACTCTGCCCCCTAATAGGCTGAATGTGGTCACATGGAGCCTGTGACGGGAGGCTTGTTTTTCAGGACCTCCCATACCTTGTTACTTTGTGATTAGGCAGTGGGTTAAGAGGGCTGTGACATTCTCTGGCCCAGGAGAAGGCTATATATATATATATATACCCTGATGTGAGGTTTTACTTTGGGGCTCACTTTGGGAAGAGTTGTGTGATTTGGCCAGATGAGACTCTGGGAAGCCGTTGAGCCCTCCGGCTTTGAAAAACCCAGATGTTGGTGCTTCTCTCTGTCTGGTAACTGACAAGCTATGGATATGATGGTCAGACGGTTGGAAGCCCTGTCTGCTGGTCTGTTTCTTTGTCTGTATTTTTTTTTTTGTCTATTTGTGACTTCTGTTTGTATTCTCTGAAGTTCAGGGTGCTGATTTTTCCCTCTGAACTAGGTAAATGATATATGTTTGATTAAAGTAAGATTGTTAACCCATTTTGAGTTGCTTTCCTTTAGAAAAGCAGATCTAAGAACCTGTGCTAGCAGCCATCCTGGGTTTGCTAGGGTGATTGCTGCTACACCCTCCTCCTTGGAAAGGCA
>CM053583.1:334860909-334913983 GCA_028627135.1 Pseudochirops cupreus
ATGGAAATATTTTACATAATTGCACAAGTATAACTGTAACTGATTGCTTACTGTCTCAAGGAGGTGGGGGGGAGGATTAGAATTTGAAACTCCAAACATTAAATAAAAATGTTTAAAAATTGAAAGAAAATAAATGAGACTCACAAGTGTTCAGAAAATCGTTACAACATCCTCATGCAAAGTATTCCAACTTCATCATCCATATCTCAGCCAAGATCAAAATGATAATAAAATTTAATTACTTCCCCCTTTTTTTCTTTAATTGCTTTAATGCCTCTGTTGTAGAAAGAGTGCTGCCTGGTCTTCTGTGACCAGTACAAAGTCACAATCTTATTATTTTTCTGACTTGAATAAAATGTACAGAAACTGAACTATAAGTAGTACTCATGGTAGTACTAATATTAGATGAGTGATCAGGATGAGGACATTGTGAATACTGTTTTAATTATTACTTATGTAGTTTGGTCCTTAGCCAAGACAAATTCAAACAATTAAATATTTCATTTTAAAAATGCATATGAGTCAACAGTGCAGTTCTAGGAAAAAGAAAAAAAAAACAACCACAATCCTGTACCATATTAGAACAAAAACAACATTATCTTAGGACATACTAGAAAAAATATGTCATGTAAGAGCAAGAGAGTCATCACTCACGTGGATGAACTTTTCAGGGCCTTTGAGAGTATTATGTATAGCATGGGCTGAGCACACATTAGAAAAGAAAATGGAAATATGTAAGGACAGTTCAGAAATGTGGAAAAGAAGATAATGAAACAAATAAAATATAGTTCGTATGAAGAAAAGTTATAGAATTTGGTACCATTTAGTCCAACACATAATAGAAACTCATTTTGCTAAGATTTGGTTCTTGATTTTAACCTATAGCTTTCTCTAATTGTAAAAGCTTATATTATTTTGTGCCCAAATTTCCTAGATCCCACCTAAATACTAGTTTTCTTCCTTTCCACTCCCATTTGCAAAGAGCTGTAGCAGGAATTAAATGAGTCAAGGAAGGTTTATTTTCAGGGTCTGTGTCTTCAAGTGTAAATATGGACCAAATTTATATATTTATTTTCTGTGGACTAGACATAATACACGGTATATACAAGGGACGTTTTTTGTGGCCACAGAATGAGAGCCTCCCCTCTCTTTTTCCCTCCCATTCTTAGCGTTGCAATGTTTCTGGAGGCTTGTTTGGGCCTCTATAATGATCATTTGCATGGCCATACTGGATACCAGGGCAGAGTTTGCAGTATGTAAAGGGAGAATAGTTGTTTACTTATGAAGGGAAACGTTTGGACACTTAACATAGGAATTAAAAGGACAAAGGGAAATGGGTGGAGCATTTACCCACACCCTTGGAGAAACTAGGTGGAAGGTGTTGGCATCATAGATTGTAAGAAAGCCATACTGCCGCCTACTAAGACTGGGGCAGAGTGAAGGCAATTTACTTGTCTTACCTAAGTCTATTAGTTTAACCCCCTTTCTCCCTGAGGAAGATTTATGCCAAAAATGGATAAGAGTTGCATAGAATGAAGTGTAGACAGGTTTCAATTTACCCACATTAATGGGTAATATTTACAAAAAACTGTCATAATGACACTGACAATTTTTACACACCCTGTGTCACCCAGTTGTTTTGAGGAAAGTACTTTGTAAAACTCAAGGCACTAGAGGGATTTTTTTGTTGTAATGCCAAAGTACAAGTGATTAGATTATCAGGTCTACTTCTCCTTCTCCAGTGTTACAAATCATCTGTTTGAGGCTATTGAAATTTCAAAGAAATTTGGATGACCTCACTTGGGAGATCAAGAGGCAAATGATTGTTTCAGCAGAGTAGTGGACCAAGATGGAGGATACATGGTCAGTATAGAGAGGAGGTCAAAGGAATTACTCTTTGTGACCCACCTAGAAATGAGAGCTTAGGGGACAGACTTACTGCAGGCCCTGAACATGATAAGCTCTTAAGACATGCTTATTTCAATTTACATTTCTCTAATCAATACTGATTTAAAGTATTTCTTCGTATGACTATAAATTGTTGGATTTCTTCACTGGAAAACTGCCCATTCATATCTTTTGAGCAGGGTAAGATGAGCAGAACCAAGAGAACATTGCATGCAGTAATAGCAATATTATTTTAAGAATGACTTCAAATGAATATTTTGACTATCATAAATTCCCAAATTAAGTATAAAGGACATATGAAGACAGATGTTATTAGCATCCAGAGAAAGAACTGGTAAGTAGAACTAAATAGAATAATTTTACATATCCTTATATTTATATAAAATACTTACTTGTGTCTAATGGTAGTCATTCCTGGGGAATGGGGTTTAAGGAAGAAAAAAATCTACATGATAAATTTATTATATATTTAAAAGGAATAGCAAGTTGTACATAATAGATTTGCAGTTTCATGTCCAATTATCTTTTTTTATTATTCTATGTTATGGAAATTCTTGTTTTATTCCATAAATTTAAAAATAAAAAAGTGAATGAATAAATGAATAAAAAGTTAACAAATGAAAAAAAATTTCCTGTATGTGCTTACAGGACTTTCTAACAAAAGAGCTGAAAATGTGTTGTCTACCACAGGGCAGTCTTTCCTAAGAGTATTAACAGGGTAAGCTCCTCCTCTGAGGATAGCCTATGACAATGCCAATAGATGGTGGCAGAAGCCAGTCAGTTGAGAAGCAATAGCCAGAAACCTTGGAGATAAAGTGAAGCAACAGCAAGAGGAACCAGCTCTAGGACCACACCAAGGGATATGCTAGAAGTAGAGAGGAACACTGGTGAGACATAGCAAGCTGCTATGTATGAGAAGAGTTCCAACCACATCACAGCCTGTCTTCTGTATGAGTTTACTAGAAAGCTTTCCTTTCCCACTTATATAGAAGTCTATAGGAGATTTGTATGCCTTCATGCATGGGGAAAGAAGAGGTGGCCTTGAGAAGATGCTGTTACTTTGCTATTCTGTCTTAATTAAATGCTTTGCAATTTGATTTCTGATGACTGCATGTTCTTTTGGAAAAGGATGCACTGGATGAAGCTTGACCTTTGTTTGCTCACTCATCATTATTGAAAATACCTCACACTGAATAAAGAGTAACAATGAGTTTCTGAGTCAAGAAGGATTCCATAAGACCCCATGTCATATGGTTATTATAGTAAGTATGATATACTATATATGTAATGGTATGTGTAATATACTACATACATTATACTATACTACATACTATATGTGTATGTATACACATAAAGGTGGGGGAGTTTGGTTGTGGAGGATAGCAGTTATATTATATTACTGGATTAAATCCATGAAAAATCTTTACAATAGTTGTACCCATACTCTGACTTTCTACTTTCCAACTGAAGATATAGAGGGTTAGTTTCTTTTCACTCAGTCAGCCAGCTCCAAAGATAAGATAAATTATGTTCCTCCTCTTGTTAGTTCTTCCTTGCTGCCTGTTACCTCTTCCAATATCTTGACCTCTCTGAAGCCTTTGACACAGCTGATCACTCTCTCCTCCTTGATACTCTCTTCTCTTTAGGCTTCTGGGATACCACTCTCTTCTGATTCTTCTCCTACCTTGCTGACAGCTCCTTCTTTGTCTTCTTTGCTGGATCCTCCTCCAGATACCATAGGTGTCCCTCAGGGTTCTGTCTTGGACCTCTTCTCCCTTAATACTTTACTTGGTGATCTCATCAGCTCTCAATTATTACCATCTTTCTTCTGACAATTTTAAAATCTGCTTATCCTACTCCAACCTCTCAGCTAACTTCCAACCTCACATCTTCGACTGTCTTTCACACATCTCAAATTGGATGTCCAGTAGACATCTTAAACTCGACATGTTGGGGGCAGAGCCAAGATGGCAGAGGAAAAGTAAAAACTTGCTTGAGCTCCTGCTTGAACCACCTCCAATACCTGTAAAAAAAATGATTCTAAATAACTTTCAGAACTACAGAATCCACAACGTGACAAAGAGAAACAAATCTCCTTCTGAAAGAAGCCTGGCAGACTGACAGGAAGAGTCTATCACACCAAAATGAGAGCTGAGCACAATCCCATGTGAGCTGCAATGGCCCCGACCAGGGACTAGAGCGGACTTCAGGAGAGTGAATCACCAGAAGTGGCAGCAGTTTGCAGACTTCTCAACCCATAAATGCCAAAGAGAAAGTAAAAGGTCAGTAGGGAACTCTGTTGGAACTGGGTGAGAGAAGAGCATGCTCTGTGCCTTGCCTCGAACACAATAGGTGGCAGTAGCAGAGAGGCTACAGCTGCTGCTGTGTGGCTGCCTCCAGAGCTCCTGGCCTGCAGATCATAGGAGGACAAAGTGACCATTCAGAAGGAAAATATTCTTGTTTTAACCTGCTTGGATCTGTGTTGCAGTCTTTGGTGTTAGTCCAAGGTGTTATGGGAATCTGAAGATCTTCCCTGCCCCTAGGCCCTTGGCTTAAGTGGCTTAAGTGGCTGTGCAAACCTTCCCTGATTTGAAAGTATACTCTGCCCCCTAATAGGCAGATATGGTCACATGGAGACTGTGTCAGGAGGCTTGTTTTTCAGCAATGCCCGTGCCTTGTTGCTTTGTGATTGGGCAGTGGGTCAAGAGGGCTGTGACATTCTCTGATCCAGGAGAAGGCCGTATATACGTCCTGGTGTGAGGTTTTGCTTTGGGGCTCACTTTGAGAAGAGTTGTGTGATTTGGCCAGATGAGGGAAGCCACTGAGCCCCTCGGCTTTGAAAAACCCAGATACTGATGCTTCCATCTCTGGTAAGTGAATAGGGATGGATGTCTGCTTGTAACTTCTGCTTTTAACTTGTATTTGTATTCTGCTTGCATTCTCTGAAGTTCAGGGCGCTGACTTTTTCCCCTGAACTAGTTAAATGATATATGTTTGATTGATTAAAGTAAGACTGTTAACCCATTTTGAGTTGCTCTCCTTTAGAAAAGCAGATCTAAGAACCTGTGCTAGCAGCTACCCTGGGTGTGCTGGGGTACTTGCTGATACACAAGGGTAAGGAACACTAGTGTGCCAAAGCTTGTAGTGGCTGCAGAGAGGGCACCTTCCTCATAGTTCTGACAACAGCTCTGACAACAACTGTGAAAACCCCAGCAATTTGGGACACAGCTCTCTCCACTCTGGAAACAGAGTTCCACCATAGCAAAGAGCTCAAAAGTCAAGTAATTGGCTGACAAGATGAGCAAATAGAGGAAGCTCAATCACACTATAGAATCTTTTTGGGGGATGAAAAGGATCAAAACATGGAACCAGAAGAAAATAACAAAGTCAAAACTCCTGCATCAAAAGTTTCCAAGAAAAATATGAATTGGTCACAGGCCATGGAGGAGCTCAAGAAGGATTTTGAAAATCAAGTAAGAGAAGTGGAGGAAAAATAGGGAAGACAAATAGAATGATGCAAGAAAATCATGAAAAGCAAGTCAACGACCTGACTGAAGAAAATAACACCTTAAAAAATAGACTAACTCAAATGGGAAAAGAGGCCCGAAAAGCCAGTGAGGAGAAGAATACCTTAAAAAGCCAAATTGGCCAGAGGGAAAAGAAATTTCAAAAACTCACTGAAGAGAATAATTCCTTCACAATTAGATTAAAGCAAAAGGAAGCTAATAACTTTATGAGAAATCAAGATACTATTAAACAGATCTAAACAAATGAAAAAATAGAAGGCAATGTGAAATATCTCATTGGAAAAACCACTGACCTGGAAAATAGATCCAGGAGAGAAAATTTTAAAATTATTTCACTACTTAGCCATGATAAAAAAAAAAGAGCCTAGAAATCATCCTTCAGGAAATTCTCAAGAAGAGTTGCCTTGATATTCTAGAACCAGAGGGCAAAATAGAAATTGAAAGAATTCACTGATCACCTCTTGAAAAAATCCCCAAAAGAAAACTCCTAGGAATATTATAGCCAAATTCCAGAGTTCCCAGTTTAAGGAGAAAATATCGTAAGCAGTAATGAGGAAACAATTTACCCCTCCAGGATCTTTGGCCTTACAATCTCAATCTAAATGGCCATGGATCCTGGAACAAATAGAGGCACTATGCTTTGTAATCCTGCCAACTATGCAATAATGTAATGCCAAGCAAAGGCAAATTCCAATTTCAGATTACCAGCATAGCAAACTCCATTATTCAGTGACAGATAAAGGCAAAACATTCACAGAACAGAGAAAATCAAAATACAGTGTAACTCATTCATTTAGCAAATAAGTTCTCAATTCAGTTGCAAAGTACCAAGGTCCAAGTATCCCACCCCTGGCCAGAGTAGCCCACTCTTGGGCAGTACATTCATTTAGTCTCTTCTCAAATGGAGATTAGTTTCCAATCATAAACAAAGTACATTCATTTGGTCAATCACAGAGCACAAAAAAGTCAAAGGTTTCCCACCCCTGGATCACAAGTGAATTACAATACCATCCATTAACGCCAAGCACTTTTCCAAAAGGGGCAGGAGAGCACAAAAGACCATCTACCCTTAAGCTACAACAAGGTTAAGATATCATCACAGCATTGAAAACCCAAGGAAAGGCCCTTCCTTCATCTTGACATGAGAGAAGTTCTCAGCAATCTCTGTTCCTGAAGAGACAAAGCTCAACAAAGCCACAATATCCATTGCCAGTGTCCTCATCAAGTCACTCTCTGCCTGCAGAACAGTCCCAGAACCCCTGAAAACATCAGCAAGGCCCTCTTCCAGGATTTCTGTAAATATATAAGAAAATCTTCTTTCAGGGCTTCTGAACCAACAGAAAGGTTCCAGGACCTCTACAACAGCAGCACTGTCCTTCACCAGCAGGTGAATCTAGCAAAACAACATCAAAACCGGCAGACAAAATACCAGCATCACAGCCATGCCTCCTCAGTTCTTGGGAGCTCCAGGTGGCAGTTCCCAAAAGTCCTGGGCAGCTTCAACTGGCCCTCAGCATTCTTTCTGTCAGCAACTCTGGCCTCCTCTACTTAGGCCTTCTCTCTGCTTGGACTTCTCTCTAAATCCACGCTCATTTCAGCCCTCTCTCTTCAGGCAACAAGTCCATCTCACAAGTAGGATTCACAAGCTCTGGGTTTTAACACTCAACCCAAAAACCAAGCCAATACAGGGGGATCTTTAAATTCCATTACCATTACAATAATACAAGACCTGGTGGCTTCTATACAGAAGGGCTTGGAATATGATATTCCAGAGGTCAAAGAAGCTAGGATTAAAACCAAGAATCACCTACCCAGCAAAACTGAGTATAATTCTTCAGGGGGAAATATGGTCATTCAATGAAATGGAGGAATTTCAAGCATTCTTGATGAAAAAACCAGAGCTGAATAGAAAATTTGACTTTCAAATACAAGAAGCAAGATAAGCATGAGAAGGTAAACAGGAAAAAAAATCATAAGGAATTTATTAAAGTTAAACTATTTACATTCCTACATAGTAAAATGATAATTGTAACTCATGAGACTTTTCTCAGTATGAGGACAGTTGAAGAGAATATATATGTATATATGTATACATACATATATGTATGTATAGGAGGGTGTGCATATGTATAAATATATGTATATGAGTGTGTGTATTTGTGTGTACATGTATATATAGACAGAGGGCACAGGATTAATTAAATAGGAAGGGATGATATCTAAAAAATAAAATTAAGAAGTGAGAGAGGAATATATTGGGAGAAGGAGGAAGGGAGAGATAGAATAGGGTAAATCATCTCATATAAAAGAGGCAAGAGAAAACTGTTACAATGGAGAAGAAGAGCAGGAAGGTGAAAAGGAATGGGTCAACCTTACTTTCATTGGATTTGGCTTAAGGAGGGAATAACACACACACTCAATTGGGGGTATCTTACCTTACAGGAAAGTAGGGGGAAAGGGGATAAAAGGGGGTTGCTAGAAGGGAGGGCAGATTGGGCGAGAGGGTAGTTAGAAGCAAACACTTTGGAAAGGGACAGGTCAAAGGAGAAAATAGAATAAGTGGGGGGCAGGATAGGATGGAGGGAAATATAGTTAGTCTTTCACAATATAACTACTATGGAAACGTTATGTGTAACTACACATGTACAAACTATATTGAATTTCATGTCCTCCCAGTGGGGGTGGGTGAGGGGGAAGAAGGGAAAGAATCTGGAAATCAAAGTTTTAAAAAGAAATGTAACTGGGAAATAAGATATAGAGACACTGGGGAGTATAGAAATCCATTTTGTCTTACTGGAAAGTTAGCGGAGAATAGGGGAGATATAAGAGAGAACAGACTGAGGGAAAAGGTATTTAGTAGGCTCGCTGCCTTGGGGTGGGTGGTAAGGGAAAGATAGGGAGAAAATTTGTAACTCAAAATCTTGTGGAAATGAATGTTGAAAACTAAAAATAAATAAATTCCACATGTCCAAAACAGAACTCATTATCTTTCCCTCCAAACTCTCCCATCATCCTACTTTCTCTATTATTGTAGAAAGCAAACCATCCTCCCATTCCCTCAGGCTTGCAATCTAGGGGTCGTCCTGGACTCCTCACTATCCCTCACCCTTCCTTTCTATCTGTTGTCAAAGCTGTTGACTTTACCTTGGCAACAGCTCCCCAATATAACCCCTTCCCTCTTCTGACACTGCCACCTGTTGGCTCTAGTGCTGGCTTTCATGACCTCATGACCTGACACCTGAGTTATTGCAACAGCTTCTGTCTGGTCTGCCTGCCTTAAGTCTCTGCGTTCCAATTCATCTTCCATTCAGCCACCAAAGTAATTTTCCTAAAATGCAGATCTGTCACCCTACAATTCAGTAAACTCCAGTGGCTTCCTATTGCCTTGAGCATCAAATACAAAATGATCTGTTTTAAAAACTCTTCATAACCTAGCCCCCTCCTACCTTCTAGCCTTCTTATACCATACTCCCCAACACATATACTTCAACTCTGTGACACTGGCCTCCTGGTTATTCCATAAATAAGAGACTCCATCTCTTAGTTCTAGACATTCTCTCTGGCTATCCCCATGCCCACAACATTCTCCCTTTCCACCTCCAATTACTGACTTCACCATCTTTAAGTCCAAATTAGAACCCCACCTTCTACAGGAAGCCTTCCCCAGCTCCTCTTAATTCCAGTGCCTTCCTTCTGTTAATTATTTCCTATTTCTCCAATATGTAGCTTCCTTTGCATATATTTGTTTGTATGTTATCTCCCTCATTAGGTTGTTCCTTAAGGGAAGGGACTGCCTTTTGCCTCCTTTTGTATCCCTAGGGCTTAGCACACTATGTGCCTGATACATAGTAAGTGTTTGGTAAATGTTGATTGATTGATATGGAACTGTATTTTTTCCATCCAATCTTCCTTTGGGGTATAAAACCCTATTTTCCCAAGAGGACCTTGAGTCACTTAGCATATAGAGTGGGTATGCCAACTGCTTCCTGGGCATTTATTTGTTGTTTATCTAGTGAATCCACCATATTCCCAGTAATCTGGAGTCTGAGCTATGGCGATTGGGGCTGCCAATTCAATATTTGTAGTGACTGTATCCATTAGCAAAAGGGGCTACTTAATGATATCCTCTCTTGTATGTCCTTCCACTAAATTTTACTGCACTCTATGATTGTCTCTCCTATAGTCACTTATTGCTTCTCTTGATTTGAACTCAAGCATTGATTGGGTTGATCAAGGGCAATAAGTAATTTTACTCATCATTTTTTCTCATGATCTAATTTTTTTTAAAGTTTCTAAGGGAGAAGTAAGTTGAGAGAGAAGGATTGAATATTAGATCCTTATTGATCTTTCTTTATCAAAGCCTGCGTTGAGAATATGAGACACATGTAACTATGAAACAAACGCTCAGCCACTCAATCAGCTCTCTCTTATGTTAGAGGAGGACCTTCTTTGCAGACCTTAAGGGAAAAATGAAATGCAGGATAACCATATCAGGGTCTGCAGTTGGTTGGACTTGGGAGCAAGGTTTCAGCAATACAGCATCTGTCCTGATATTCTTCAAGGCCTTTTAATACCAGAGTCTTGTGCCCTTTCTTTGTAGCAGTTGAATCTCATTGTGTTTCCTCTCTCCTAGATCCATGATGCTTCTCACGTTGGTAAAAAGTACAAACACAAAAAATAAATTCAATCAACTTTTATCAAGAGGCTTTTATGTAAGGAAACAATCTATAGTAGATAGGTCAGGTGCATGGTATTTGCTGTGTGGTCCTGGGCAAATCATTTAACCCCTCAAATCTCTCAGAATCATTTAACTTCTTAAACAGATCACTATTTAACCCAGTAAATTGCAGAAGAATTGTTGACTGGCAATCTGCATTTGTGGGAAAGTTTCTTTAACTTAAATTCCCTACAGCAATGAAATTACAAGCCCCATCCAAAAATGTGAAAATCTCTGTGCTAGGTACTTTGAATACAGAGATGAAAAAATTGCATAGTCCGTGTTCTTAGACTTTACAATCTACACTAAGAAATAATAATACAAGGTAACCCACAATAAAACTGTATGTCTAGTGTAAAAGTAAGTGGTACAAGAATTTCAGAAGAGGAAGAAAATAGTTTGGTAGAAATTCTTAGAGAACTATTGACTTTCATGGATAAATAGCCCTTGAGTTCAGCCTTAAGAGTGGATAGGTCTGAGCCTGGAGAGTATTGGGTTAGAAGGCAGAGAAATAATCAGAAACTTTGAAGTACTAGCATAGATTTAGAATTGGAAGAGAAATCATCTACTTGCACCACCCTCATTTTATAGATGAGAAAACTGGGCCCAAGGAGGTTAAGTAACTTGCCCAAGGTCATACTCAAGTCTCCTAATTGTACAATGTGCATTTCTCTTGTCTTGAGACCAAAGAAGAAAAGAGGTTCAAAAGGAGGAGGTGGTTCACAGTGGACCATACTGAGGACAGGTCAGGGAAAATGTAGACTAAAAAAAAGTCATTGGAACCTGGAGATTAGGAGGTTGTTGGTAATTGTAATGGTAATGTAATTTGAATTTGAAGACTCTTTTTGTATTGGCAAGTTAGTAGACACTTAGCCACCTTGTTTCAAGTTAAGCAAAGGTAGTAGGTACTTAGCACTTAGTAACTGATCAAACCTCTGTGAAAGAAACAGAAGGTATGAACCCCTGTTCCTGAAATAACAGGAAGGGGTTGGCTGAAACATGAAGTAGTTAATGTTGTGTGTATATAAGGAAAAGTCCCAGAGAGGAAGAGCCAGAATTTCTTGGGACCAGCATCTGGAGGCAGAGCAGCTACAGGAGAGAATTGAGAATTGAGAACTGAGTCTGAGTCAGATCTTGGAGCAAGAGCAAGCCCCATGGAGGCTGAGGAGGAGCCAAGGATGCTGGAGAGACAAGCCCCTTCCTCTCCCTTGGATAAGGTGATTCTGATTTTTTGAACAGGCTACAGAAGACTGAGGAAGCATGCCTGGGATGCTAAAACTTTGTCTGTTTGTGGCTTGGTTGAGCCTTGAATTCCCAGGAACAGAAATTGTGAAGGATTTGAGATGGACTGGACCCTGTGAGCTCCAATACAGAGTAGGAACTGCCTAGAGAACTGGACAAGGACCTAGGAGCTGTCTGCCTCTGAATCTAGTTGACTGTTTGGTGGATTCAGGTAGGATCTGGGACCATAGAAGTGGATCCAGGGAATCTGAGAAACCACCCCAAGTTAAGATGAAAGAAGACTTTACTTGGATACTGTATACTCACTGAGGAATTGTAAATTTACTAGTGACCTAGGGGTGGAGGATCTATGTATTTTCTAATGATTGTACTTAGTGATTAATGATCCTTAGTAATTGATTACTGAATAAGTGACTGATTGAGTTAATTTAGTGTGCCCCATGAGTGGAAGACTTTGACTATTGTACTTTGAAATGATTGTTCTTTGTTCAAAACTTTGTGGCCACTATGGTGGAAACTATGTAGCCATTTTAATGATAAACTGTTGTGAATACTATATTGTGATTTTCTGTGATAAGTTGTAACATTGTGAATGCTGTACTTTGATTTACTGTGAATGTTTTGCTTTGATTTGTTATGGAATAGAGTGTTCACTAATCAGAACCTTAAAAGCTGTTCACAGTAGCATTCTTCTGGAAAGCTGCTTGCACATGGCATTACAGTAACCTTTAACAATTCAGTTGCAGTATATTGGTGAGAAGCTTGATTGCATAAGATTAGTGAACAAATAAATGGTGATGAAGTAGAGATAACAGCTCTGAAATGCTTGTCTTAGAAACTGACAGTGAAAAGGAGAAAAATGGAAAAGTAGCTATGACAAGAAGCAGGGTCAAGTTCAAGATAAGGTTTGTTGTTGTTCAGTTGTATCCTGCTCTTTGTGACTCCCTTTGGGGTTTTCTTGGCAAAGATGCTGGAGTGGTTGGCCATTTCTTTCTCCAGCTCATTTTACAGATGAGGAAACTGAGGCGAAATAACTTGTCCAGGGACACACAGCTAGCTAGTAAATGCCTGAGGCCAGATTTGAACTCAGGAAGATGAGTCTTCCTGGCAACACACCTCTCTAGTGCACCACCTAGTTGCTCTAAGGTAGACCTTGCTACAGAAACACCAACAAGCTCAAGTGTAGGGACCAGGAGATGAGAAACACAAGTTAAAATAAAGAGATGAATATGAAAATGTGGGAGAAATTAGACATTTATTAGGTGAAAATACACAAGAATATAGGAGTTACAGCTCCTTGAGAGCAAGGACTGTTTTATTTTTGTCCTTATATTTCTAGTGCACAGTACTTGACACATGTTAGGTGTTTTATAAATTTTTCTTAAATTGGATTGAATTAATTGGAAGGGGGAAGGGGACTTTAGAAATCATATGGACCAATGTACTCATTTTACAGATAAATAACTTGTCCAAAATCACAGGCATGACAGAGCCAGAATTCTAATGCAGGCCCTCTAACTCCAAATCTAGTGTTCCCTTAATTTGGAGACCCCAAATTGAGACTTCCTGTTGTTGTTGTTGTTCATCTTTTGTTTCAAAGACGATTGTTGACATCCTGGGGTGATGTCTTGATTCAAACGTGAATTGGATTTAAATGAGGCAGAGCCGTGCAAAGTAATCAGCTTCACTCTGTCTTCCAGAGTCATTGAAGTTCAGTGACAAGATGAAAATCAAGATGACTGGTGATGGCCCGGGATACAGTGGATGCCCTTGGTGTCTTCAATGCCTGACCCAGCTCTAAGCACTCCATAGTGCCTACTTTAGCTGCTTTCACAGCTGTTGAACAAATTGTTCTCATCTGCCCATTTTGCTAAGGAAAATCTTCACATGCTTGGTTGGGGTAGACATCCCTAATAACTTGCCCTCATTGATGGGGTTGAGGCCTGTTGATTACCCTCAAACTGGTTAAAACTAATTGGACAACAAAGCACTATAGTAAATAGCCCGTGAGGTCCTTTACAATGCCCAGATTCATGAGACTCAGAGTCTGAATGGCCTTTCTGGTTTCTTTCAGCTCTAATTCCTATGATCCTCAGAACATGAGGACTCTAATCTGGTGAGTAACTCTTATAAGTGTAGTTCCAGGTAAGGCACAGAACTTATTTTCTCAGTCCTTTCATTTAAAAGAACCAATTCAAATAGAATGTTGGGAGCAATTATTAAATTAAAATAACAGTATTAATTATTGCAATAACCTGTAATTAATTTCAATAATACTCAATGAACACATTAAAATGGCTACTTATATGCAAGGTTCTATGCAAGGTCTCTGGGGATAGAAAGACAAAATAAGAAAAACACTCCCTGCCCTCAAAATGCATACCTTATATTGGAGGAACACCACAAAAACATACAAAAAAAATACAAAGTAGTTTAAAAAAATTTTTTTTCAATTTTATTTTATTTTTGGGTCCAAATTTTCTCCTTCTCCCTTCCTTTATCTTCATCCTTCACCAGAAAGCAAGAAAAACAAAAACCACTGCAAATGTGTATAGTCCATTTTTGTAAATTTGCATTTTCTTAATTTTTAAAATTTTAATTCAAATTAAATCTACATAAATTTATGTAAATTTACATAATTATGAAGTTACATAAATGGGCTATATCCATCACCATCATCATCCTCAATCTGCATTTTGACTCTATCATCTTTCTATCTGGAAATGAATAATGTATTTTCATCATCAGTGCTCTGGAATTCTGTTTGGTCATCGTGTTGATCCAAGTTCCTAGGTTCTTTGTCTTTACAAAATTGTTGTAATTAGCACAAAGTAATTTCCAGGGGAAGACAACACTATATACTGGAGGAAAAGAGGGGAAATCAGGAAAGGTCTCTATAGAAGGTAGCACCTGAGTTGGGCTTTAAAGGAAGCCAAGGATTCTGAGTGGAGGAAGTGAAGAGGGACAGCATTTTGGATATAGGGGGCAGCTTGTGCAAAGACATCAAGACAGGAGATGGAATATTGTGTAAGGGGAACAGCTGGTAGGCTAGTTTGCCTAGAATGGAGAAGGCCTAAAGGGGAGTAAGAGGTACCGTCAAAAGAATTGAAGCATTGTAACTGCAGACAGTAATAATGACTCATAACTTTATAGCAATTCTGGGTTTTCATAGCAATTTCTGTCCATCTTATAAAGTAGATAATTTGGGATAGGGGGAGCTGGAGCTATGACTTCATCCATATGAGGGAGGTAACACAAGTATTATCTCCACATTTACAGATGAGGAAACTGAAGCAATTTGCCCCAAATCAGGCAGCTAAGAAGTGCAAAGAACTCAAAATCTGGCCTTCTGACTCCAATTGCCGGGCTTTTTCTCCTATGTTATGATCTGTACTTTTTTAGCAGGGATTGTTTCAGTAAAAAGACACATAGGCATAGTATGGACATAAACCACAGAACTACCACGCATATAATCCTAGGTTAGCAAACTAAGGAAAAGAACTAGTAACTGAGGAGACACACAGGATGTCTGGGAATCTCCATGGTAACCTGGGAAGCAGGGAGGCATAACACTGTCTTTCCCCCTCCCTCCCATTCTCCCTCCCTCTCTCCCTTTCTCTTTCTCTCTCTCTCTCTCTCTCTCTCTCTCTCTTTTTCTCTTTGTCCCCATCTCCCTCTGTCTCTGCCTCTCTGTCTCTCTCTGTCTCTCCCCACCACCCCCCACCCCCAGCTGAAGCTATTCTCTCTGTCGATGTTGGGAGAGCAGGACTTTCAACTATCTTTTGTCTCTTTTACCTATAAGTAGCTTTCCACAGACCCAGGTGAGTTGGAAGTAGGTATAATTTAGAAGTTGCCAGCCTCTGTGCTTTATTCCTAGGAGCTTTGGAGATTTGCTTTACGTCAAAGGAACTGAACAAAAACAATTCCCTTGTGTGTATTTTAATTGGTGTTTCATGCTTTTAGAGCATCAGATGTTTAATTTGGAGCCTCTTATGGGACCATCTGTCCTTCTGGCTCTCCCAGGAGAGCAAAGGTCCATTGGTGTGTTGTGACTCTGCTTTGGCATCCCCCAAAGGGCTTAGAAATGGTTGGGCAATATTCATTCTGGCAAATTCTGAAACAAAACATTGTTTTGTTTGACTTGTCCTGTAGCCCACACCACCTAGGTCTGAAGTAGGTCTAGGATTCATTCATTCATCCATCTGTCCAACAAATATTGATTAAGCAACTATTGGGTGTACAGTTTACTATGGTAAGCAGTAGGACTGGGGGAGGGCATAATACAAGCTAGTATGTGAGGACAAGACAAACCCAAAGAACTATATTACTATAATATAATATATTACACTGTATTACACAGTATTACATGATATATTAGAGAAGTTGTGAAACAAAATGGTAGGTAAGGTTCTAGGGAAAAAATCATTATTACTAAGATGGGGTGAAAGAAATTGGAAAAGGTTTCATGAAGGAGAAAGCATTCAGGATGAGCTTTTATGAAAGGGTAGGAATTGAACAGTTCAAGGCTAAGGGAACAAAATGAGCAAAGGAGAGAGAAGCATGAGTGTGCTTGGGGGCAGAGCATAGCCTAGTTTGGCTGAAGCATATGCTTGCTACATAGTGGATAGTAATATGACATCAAATTAGAAAAGGAAAGCTAGATTGTGAGGGACCTTAAATGCAAGGCAAAGCAATTTGATTTTATTTGAGAGGCAGTGGGAATCCACTAAGTACTTTTGAGGAGAGGAGTAATGTGGTCACATTTGTGCATAAAAGATTATTCTGGCTGTGGTTTGAAGGATGCGTAAGAGGGAGAAGAAAGTGGAAGCCAGAAGACATGTGATGAAGCTATTCCAACACTGTAGGGGGTGATAATGGGAGGCCTATACTAGGCTAGGATAGTAGTGGGATTAGGATCCTATGTCTTTCCCCTCTGCTGAAGCTGGACCATAATGTCCAAGGTCTACAGAAACTTACTATAACAGAGCAAGGAAGACGGAGGGACACCCAGTGCTCAAACATGAAAGAATACGATTTCAGGCGAAGTAGCCATGAAAAAGGTAGTGCTATCTGCCAGTGCCTGCTGGTCTCCTAGTGTTCTCCCTGGCCTTGGACCACTTCTATGAACTTTTTCCCACATAGGGTATTTGTGTGTTTATCTGTGTGTGTGTGTGTGCGCGCGCGCACGTGCGCATGTGCACAGACCTCCAGTTTTGCCCATGTAGATTACGTGTGTCTGCATGAGTCTGTCTATGTGTGGCTTACAGAAAAGCAAGGATAGGTATGTTTAGAGCTTCTGCCCCTTCATTTTCTCCAAGGGAGTTTTTAATCTCTGCCAGGAGGAGAAGCAGAAGTTCAAGGTTAAAGACCAGCCACTCTACTCTCCTCAGAGAGAGAGAGGATGCTGGACTGGAATTTTATCTGTCCATTCCCTTAAATATTGTTTAGTATAGAGCAGGGCTTCCTAAATTTTTTTCTACTCATGACTCTTTTTCTCCTGAGAAATTTTTACGTGACCCCAGGTATATAGGTATAAAAAATAGGTATACAAATCAAACATTTACTGATAATAAATCATAAATTTATTTTAAAACAATCCTTTAGTATATATATAATTTTACCATTTGTTAAAGATGAAAGCAAATTTGCATACTAATGAGTTAGAGGTACTTGTTTATTTTTAAATAATTAAATCTTAGTGGAATGTTTGATATTGCAGGACATAGAGCATTTTCAATGTCTTTCAGAGTTTATCAATATTTTGATTTTATAATCGTCAATGATGAGAATGCCACTTCACAGAAATATATAGTACAAAATGGCAGAAGTATGTTTAGGGCCATTTCAGAAATTGTTGGAAATTCTGTCCTAATCCCAAGCCAAAATTCATTTAATGATTTTGTATGTAGAGTAAAGACACTGCAATTTTTAACATATAATAGTCTCAAATCCGAGCAGAGGTGTTTCTGGCAGTGTTCTTTGGTGATACATTTTGTAGCGGCATGTGCAAAGTGCACGTGTTACATGTTCAGAACCAAGGCTGCAGTGAAGTTGCACGATGCTCCACAGGTAGGCACTGCCAGAAACACCTTGGATTCATTACACGTTTGATTTTATTGTTGTTTCGTGTTCAGAAACCTTTTACTGTTGTCAAATTTTTCACAGCCCCCACATTCAGTTACGTGACCCCAAATGGGGTTGCAACCCACAAATTAAGAAGCAGTGGTCAAGGGGAAATAGTTTTTAGGTTCAAGCTATGCTCCTAATAGCTATCTCATAATGAAAAAGGATTGCCCCAAGCTATATATCCAAGGCTTGAGTCCATTCTCTTCAAATGCCAGTTCTACAATGAACTCATGTGGTAACTAGCAAATAAACCCTTTTGGCCAAACTGATAGCAAACAGAAATCAGAGGAATTATATAGAGGAAAATATATACTGACAATACCCAAATGAATGAGTTCTCCCTTTGAGAGAGAAATAACTCAGCTCAACTGAGAAAGAGTCTCTGATTTCACCCAAGGGAAAATTCCCCAGTCTCTAGTATAGTAAGCTTCGGGTAGGAACGTGATTGAGGTTATTGGCTTCTCCACATGTCAGTTTCTTTCCAGAGTCTTTCTATCCCTTCGGGGACCTGAAGAAAACCTGGAAACATGTAACTTCTCTCCTGAAGCTAGAAGCCAAAAAACAGGATCTCCTTAAACTGTGTTATAAAGCAGTAATCATCAAAACAATCTGGTACTGACTAAGAAATAGTGGTAGATCAGTGGAATAGCTAAGGTATATAAGTTTTAGCAGTAAATGACAATAGTAATCTAGTGTTTGATAAACACAAAGACTCAAGTTTTGGGAACAAGAACTCACCATTTGACAAAAACTTCTGCTGAGAAAACTAGAAAACGGTATAGCAGATTGCTGTTTGTTCTTTGTTCTTGAAGAGGACTATGAGGTCAGAAAGGTGATGCCATGACTTACAAGTGAATTGGATTTAAGGAGAGAGGGCTGTGCAAAGACACCAGCCTCACTTTTTCCTCTGGAGTCAATGGGGTTCAATGGCAAGATGAAGATCAGGATGACTGGAGATGGTTGGTCCCAGACGTAGTGGGAGACCATGGCCTTTTTAAGCTAAGGTCTTTACCAGGTCTCAATTTGACTGAGGCAATGCCCATTCAGTGATTGAGGTTAGGTAAGAAATGAGCCAAAAAATAGCCTCTTTTACCTGGTTAAAAAATAAAACTGTATACATACATACATACACACATACATACAAATATATATGCACACATACATATACATATGCATATATAATACATACATACAATATACACATGTGTGCATAGCAATATGGGTGGGGAAGACCCTCAGGGTTTCTGATCAAAACAGAAACAATTGCTATTTACATCCACTCTGAGCAATCAGGGTCCCAACAACAACCCCATGGACTTGAGCTGGGACCTATTGTTGGCCAATCAATGAGAGCCTGAGTGATTTGTGTTTAAAGTATGATCCTTAAAAAAAAGATATCTAGCCTATAAACCCCAAGATATCTTTTGAGATTTCAGTGATCAGAATTTACATGGCTTTGGACAAAGCGCCTACAGGTAAGGGTATGATACCCTATGTAGACAGAAGGAGAGGAAGAAGGAAAGGGAAGGAAAGAAAGGAAAGGAAAAGAAGGAAGGAAGGAAGGGAAGAAGGAAAGAAGGAAAGAAGGAAGGAAAGAAGGAAGGAAGGAAGGAAGGAAGGAAGGAAGGAAAGGAGGAAGGGAGGGAGGAAGGGAGGAAGGGAGGGAGGAAGGGAGGGAGGAAGGAAGGAAGAAGCTGTGTGGCCCAACTGGAACTGGCAAGTTATGGAAAATCACTATAGACCAATATCTTACACTGTATACCAAAATAAGGTCAAAATGGGTCCATAGACATAGAGGGTGATATCATAAACAAATTAGGAGAGCAAGGGATAGTTTACCTGTCGGACCTATAGAGAAGGGAAGAATTTATGACCAAACAAGAGATAGAGAGCATTACAAAATATAAAATGGATAATTTTGATTATATTAAGCTAAAAAGGTTTTGTACAAACAAAACCAAAGCAACCAAAATTAGAAAGCAGTAGAAAGCTGGGAAACAATTTTTACAGTAAGTATCTTAGATAAAGGCCTCATTTCTCAAATGTATAGATAACTGAGTCAAATTTATAAGAATAGAAGTCATTCCTCAATTGATAAATTAGCAAAGGACATGAATAGGCAGTTTTCAGACAAGGAAATCAAAGCTATCTATAGAGATATGAAAAAATGTTCTAAATCACTATTGATTAGAGAAATGCAAATTAAAAGAATTTTGAGGTACTACCTCACACCTATTACATTGACTAATACGACAGAAAAGGAAAATGATAAATGTTGATGTGGGAAAAGTGGGACATTAATGCACTGTTAGTGGAGTTGTGAGCTGATCCAACCATTCTGGAGAACAATATGGAACTATACCCAAAGGGCTATAAAGCAGAATACTCTTTGATCCAGCAATACCACTTTCAGGTCTGTATCCCAAAGAGATTAAAAAAAAAAAGCAGGGAGGACCTATTTGTGCAAGAGTATTTATAGCAGCTATTTTTGTGGTGGCAAAGAATTGGAAATTGAGGGAATGCACATCAACTGGGGAATGACTGAATAAGTTGTAGTATATGATTGTAGTGGAATACTGTTGTGTTATAAGAAATGATGAGCAGGATGATTTCAGAAAAACTTGGAAAGACTAATATGAATTGATGCAAAATGAAGTGAGCAGAACCAGGAGAACATTGTACATAGTAAAAGCAATACTGTACAGTAATTAACTGTGAATGACTTAGCTATTCTCAGCAATACAAAGACACAAGACAATTCCACAGAATTCATGATGAAAATGCTATTCCCCCTCCAGAGAAAGAATTGTTGGAGTCTGAATGCAGATAAAAGGTTTTGTACAAAAAAAACCGAAGCGACCAAAATTAGAAGTAAAGCAATATTTTTCATTTTCTCTATTTTTTGATGTTTTAAAAAAAATTGGTTTGTTTCTTCTTTCACAACATGACTAATATGGAAATATGTTACGTGATTTCACAAACCTGTACTAATTTGCTTACAGTGCCAGTGAAGGGTGAAGAGGGAGAGAGACTTTGGAACTCAAAATTTTGTAAAATGAAGTTAAAAATTGTTTTTATATGTAATCGGGAAAGTAAAATATTACTTGAAAAAAGAAAGATCACATACACACACAAAAGAAAGTACTAGAAACATTTTACAGCAGAGATTTCTTCTAATTAACATAATTATAATTTGAGTGTCAGTCAGAGATCCATTCAAAGTTTATTTGCTCTTAATCAAACAAGAGGGCCAAAACCAGGCCCAGTGCTCTATAGTAATTGAGTATTTCAGTATATGCTTGGGAATGAGGGATATAGGGTAGAGAGGGTGAGCACATCAGGAAATGACTGTGATATAAATACAAAACATTAATTTTAATAATCAAAATAAAATGAAATTTTAAAATGCCAAACAAAAACAAAAATAGGATCTCACTTCTAGCTCTTGTCAACTCCACCCTTCATGCAAGCATGGAACATTGAATAATCAATCTCCACCAATGAGAAGAGTCTTATGCCATTGATGCAAATGGGATTTAGACCACCTGTTAGAGCCACAGGCTTCCCAGTCGCCAAAATTTGGTTACCTGGGAATTCTGGTTTGATCCAACACAGCCTACAGGTTACTTTCTGGACTTGGGCTCCCACAGAGTATTTTTTCCTCTGGCTCTATTAATTATCTCAAATTATTAACACTAGATTGACACATACTCTTCTGGGTATGGTACAAACCTTTAACCTACATGGCCCTGGAACTTTCCCAGTTCCCTGATTTGTAGGGCCAGGGTAGCTGAAAGCTGTGTACACAAAAGTGACCCAACAGCAGCAATATGATATAGAAAAATGATAATTGGATTAGCAACTTTGCTCTAAAGTTCCATCGCTAATAACCTCTGGAAAGCTATTTAACTTTTCCATACCCCAGTTTTCTCATCTCTAGCATCCAAAGCCTCCTTCACATTGAAATAAGTGACAAAAATATTATTATCATAATTTTTTGGCTTGAGGGAAACTGAGGCTTAGTAAAGTCATGTAATTTTCCTTTGGTCACACAGGTAATAAAATAACAACAATAATTGACATTTAAGTAGTATTTCATATGCTTTTTTATTTGATCCTCAAGACAACACGGAGAGAAACACCCTAGGAATCATCATTATCATTTCAGAAATTAGGAAACAGGCTTAGAGGGGTTAACTGATTTGCCCATGCTCACATAACTCATAGGTATGAGAAGCTGGGTTTGAATTCAAGTCTCTCTGAAATCCAGATTCAGCACTTCTACTATACCATGGCACCTAGGTCAAATCAATCAATTAATCAACAAGTATTTAAGTGCCTACTAGGAGTTCAGCAATATTTGTCATACCTACTTGCAAAGGGAAGTTGTGGGGATCAAATGAAATAATGCATGAAAATGTAAATATTATGATTATACCCTGGGTCATTTAGCTCAGAAATTCAGAACACATAGTTCTGTTATATGCTGCTAAGATGATGATAAGAGAAGGAATACTGGAGGGAGATACTATCTAGCAACTCCTTTGTGTCCTGAGAGGACTGAAGTATGGCAGAATAGCATTATCTATGACTGTGCCATTTGTTAACCAAAGAACACACTAATAGAGAATTCACTGAGCATGACCCTAATGTGAGGTCCTGTGAAATATTCTTCGTAGATGTCTAAATATGCAGAATTAGCCAACTTATTCTATGTCTTTAAGGTCCCTTTCTTTCCCATGAAGCCAGTAATTATTCTTTATTCCAATTATTTTAAGTCTATATTAATAGAGGTCCTCATTTGAATGAGCTCTACTATATATACAATTTATAATTCAGTTCCACCAATGTCATACTTTTGAAGAAAGAAAACAACAAAGCTATTTCTTCAATCAGACCTTTTAAAAAGAGCTTCTTTTCATAATTTTTCTTACTTTGTGTGAGTCAGTTCAGAATGGATCCTGTTGGAAGTCTGCTATATGGATGTGAATAGCATCTCTCCTTACCTATTGGATTGTTTGAGGTTTATCTCTGGTGGGGAAAACAGACAGAAATACGACCTTCCAGGTCATATCAAAGCAATGTTGTAGAGTGGGGAGAATGTGGAATTTGAAGTCAAAAGACTCCATTCTGCCTATGTTGACCTTGACCAAGTCATTTCCCTTCTTTGGGCCTTAGTTTCTTCATTTGTAAAATGACGATATTGGACTTAGATAATTTCTTTTTTCCCCCAGAATTTATTTATTTATTTTTTAACATTCATTTCCGCAAGATTTTGAGTTCTAAATTTTCTCCCCATCTGTCCCTCCCCCCACCCCAAGATGGCAAGCAGACTGATTACCCTTTCTCCCAGTCTGCCCTTTCTTATATCCCCCCTCTCTTTCCCCTTACGCCCTTACCTCTTACTTTCTTGTAGGACAAGATGGATTTCTACACCCCATTGTCTGTATATCTTATTTCCAGACTGTATGCAACGAGAATTTTTTAACATTTGATTTTCAAACTTTGAGTTCCGGATTGTCTCCCTTCTTCCTTATGTGATTTCTAAGGTCCCTTCTGGCTGTAAATCTATGATCCTACTTTAGTTTTCCAAGGATCCAGTAGATTACCAGTGCCCCCACTTTTTTTTAATCTAATGCAAATTACAATCCCTCAAGACAATATTAGGAAATTTTACCCCCTGTGGGCAATCTTCTAATGATACACTTCTGCAGACTTAGCTAGGCTCATTCTTGGACAAGAGACACATAGAGCTTGTCACCAAAACATCTATGACAAGCCACGGTCCATCAGCTGACAGCCTTTTTGTCTATATACAACATTCTTTTGACTTTTATCACTATCCTTCTGCATCATCACCCTCCTAGCTGTGTAGCTTTGAACAAGGCACTTTATTTTCCCAGGCCTCAATTTCTTTATCTGTGAGCTGATGATTTGTACTGACTACAGGATCCCTATGAGACCTTCTAGCTCTAAATTCCATGATCAAAAAGTCCCTCCAGGACACATTTTTCTTGCTACCTTCTTCAGATACTAATTATTGTAGCTGAGGGATAGGTCCTCAGGAGTGCCCTCATACTTAAAACATGATACTGAGAAAATACATTTTCCATGAGCTAGGATTAGGATTAAAAAAAACAGTTGCCAACTCAAAGGACTGTGGAACTGAATCTTGTAAACTAAAAGTAAATAAATAAATCAATTTTCAAAAAACAGTCACCATAGGCACAATAGTGTAGAATGGAGGTAAGGGGTGGGGTTTGGGGTAGGTGAGAAGGGAGAAGAATCATGAAGTACATTCTGATTTTGTATAGATTCACATATTTCTAATGCTAATAGCATAATGTAGCAGAAAAAGCATTGATCTTACAGTCAGAGGACTTAGGTTCTAATCATCATTTTGTTACTCATTAGCCGTTTGACCTTGGACAAGCGATTTTACCACTTGTATACCTTCCCACTTGTTCCTGCAAGACTCTCAGTGTGGCACCAAAATGGCCCTTTTCTTCAGACCAGAATAAATGTCCATGCCTGTTAACTTCCTGTGTGGCTCCATAGACTCTACAACAGATGTCACATCTAGGTCACAAAGCAATTTCTGCAATGTCATTTAAAAGCCTACTTGAACAAGTCAAGTGGCAGAGCAAGATCAGCAATGAAGCCAGGCTACTAGTGGTGCTTGTCAGAGCCCAACCACACTGGGCCATCTGTGTGCAAAGAGGGGTGAACAGCAGAATACAAAAGCTCCTTTTGTAAAGTGAGCTGAAGTGGCTCCATTATGAGCAGAGAGGGCAGAAGATGCCTTCAAGGATTGCCTGAAATGCAGCTTCAGACAATGAAGCTTGACTGGCAGATGACTGAGAACAAGGGTAGAGAAAACAACTAGCAGGGGTTCAGCTGGAGGGAGGAGAGCTGGCCTTTTTGAGCAGAGACTTTGGGTTGCTTGTGACTCTAAGAAATCACGCAGCAAACCGTTTTGGGCTATAGTTGCTCATCAGAAAACAGAGTTCAGAAGGATTCTGTGTGGAAGGGACTAACAGTACCCACAATGTGTGACCAAATAAGTCAAAAGTGGCAAACCACCACCATCTAACATTTTTTAAAACTAAAAGACAAAAGCTCAATATAGTGTGCAATGCCATGTTGTCAGTATCCAGTAAAGAAACACTGGTTCCATAGTGAGGAAGCAGAAAAAGAAAGAAGAAGAAGAAAAATAGGAAGAGGAGGAAAAGGAGAAAGGAAAAAGAAGGGGGAGGAAGAAGGAGGAGAAAGCGGAAAAAGGATTTGGCAATCCAACTAAAATGTATATTAAACTAATATTATGGGTACAGCTAGACAGTCTTGGAACCAGGAGGACCTGAGTTCAAATTCGGCCTCAGACACTTGACACACTTACTAGCTGTGTGATCGTGGACAAGTCATTTAACACCAATTGCTTTACCTTCCCCCCTCAAAAAAAATTAATATTATGGACATTATGCTTGGCATTTGGAATACTGTCACTCCACTATAATGCATGGCCTGGGTCACCTTGTATGGCATCCCCATATCCTAAGCTTCCATTTTCCCTACTTCCCATAATAGATAGAAAGAACTGAGAAAACTCTCAATTTAGATGTGTCAAAAGCCCAAAGCGAAATAACAATTTTTCATTGCTCTCCTCCTGCTGGCATGAAATATGAAAGAAGATTAGGAAGCTATATCACCAGCATACCTAAAGTCAGTTAATCAAGAAGTATTTGCTAAGTACTTACTATTGAGAGAAATGAGTAATAGCAAATGATTTGGAGAGATCCAGAGTTTCCCTTTTTGCTATGATCCTCTTTTCAAAGTTTAATCTCCTGAAGGACATTACTAATGGTGAGACTGAATTAACCCTCTTCAATGAATCAGATCTCACCCAACCTTACAAGGAATTTAATCTAAGGTGGGGAAAGCCCTTGTGTACTACACAGGTTTGGGTGGGGATAAATTCTTTGATTAGATTGCCCAAGACTGGGGGGTAATTTAGAAGTAAATTACATGATCAAAGTTCATTGGAAGAGGTTCAGCCCCTTATTGCAATATTCATTCTGTCTCATGACTTGTTAACTGATCAAAGTTGATTGCCACCCTCTAGAACACCCACTTTTCCAAGGTCATATAAGCCTTGAACTGCCTCCTTCCGCTCCCTCCATTGCCACTGAACTTTTTTTTTTACTAAAATGTTAGCATTATTAATAAAATGACTAATTAACCAGAAATTGTCTCTTGAACTTTTTAACCATCACACTATGGGCAAAGCACTGAGCTAAACACCAAATGATAAATCAATAAACACAGATAGAAAGTAAAAAACATTATTCCTGCCCTCAAGGACCTTACACTCTAGTGGAAAACACAACATGTAACGGCTAGGTCCGTACAACATGTATACAGAGTTGATAGAAGGTACCCTCAGAGGGAAGGCCTGAGGAGCATGAGTAGCTGAGAAAGAGCTCCTACAGAAGAGAGTATTTTATCTGAATCTTGAAGGAAGTCAGTGAAGCTAAGAGGAGGAGATGAGAAGGGGAGAGCATTCCGGGAATGAGGCACAGAATTGAGAAGTGGAGTGTCACCTTCTAGAAAGCCAAAAGAGCTGGCTCCCAGAGTGTGTGGAGGTGAGGAAAGTGGAAGAAGACCAAAAAAGTAGGAGGAAACAAGTTATTAAATGCTTTCAATGCCAAAAGACCTTATGTTTTATGGTGGAGGTAACACAGAGTCTCTGGAGTTTTTTGCATAGAGGAGTGACGTGATCAGACTTTAGGAAGCAGAAACACTTTAGGAAAATCATTTTGGCAGCTGAGTGGAAGGTAGATTGGAAGGCCAATGCCACAATCTAGGCACATGGTGGTATGGTAGCTATGTGAGTGGAAAGAAGGGGACATATAAAGGTAGGTAGAAATGACAAGATTTTACAATATAGAGCATGAATACAAGTAAGAAATCTAGGATGAAACCAAGTTTGAGAGCCTGGAAGACTGAGAAGGTAGTGGAGGCTTGGATAGCAATAGGAAAGTTTGGAAGAAGGAAGGATATGAGAGAGAAAGATGAAGTTCTGATTTGGACATATTGAATTTGAGATGCTTACCAGACATCCAGTTTGAGACATCTGAAAGGTCATTGGCAGTGTGGGAATAGAGTTTAGGAGAGAAATGAAGGCTAGCTGTATCGATCTGGAAATCATCTGCATATGATCATTAAACCCATGGGAGCTGATGAGATCACCAGGTGAATCTGGAAAAAGTGTTTTGTATCACTTCCTGCCATCCATGACAAAGTCGGATCACTGTTACGTCGTGAGAAGAGGTTAGTCCATTCACAAACAGGCATGTGTGGAGGGAGATAAGTCTGTGATGGGGAAGACAGACATTGGCAGGGAAATTTGTAGACAAAATTCCATCACCATCATCCCCGGTGAATATACTCAGTCAGTTAATACAGCTTTCCTCCTTTCTTGGCATCTTTGACTAAATATGAATTGAAGATTGTCAAAAAGATCCAAAGCAAACAAAAACTGCATACTCTGAGGTCACCTTGTTCCTGTCTATTCTTCTAAAAACAACCCTCCCAGACGAAATTTCAGAGTGCAGGGAGAATAAAAGACAGAAAGTCAAACTCTCATGATAGTTTGACACTTCATCTGGATTAACTCTGCCAACAATAATAATAGCTAGCTTTTATTAATAGTGTTTTGAGGTTTGCAAAGCACTTTACCAATATAATTTCTTTTGATTCTCACAACAATCAGATGAGACTGAGAGAAGTTGTAATTTGCCCTGCTAATTAGGCTATGAAGCAATGTTTGAACTTGTCCTACTGATTCCAAGTTAACATTCTATCTGCTGTGCCAATTAGCTGCCAATGAAAAGCCAGGTAATGTTAGATAGGTTGTCCCTTTTTTATTCCTCAGAGACTCAGCCGATTCATCTGTGAACTTTAAAGAATTTTTATATACATCTAGGATGCGACAAATGTCCTAGAGAGACATATTGTTTCATTTTAAAGATAAAAGATAAAATGCAGAGTACAATTAATATAATAAAAAATGAGATTTCTTCTTTTTTATAAAATAAAGCTCAAAATCTATTTTTATATTATATTTTACATACAATGTACAGTGCTGCATGTTTTGACATAAGATGATTTTATATGTGGGGAAAGCATTTGAATTTACATCATACTCTAATCAAACCAGACCACTAGCTGTTCTCTAAACTCAACATTGTGTCTCTTGCTTCCATGCATTTATTCAGGTTTTCCCTCTGTGCCTAAAAATTACTCTGTCCTCATCTCTACATCTCAGAATATTTATCTTCTTGAAAGTTCAGCTCAAGAGCCTTCTTCTGTGAAGCCTTCCACAGCCCCTGAGTTGTTAGAACTGCCTTTCTCTTCAAATGATCTTTCAATTATTTGTCTCTGTATGTGCTATAGGGGCTACTTAATTGTTGTCTTCATATTCCCAATGCAGTGATTTTATATATATATATTCAACTGTCCTTAGAATATTAAAAATGCAGAAGAACAGTAATGGGATGACTTTTCCTGGGACCATTTTACTTGAGTCTCATCAAAAAAAAGTTAAGAACAAGATGGTATTAATTGTAACTGACATTTCTACAGAGGCTTAAGGTTTAGAAAGTGCTTTTAGTATATTAATCCTGAAAGTTCAGTGGTAAAAGTATAATACCCATTTCAGAGCCAAGGAAATTGAACCTCAGATAGAAAAAGTGGCTTGCCCACGGTGATAGAACTAGTCAATATGGGGACAGAGATTCAAACTCAGGTCTCTTAAATACAAATCCAGCACTGTTTTATTATACTACATTGTCTCTTGGGTAAAGTTTCAGTTTTAAATTTTAATAACTTAAACCACACTAAGTCTTTTGGGACACCCTGTATAATAAGAATTCAAAGGAGGGCAAGATCTAGGTGTGGCCATGGAAAGTTTAATGAAGGAGATGAGACATGAGCCAGGATATAGAACTTCAACGGACAAGGACAGTGAGGCAGGCATTCTAAATTGGAGGAAGAATGAATGAATGGATGAATGTTGTTGTTCATCCTGTGTACTTGAAGAAGACCAAAATGACATCATGATATAGGGGTCAATGTACAGTGTGTCCAGTTGTGGCTGATCAGACGAATACAAACGTGGAAGACTCTACCACATTTGGACACAAATAGTATGTATGACCATTTGGGAGGGAGATGTCTCTTAATTTTTTATCTCACATTTCTTTTGAGCTACCACAATTCTGCTTTGCTTATAGAGCACAGAACCTTCTTTGATGAAAGAATAGCTTGCTGGACAATCCTATGCCAGTATCTTCCATGTCTCACAATCAATACCAAAGTTCTTCAGAGAGACCTTAAGATTGTCCTTGTATCACTTCTTCTGACTACCATGTGAGCATCTGTCTTGTGTGAGTTCTCTATAAAATAATCTTTTAGGAAAATGTATGTTTGGCATTCAAACAATGTGGCTGATCCATTGGAGTTGTACTATCTTGTAGTAGATAGTGCTTTACAATTCAGCTTTACAATGCTTTACAATTCAGCTCAAGAAAAGACCTCAGTGTTCAGCATCTTATCTTGCCAGGTAGTCTTCAGAATCTTCCTAAGACAATTCAAATGTAAGCAATTAAATTGTCTAGCATGGCGCTGGTAAACTGTCCACATTTCAAAGGCATATAACAATGAAGTCAGCACAACTACTCTGTAGACCTTCAGTTTGTAGGTAGTCTAACACCACTTCTCTCCTGCACATTCTTTTGGAGTTTCCTGAATGCTAAGCTATCTCTGGCAATGTGTGCATCAACCTCATTATTTATGTAGACAACCCTTGGGTATACTGCCAAGGTAAGTGAACTTATCCACAGCATTCAAAATTTCTCCATTTGCTATAACTGATGGTTCCACATATGAATAGTACAGTGCTGGTTGATGGAGAGCCTCTGTTTTCTTGGTGTTAATTATCAGGCCAAAATTAGCACAAGAGGCAAAGAAATGATCCATACTTTATTGTATCTCAGTCTCAGAGACTACATTGAGTGCACAACTACCTGTAAACAAAAAGTTGCATACCAACTTTACCTCCACTTTAGTCTTGGTTTGTAGCTTTTTCAAGTTAAATAATTTGCCATCAGTGTGGTAATTGACCTTGACACTGCTTTCATCCTTGTTGAAGGCATCTGAAAACATTCCTGTAAATATCATGCTAAAAAGCATGGAAGCAAGCACACAGATCTGCTTCACTCCATTGATGACTGGGAAAACATGAAAGCATTATCCATTATCTAGAACCCATGCAAGCATGTGTAAAGCCAAGCATGAGCAGCTTTCCAGAGGACTGCTGCTGTGAACAGTTTTCAAGGTTCTGATTACACAGTATAGCAAACTCTATTCAGTAACAAATCAGAGCAAAACATTCACAGAAAATCAAGGTATAGCATTCAGAATGTTATAACTTCACAACTTATCACTAAAATGGCCACATAGTTTTCACCAAAGTGGTCACATAGTTTTAAGCAAAGTACATTCATTTAGTCAATAACAAAGCCCTTAATTCAATCACAAAGTACAAAAGCCAAAATCCTCCACCCATGGGGTGCAATTAAGTTATATCATCAGTCACTACTCAGTGCCCTCTTAAGGGGTAGTAGAAAGTACAAAGGCCATCCACCCCTAGGTCACAAGTAAGTTACAATTTCATCAGTCAGCATTAAATACTCAAGGAGCGGTCTTTTCATCTTCATTAAAGGCAGGCTCTCAGCTCCCATGGTTCCTCTTCCACGGTCCCAGCTCCTACCTGAATTCAACCAACTGCCACCTGAGTTCAAAGGCAGACAGCTCCCAGTTTCTTGTCCAGCTCTCTGTGCAGTTGCAGTTCCTGTCCTGTATTGAAGCTCACAGTATCCAGTTCACCCCAAGTCCTTCACAGTTTCTGTTCCTGGGAAGACAAAGTTTAACAAAGCCACGGACAGACAAAGTACCAACACCACAGTCATGCTTCCTTTGGCAGCTCTGGCTGATTCTCAGAAGCTCTCAGCAGAAGTTTCAGCTGGCTCTCAGAAGAAGATCCTCCACCACAAGCTCCCTTCTCAAAATCAAAATAACTTTCTCTAGCCTGGGCCTCTCCTCCACAGCCTCCAGGTGCTTGCTGAGAGAAATTCTCTCTCTCTTTCTCTGGCAGCTGCTCTGCCTCCATGATGCTTGTCCCCAAAAGTTCCAACTCTTCCAGCTGGGGCTTTTCCTTATATATGGTATTAGCTCCTCCCTGTTCAGCCCCTTCCTGTTACATCAGCAACAGGAGTTCATACCTTCTGTTTCTTAACAGAGGCTTGATATAATTAAGTTGAAACTAAGTGCTAAGTACCTGTTAGCTTGCCAATACAAATGGATCTTCAAATTTCATTACTATTACAGCATGCCATCATGAAACTCTGGGCAACCAAATTTCACCATGATCTTCCACAGGTCCTTGTAACATTATGGAACTGTTCAGTCCATTTCCCAGGATCATGTCCTTATCACTGATCAGTGTGGCTTCATCAGCACTGAATAGTTGAGATGCACTAAAGGTCTTTGGTTCATAAATAGCCTTCAAGGCATCATAAGAATACTTTGAATTGTTGCTATCAGCATAAAACCAAATTTTATCTGCCTTCTCATGAGCAAAGAATCTTGTATGTTTCTATGCTTTGCTTGCACTTTACTTTTGATGAAGTTAAATGCTACCTTATCAGAGACAAACTATACTGCTTGTAAACTCTGTAGATTTCTTTTTTTTCATTTTGTAGTTTCTGAATTTTCCCATCATTTTCATTAAACCAATCCTGATATTTGCAAGTATTCTGACCAAGATTAGTACAGTGCTGTACACCAAATCTTTGAAAGCTGCCCACTTTTTTTCTGCTCTACTGTTACCAACAGTGTATTGGCTCAGTTTTCTCTCCAAGTTAGTAACACACAGTTCACACGGGAAAAAAACACTCTAACCTATTAAGGCTTAGTCTTCAGATAGTCATTATGCCTTGGGGTTACTGCTTTTGTTGAAAGTGAATTCATGGCCATTGGAACAAATTGTTCTCATCTGCTCATTTGCTGGGGGATGACTTCAGACACCCTCCTAACTTACCAACAGGTTTGAGTCCCATTCGTTACCCTCAACCTGGTTTCGCCAGTCTGCAGAGAATGTTTTACTGATGCAGCAGATTCTTGGAGCCATAGGTGAAGCTAGATGGCAGGTGGAAACAAAGGTAGTTCAGCAGCCCTCACACCAGAGGTGCTAAGCTTCCCTGAACATACCAAACATCCATGGAAGAATGAATGAATGAATATTCTTTAACTGTTACCATCTGCCAAGCACTCTGCTAAGTGCTAGTTATACAAAGACAAAAGCAAAGATAGTCTCTGTCCTCAAAGCTTATAAGTTCTTATAGAAGAAGGAGTGGGGGCCAGAGAAGGGTGTTTTGGCTTTGGCTTGATTAGTTACTGGAAGGTGAATGGAACAATAGGGGAACAGACTGACACACCCTTTTCAATCCTCTTTGAACAAGGAGGAACAGCAACATCATGATCCTCTTTTCAGTAGCAATGGAAGTATTGGTTTGATTATGATCTCAGAACTAGGAAGGTGATCAGGAAGGACTCAGGAAGGTTGCAAAGTTGTGAAAAAATGCAGAGGAAGGAGTCCTTGAAGTAGGGGAATTAATTGGAACACAGAGTAAGCACTGAGGAACATTCAAGCAGTTCAAAAGAAAACATAAAACGTATCCTGGATTCCATAAACAGAAAAAAGGACAAAGTTTGGGTTAATGAGTTAGGGTTGGAGGAGGGCTGGGAGCATGGAGTGGCTCCTGAACTGTACTCAGCCAAAGCAGAAGGAGAGAGGGGAAGACCTGGGAGAAAATCTGCTGGCACCCTTGTATTAGGGCAGAGAAATCATGAAGTACTATCATAGCCCATGAAAGAGGTCCACCTCCAGACAATCTTGCCCTGCCATAGGTAACTGAACTCAGTTCTATACATTTCTAAGGTGGGATATACAGGGCCTGTATCACTACTCAGATCCCCTCTTGAACATATTAGGCTCCCAAACAGCACAGGACTTGTTCATGCACAGCTTAAGACCCCAAGATAAACACAGACACACCACATAGGCTAAAGACTTACTGCTCTCCCTGAAGGCACAGCCACCAAGGCCACCCACAAGAACACCAAGGAAGACAGGAAGGAAAACCACAGACCCACCACAGTAGAACTGCCACAGACTTCTCAGAGCCTCTCTTGTTCTCTCTTTCAAAAGTATACACAGGGGCTAGGCAGGTCTGACCAGGATACTGCAGCACTAAAGCCAGTGCCAGTTTGGATGAAATACTCACTCCTGTCCCACAGGACATGAGTTATACCCCTGTTATTCCCCTCTGATACAAAGCTATAATAGTAATGAAATTTGAAGATCCCTTTGTATTGCTAAGCTAAGAGGTACTTAGCACCTAGTTTCAAATTAAGACTCTGTTAAAGAAACAGAAGGTATGAACCCCTATTGCTGATGTGCCAGGAAGGGGCTGAATAGGGAGTAGCAATACTGTGTATAAGGAAAAACCCCAGCTGGCAAAGTCAGAATTTCCTGGGAGCTTGTGGTGGCAGAGCTTCTTCTGAGGGCCAGCTGGAGCTTCTGAGGAGCTGCTGAGTAGCAGTTGAAGCTGCTGAAGATTTCTGAGGGCCAGCTGGAGCTGCCAGAGGAAGCATGACTGTGGTGTTTGTACTTTGTCTATTTGTGGCTTTGGTAAGCCTTGACTTTTCAGGAATAGAGACTATGGAGGATTTAAAGTAGACCGGACACTGTGAGCTTCAGCGTGTAACAGTAACTGCAAAAAGAGCTGGACAAGGAACTGGGAGCTATCTGCCTTTGAACCCAGGTCACAGTTTGGTGAATCCAGGTAGGAGCTGGGACCATGGAAGGGGATCCAGGAAATCTGAGACGCTCCCCTGAGTCAAGCTGAAAGAAGACTTTACTTGGATACTATGTACTGACTGAGAAGACTGTGATTTACTTGTGACTGAGGGGTGGATAGCCTGTGTATTTTCTGATGACTGAATAGTGACTGATTTCTAACTTAGTGTGCCCCATGAGTGGAGAACTTTGACCATTGTATTTTGTGACCCTTTGATTGAATGATTGAGTTACTAAGTGATTGATTGACTAAATGACTATAGTTTGTTCAAAACTATGTGACCACTATGGTGAAAATTATGTGGCCATTTTAGTGATTAGTTGTTATGAATGCTATGTTTTGATTTTCTGTGATAAGTTGTAACATTGTGAATGCTGTACCTTGATTTTATGTGAATATTTTGCTCTGATTTGTTATTGAATAAATAGAGATTCACTATATTGTGTAATCATAACCTTGAAAGCTGTTCACAGCAGTTGTCCTCTGGAAAGATGCTTGTGCTTGGCTTTACAATAGCCCCAGTGGAGTTGCTCCTGCTTATTGCTGACAGGCACTATAGGAATAAGGGTTCTTAACTTTTTGGTGTCATACACCCCTTTGGCAGTCTGATGAAGCCCTTTCTCAGAATAATGATGGTGTTGGTTTTTTTAGTTCATAACTGAAGGAAATGGTAAAATTTACTTGCAGGTTACTAAGAATAAAGGTTTCATTTTTTTCTTCATTCATCCAAGTTCATTGAACCCCTGAAATCTATCCAAGTATCCTAGATTAAGAACCTCTGTACAAGAAACTAGCGAAGAACAGATACTATCAAACATCTACTATGTGCCAGGCTCTGTGATCGGCACCAGGGACACAATGACAAAAGTAAAACAGGTCTGGTCCTCAAAGAGCTTATAGTCTTAGGGAAAAACAATATGTAAATAGGTAAGAAAATGCAAAATATATAAAGAATATAGCTAAGGCTTCTATTCTAGCACCTCTAAAGAAAAGCCCTTTAGCAGCCTAACCTGCCTCTACTTTTCTTTCCTCTTAGAACAGGTTTTCTTAGTGGTAGTAGTAGTAGTAGTAGTAGTAGTGGTGGTGGTGGTGGTTGTTAGTGGTGGTGGTAATGGTGGTAGTAGTGGTGGTAGTGGTAGTAATGGTGGTGGTGGTAGTAGTGGTGGTAGTAGCAGTAAGAGTGGTAGTAGTGGCGGTAGTAGTGGTGGTGGTGGTGGGTAGTAGTGGTGGTAGTAGTGGTAGTGGTGGTGGTTGTGGTAGTAGTGATGGTGGTGGTAGTGGTGGTACTGATAGGAGTAGTAGAAATAGTAGTGGTAATAGTGGTAGTAGTGGTGGTAGTAGTAGTAGTGGTGGTGGTGGTAGTGGTGGTAGTAGTAGTAGTGGTGGTAATAGTGGTGGTAGTAGTGGTGGTATTAGTGGTGGTGGTGGTAGTAGTAGTAGTAGTAGTAGTGGTGGTAGTAGCAGTGGTGGTGGTAGCGGTAGTAGTGTTACTGGTGGTAGTAGTATTAGTGTTAGTAGTAGTAGTAGTAGTGATGGTGGTGATAGTGGTGGTACCGGTAGGAGTAGTAGAAATAGTAGTGGTAGTAGTGGTAGTAGTGGTGGTAGTAGCAGTAGTGTTAGTAGTAGTAGCTAACGTTTATATAGCACTTACTGTGTCAAGCCTGCACTGTGCTAAGCATTTAATATTATTAATTATCTCATTATTATTGTCTCATCATCATTATCTCATTTGATCCTCACAATAACTCTGAGAGGTAGATGATTTTCTTGAGGGAAAAAACTACTGACCACCACTTCTGACACTCAGATTCTAGTTACCCAAAAAAGACAGTTAGGCATAAAATAACTAGCATTCATATAGGATTTTCAAGTTTGCAAAATTCCCTTCTTGTCTTATTTGAGGCTGGCAGCAACCCTGTGAGGTTATTATCCCCATTTTACAGATAAGGAGTGTGAAGTTGCAGGTGACTTGCCCAAGGTCATGTATCTAATAAGTGTGAGTCAGAATTTGAAGTACTAGGACACCTAACAGCCCCAAATGTGAGGGGAAAAAACCGTTTCATTTTAAATTTAAATTTGGATAAAGCTTTAAAATTCCAATGCTTCTAGACATTTTTCTGGTTTTTTGCCTCGTCTGGTCACGTTGTCTCAGGACTACTCCTCCAAATTACATCATATTTACTTCGCAAATTTAAAATTTATTTACCTGTGTACATATTGTTTTTCCGCAGCTCCTGGCAGGAAAGAACTGTTTAAATTTTTGTCTTTCTATGTGGCACCTGGCACGTGGGCAGTAGGCTCTGAATATAAGTTTGATGAATTGAATTGAATTGCTGTAACATTTGTTTGTCAACAGGTTTCACTGAGCGCGTGGTTGCTCAGTTACTCAACAGATATAAATGAGTGATATTAATGATATGTACCAGATACATCCAAAGAAAACACAATTTTCCCAACAGTTTTTTTTTTAATCAGATAGTGAGTTTTTATCTCAGTAGCTGGGATCTTTGTTTTTGTTGAATACTAGACTTCTGTATTCATTTGCTTTTGTATGTTGTGTACCTTACATACACCACTGATCAATGTATTTTTAACGAGGACCAAAATCGTTTTGAGTTCTGATTTGTAAGTATAGTTTGATTTGTGGTATAGTTTGAGATCTGGCATTTCTAGGCCCCCTCAATTCTGACTTCTTTTTCATTATTTCCCTTAAGAGTCTTGGTATTTTTTTTTGGTCTCCATGTAAACGTCTTTATCATTCTTCTATAAAATGCTTTTTTTGGTATTTTGATTGTTATGGCATTAAAAAAGTAAATTAGTTTAGATACTATTGTCATTTTTATTACTATGGCCCAGTCTTTTCATGAGCAATTAATATTTCTCCAGTTGTTTGGTTCTGCCTTTATCTGTGTGAAAAGTGTTTTGTAATTGAGTTCTTATACTTGTGTGTCTTGGAAGATAAACTCCCAAGTATTTTATACTATCAGTAATTATTTCAAATAGAATCTCTCTTTTGATCACCTCCTGCTGAGTCGTATTGATATTATATAAAAAGGCTAATGACTTGTACAGATTGATCTAAATCCTGCAAATTTACTGATGTTATTAGTCCAATTAATTTTTAATTCACTCTTTAGAGCTCTTTAAGTAACCATCACACCATCTGCAAAAAGGAAATTATTTTGTTTCTTCTTTCCCTATGCTTATTCCTTCAATTTCCTTGTTTTGTCTTATTGCTGTATCTAGGATTTCTCCTACTGTATCAAACAGAAGAGATAAGAGACATCCTTGTTTCAACCCGATTTTATTGGAAAGGATTCCAATTTATCTCTGCTACATATAAGGCTCTTGGCTTTAGAGATATAGTATTTATCATTTTAAGGAAAGGTTCTTTTATTCCTGTTTTCTAGCTTTTTTCTGCATCTATTGATATAATTGTATCAATTTCTAGTAAGGGGTTAGCGGACCACAAAAAAGCCCTGGGATTTGTAGATTTTTTTTTTACAGTTTGGGAAAAGAGGAAACTTAAGTAGAGATCCAGTCCTCAAGGCAGAGCAGAGGTTTCCAAGTAAGGGTTACATTGGGAGGGGAGGGAGAAGGGAGAAAGAGCAATTGTCCCATGGCAGAAGCAAGAATGCAGCAGCAGTTAATTATTACTAGCATTTCCTGCATTGATTTTTAAAGCCTAAAAATCAACAAAACAATCACACCCTTATTTGTAGTGTTTTCCAATTTCCTGAAAATTTAACATTCTACTCTTGACAGACCATATGAAGTGGCTCCTACACTCCACTGGAGGTGACAATTGACATGCCAGTGTAGTCCCAAACTGGGTTTGTCATGTCCCCTCCTGACTCAGCCAACCCAGCAAGGAAATGGGCTTGCCCAGATACTACCCTTAAATCTCTCTTTCTAAATTATCTAAATTATCTAAAAGATCAGGGCTCTAAAAATCTCTGTTCGGCCTTTTACTATGCAACATTTTTATCATCACTTGGATAAAGTCAGAGATAACATACATACTTATAAAATTTGCTGGTGACCACAAAGTTGGAAGGCATAGCTAAAATATTGGATGAGTCTGGATTCAAAAGGACCCAACAGGCTGAATGTCAAGATTAATCTAATAAAGCAAAACTTAACAAGCATAAATGTGAAGTTTTACATTTAGATTCTTGAAAAACCAGTTGTGGTCCCAGATGCAAATAAGGAAGTGTACCTGACCACAAAGAAGAAAGGAAACTGCCAGAGCAGACTATTGTAAATATTGTTGGATGCTATTACTATACCATATGTTTATCTTTAATTGTTTTTCTTTGTCATAAAGAAATCTACAACCTGGAGTAGTAAGACATTTTTTTCTCTCAAAAATGACATGATATAAAAATAAAAGGTATAAATAAAATATTTTAAGAAAATAAAAATTTAAAATTGTCCTTAACTTGGGTTAAAAAAGAAAACAAGGGGCAGCTAGGTGGAGCACTGGCCCTGGAGTCAGGAAGACCTGAGTTCAAATCTGGCCTCAGACTAGCTGGGTGACCCTGGGCAAGTCACTTAACTCCATTTGCCTCAGTTTCCTCATCTGTAAAATGAGTCGTAGAAGGAAATGGCAAACCATTCAGCATAAAAGATAACAAAGTACAACTCCCCTTCAGAAAGTCCCTAGAGGTAATACTCTGTAGGTACTTCAACCTTCTGAATTTATTTGCCAAGAAAATCCCAAATGGGGTCACAATGAGTTGAACAGGCACTGAAACATCTTAACAACAAAGAGATGGTCCTCAGTGGAAGATAATGTGCGCCATCTGCTGGAGAGTTATTAATCTATGGTAGAAGCAGAGTTACTCAACTGCTCCTTTAACAATCAATCCTTCAGGAGCTCCAAAGGATAGTGAGCAAGGCTTATTAAGAATGACCACTACTTTCTGGGAGCTGAAAGAAGCTGTAGGAAATGGTGATCAGAAAAAAATATTGCAAGGACTACACCTTGTTTTCTCCCTTGCTGGATCCCCCATCCTGGAAGTCATAGAAATTATACAGGTCTCGGAAGGAGGAGAGAGACTTGACTTTCTAGGGAAGGCCGCCATTCTCAGGGCTCCTGTATCTATTTTTCTATTGGTGGTGATTGGTCAGCAGTCGCTGCTAGTGGTGATAAGGGAGGTGGGTCCTCTTTCCACAGTGATTTCTCTCTTCAGTGATGGCTATGGAAAGCCATGGATGTGGATGATTGAACTAGAAATAAGTCCATTGGTTTGGACTTTGGTTTCCAAAATTCCTTAGCTCAGGGTCCTGAACTGACTCGATCAGGTTCTGAAGGGACATAGTAATCATGGTGGTGGTGATGGTTGTGGTGGTGGTTTGACTTTCCTGGAACATACTACCTCCACAGTTAATCAGGGATCCTTAGGCAAAGAGAGGACCTTTGGCCTAAGGGTTATAAACAAAATTTTCAGAATAATACCATGATGTTGAAAGGACTCAAAACTATATCATACAATTGAGGAAGTTTGGGCTGGCTCCTGAGAATATTCAACCATTTTAGCCAGAGCCGGACCAATGCCTTTACCTTCTAGCTTGGCCTCACTTGGTGCTTTACAAGCCTGGTGGTTTGAACTGCAAAAGAAATGAAATGAAAGGTATAAGAAATAAATTCAGAAGGTTGAAGTACCTACAGAGTATTACCTCTAGTTCCTGACTTTCTGAAGGGGACCTGTACTTTGTTATCTTTTATGCTGATATCATGTGTTATAAAACCTTATTTATTGAAGTAATTAATTGGATTTTTATTATTTATAATGATGATCGTATTTTAAACATGAAAAACCTGGAACCAGCTAGACTATGGCAAATTTAAGCCTACAATATACAAGAATCAACTGAAGACCCTGAGGAACTGGATCCTAGAGAAGAGTCACTCGGTCAATAAATACGTATTGAGGGCCTTTATAGGCAAGCACTGTGCTAAGCATCCAGAATATTTAAAAAACATTTTTTTAAAGCTAGTCTCTGCCTTCAAGGAGTTTACAATCTAATGAGAGTAAACAACACACAAAAGTATTTGGGATGAAAAATACCCTTCATCCTTAATTTAGTGAAAAAAAATAAACACAGAGATCTCTTAGGATAAGAACAGGACTTCGTTCTCCTCCCCGGGAGAAGAGGGCGGTCTTCCCCATGACTCATCATGGAGAAGAAGCAAGTTACAAAAGATAGTGCTGGAATTTATAACCTAACTTAGTCAAGACTCCTCCCCGACTGTTTCCCCTCTCATTAGTGGAGAGGCACACTTCACCAAATACTTCCCCAACTGGTACAGCAAGGAAAGATAAGGGGAGGGTCTCACCAAGGCGAGAAAACAGACAAAGGAAGATAAAAGTGATTGACAGAAGCAATTTGAAAAGTTAACCACCCCAAATCTGAGAAGTTTTCATTCATCTCATACAAAAGGAAGCTGAAAGGAGGGCTGGTCAAGAAGAGGGGCTATATAATTGCTAGATAACTAGAGGTAGAGGTTAAAATTTAAAGAATTGAAATTTTAGTTTATTATGTGAAAAATCCTATTTAAACATGTTACCATGCATGGAGTTGACCTTGAATTCTCTAGGCATATGGAAGTAAAGAACAATTATTTTTGAGTCTTATTTACCACCAAGAAAAGCTTTTAAGCACGGCTCCAACAGCAGGTTGAGTCTGCTATCCAAAAATCAGACTAAGTATGGACAGGCTCATCACTATCAGAGAGGTCACTAGGTGATGAATTCTTTGGTCGTGATAATGCATGAAAGAAATAAAAATTAAAATGGTCCTTGCTCCCATTTGACTTCCTACTATTTCCACAGGTGGGAAGGGGTAGGGGTATTGGAATGGGGGAGAGGAATGGTAGAAAACACATAGAGGATGTTAATAATCACATTGTTTAGAGCATTTACAAAGTTTGATTAAACTGTTGGAACTCAAAATGAAATCAGCAAGGCATTATGGTATGATGGAAAGAGGGTTGGATTTAGAAAAACACTGAATGCAATTCCTATTTATCTTCTGTAGGAACTGGTTCAGGGGCTTCCCCAGTCAGCTACAGATCCATTTCGGCAAATTCTATGGGAATGTGGGACAACTCTGAACAACTGGTAAGTCTATAATAGCTAGACAATTTAGCATATTTATCTTCTCTTACTTTCTCATCAACAGCCTTTAGTAACTGTAGATTATTATTCTTTCCATGCAGAAAATTATGAAGGCTGCAAACAGTAATGTAGCGTACAGGTGGCCTGAGTTATAGCCCCAGCTTGTCACAAACTAACTATATAAATACCTCCCATTTCTGGGCCTCAGTTTCCTCATCTGTAAAATGAGTTTGGACTTAATGATTTCTAAAGTCCCTTCTAGTTTTAATCAGCTATAGAGGGTATGGACATGGTTATGGATGGAGTCGCATTAAAAGTAGATATTCTTATCTTGAAATTGAGTCTATACTAGAAAATCATTTAACCTGAAGCAGAGTCTTCCTATAAATGACTGTCTTTCTCTCTCAAATGCATTGTGGATGTGCCATAGCAGGTGGGCAAGTTCAGGCTAGACCTCCTAAGCTCCTGAGCTTGATATTACTAGAGGTAAAGAAAGAATTGTTAGACTATAAAGGACTTCGAATAAGTTTTCTTAAAATGAACCATAGATCTTCTGATTTCATGAAAACTGTAGATTTTATATGATAATTATATATAATGTATATTATATACATACACACATATGTATGTTTATGTGTGTGTATATTTTATATATTGTGTGTATATATTTTATATGTGTGTGTGTGTGTGTGTGCATATATATTCCTGACAACTACAAGATGAGTTGTAGTTGTTTTTATTTTTAAAATTTTTGTGTATGTGCACAAGAAGGTGGATCTGTAGAATACAATAGAGTGCTTTACCCTTAAACCTGACTGACTGACTTAAAAGAGGGAAGATATACCAACTATATAGTGGCAGGAGTTTGGTCAGTGAAAGCAGCTGAAGAGGCCAAAAAGTTTGCTACAGCTAACATTGTAATGGTAATGGAATTTAAAGATTCCCCTGTATTGGCTTGGTTTTTGGGTTGAGTGTTAAAAGCCAGAGCTTGTAAATCCCACTTGTGGGATGGGCTTGTTGATGTGAAGAGAGAAGGCTGAACTGGGAAGAGCTGGTGCTGTGGATTTTGAGAGAAGCCCAAGCAGAGAAGGCCAGAAAGGCTTTTAGAGAGCAGTATCCTGGAGGCAGGGAGGAGAATTGCCAGGGGCCAGAGTTGCTGAGAGAAAGACAGCTGAGGACCAGTTGGAGCTGCCCAGGACTTTTGAGAACTGCCACCCAGAGCTGCTGAGAACTAAGGAGGCATGGCTGTGATGCCGGTATTTTGTCTATCTGTTTTGATGTTGTTTTGCCAGATTCGTCTGCTGTGAAGGACAGTGCTGCAGTTGTAGAGGTCCTGGAACCTTGCTGTTGGTTCAGAAGCCCTGAAAGAAGATTTTCTTGTTGTGTGCTTACAGAAATCCTGGAAGAGGGTCTTGCTGATGTTTTCAGGGGTTCTGGGACTGTTCTACAGGCAAAGAGTGAATTAATGAGAACACTGGCAATGTATATTGTGCCTTTGTTAAGCTTTGTCTCTCCAGGAACAGAGATTGCTGAGAACTTCCCTCGTGTCAAGATGGAGGACCTTTCCTTGGGTTTTCAATGCTGTGATGATATCTTAATCTTGTTGTAGCTTAAGGGTAGATGGCCTTTTGTACTCTCCTGCCCCTTTTGAGAAAGTGCTTGGCATTAATGGATGGTATTATAATTCAGTTGTGATCTAGGGGTAGGAAACTTTTTACTTTTTGTGCTCTTTGACTGACCAAATGAATGTACTTTGTTTATGATTGGAAACTAGTCTCCATTTGAGACGACAGACTTTGATGGATTAAATGAATGTACTGTCCAGGGGTGGAATAGTACTTGGATTGAATTAAGACCTTACTTGCTAAACGAATGAGTTACACTGTATTTTGATTTTCTCTGTTCTATGAATGTTTTGCCTTAATCTGTCACTGAATAAATGGAATTTGCTATGCTGGTATTCCCAATCTTGGAAGCTGCCTTTGCTTGGCATTACATTCACCTGAAATGAGCATTATATGAAAATTCATATGGAATTTCAACCTGGATACATTTTATGTGTATTGCTACACAAATGAGATAGTCCATGGTGTCCAGTTTAATCTGCATACTTAATGTTAAAGGAACAGAATTTGTCTGTGACATGTCCTGAAACTTCTCATCTAAGTCTGTAATAGTAATATAATTTGAAGATTCCCTTGTATTGGAAAGCACTTAGCACCTTGTTTCAAATGTGATTGTATCCAGAACTTGTGGATCCTACAGTGGGAGGAACTTCCTGTTGTAATAAGAAAGAGTGAAACAGGGAGGAGCTAATATCTTATATAAGGAAAAGCCCAAGCTGAGAGAGGCCAGAATTTCTCTCAGCGAACATCTGGAGGCTGGGCTGTGACTGCTGGACTGAGGATTGAACTGAGAATTGAGAAGAACTGAGAAGAGAAATGAGAACTGAGAATTGATACAGAATTTGTTGGAGTAAGCCATGTGGAGGCTGAGGAGGAGAGACTCGGGCTCAAGAAAGTGATTTTGATTTTGAGAACAGAAGTTGTGGTGGCAGAGCTTCTTCTGAAAGCCAGTCAGAACTTCTGCTGAGATCTTTCTTCCGGGAACTTCTGCTGAGAGCTTCTGAGAACCAGCTGGAACTTCTGCTGAGGAGCTACCATGAGTGAGAGAGGAAGATCCCTGCTTGAGGGAACCTGTTCTGTTGTGAAGGCTTGGGAATGTGGGTGTTCACTGCATGAACCATGTGTACCAACTTCATAGTTATTGTAATGACTTTGATTTTCTGGTTCTGGGACTTGGTTGCCTGGTATTTGAATAAGGACTTGAGGTGGACTAGATACTGTGAGCTTCAATATGGAACAGGAACTGCACAAGGAGCTGGACAAGGAACCTGAGAGCCGTCTGCCTTTAAACTCAGGTGGCAGTTGGTTAGATTTGGGCAGTAGCTGGGACCATGGAAGAAGAACCATGGGAGCTGAGAGCCTGCCTTGAGTCAAGATGAAAAGATCTCTCCTTGGGTATTTAACGCTGACTGATGAAATTGTAACTTACTTGTGACCTAGGGGTAGATGGCCTTTGTACTTTCCACTACCCCTTAAGAGGGTACTGAGTAGTGACTAATGATATTGTAACTTAATTGCACCCCATAGGTGGAGGACTTTGACTTTTGTACTTTGTGATTGAATTAAGGACTTTGTTATTGACTAAATGAATGTACTTTGCTTAAAACTATGTGACTACTTTGGTAAAAACTATGTGGCTAGTTTAGTGAAAAGTTGTAACATTGTAAATGCTGTACCTTGATTTTCTTTGAATGTTTTGTCTTTGTTACTGAATAGAGAGCTTACTATACTGTGTAATTAGAACCTTGAAAACTGTTCCAGCAGTCCTCTGGAAAGCTGCTTGTGCTTGGCTTTACAAAGTCACTAAATGTTTCTAAGTTTGGAGGTAGTTTTTCAGACATTCAAAGAATGTTAGCTCTATTAGCGTCTTTGTAGTACTAGTGTATGAGGACTTGTTGGGATTTGAACTCAAAAACTTCCCATATGTATTAGACTATAAAATTCAAATTGGGAACAGCTCCTTATACAACTCTCTTCCATATTCCAGTATCAGAATCATGAATTCAGTAGTGGAATGGATTTTTTTAATGAAGGTGCTGTAGCTATGGAAGAGCTTAGCATAAATGAATCCCAAATGTTCTCATTGATAAATCCCAAGGATTCTCTGTATGCCCATGGAGAATGAGAAAGGATTCACCACCACGTTGGTGGTGTTAAAGCAGACAACAGTTTAGAAAAGAGGTTTCTTGATAAAGCTCTTCACCTTAACATGATCTTCTTGAAAAGGCATAGGTCTCTTGGAGGGATCTGTGCTTTTCTGTATAATGCAATCTCAACAGAGGATTTCAAAAGCTAGCCACATTCACAAATAATTTTATGAAAATACATTAGCTTCCATGTGACCTTGGGCATGTCACTTAACCCCAATTGCCCTGCCTTCCCCCCTCCAAAAAAGCAAAAATTTTAAAAAAATTTAAAAAGGAAAAAAAGAAAATACATTAGCAATGAATCCTTTGGTACAAGTTCACATGTTATCTGAAAAAGAGGCAGCCTGTCAAAATAATTGTGGCATACATAGCCATAGGAACTTACAACAACAACAACAACAACAAATTACTTGTCCTGATGAACATATGCCTACTAAAACTTTTCTCTTACAACAACAACAAAACCATTACGAGATAGTTTGCCTTTGCAAAACCAATGACTTAACAGCCATTTTAACTCTGGCAGTTATTGTAAAATTGTAAAATGTGTGTTTCTTACAATTTTTTAAGCCCTTTTTCTTGCTATTACATACCAGACCTTTATTCAGAACTATATAATAGTGGAGAGAGTGGGCATCCTTTCTTCATTCTGTATTTATTGGAAAAGATTCTAGTATATCTCCATTGTATATGATGCTTACTTTTGGGTTTAGATAAATTTTAAAATGATTTTTAAAGAAGATCCCTCTGTGTCTATACTTTGTAGAGTTTTTAAGCATAAAAGAGTATTTTATTTTGTCAAAGGTTTTTTCTACATCTGTTGAGATGATCATGTGGCTCTAGATGTTTTGGTTTTTAATATGATTATTTAGGTTGATTGTTTTCCTAATGTTGAATAATCTACATATCTGGCACAAATTTGCACTTGATCATAATGAATGATTTCTTGGATAAAAAAATTTTTTTTAATTTTGTTTAAAATTTTTGAATTGATGTTCATTAATGATATCTACATATATTTTTCTTTGTGTTTTATTTTTCCCCAGCTTAGGGGAAATATATAGGAAAAATATTAAGACTATATTGGTTGGGGCAGCTAGGTAGCGCAGTGAATAGAGCACTGGCCTTGGAGTCAGGAAGACCTGAGTTCAAATACAGCATCAGATACTTAACACGTACTAGCTGTGTGACCTTGGGCAAGTCAATTAATCCCAATTGCCGTGCCTTCCCCCCTCCAAAAAGCAAAAATGATTATATTGGTCTCATAAAAGGATTCTGGTAGGGTTCTTTCTTTCCCAATTTTTGAGAATAATTTGTGGAATATGGGTACTAACTGTTCCTTGAAAGTTTGATGATTTTCTCCTGTGAATTCATCCAGTGCAGGAGTGTTTTTTCCCGTTAGTAGTTCCTTTACAATGTCAACTGGATCAAACTGGCCTCTAACCTGTGGATGACAGGAGCCAAACAGAGCAGGCTAGAGACAGGAGTGTCAGGAATCAAACAGAAGTTTAATTTCAAAGTAAGGGAGATGACTTGCAAGCAAGGAGGCAGATTAAACACATGTGCTTGGCTTGACTCCTAGTGAGGGGGACCTGAGGGGCAATGTGGAAAGCTCTCAATACTTATACTAATGACTATTCAATGAACTGTAGCCCCTGACAATGAGGGATAACAGGAACAATGAGAAAAGTTTGATTCATAGCAGGGCTTTGTGACCCAAACATTGGTACTGAGTTCAGAGAACACCTGGTGCTCGTCAAAGCAATACAATAATTATGTGATTTTGCCAGGGTATTGCCAGCAATACAATAATTATGTGATGTTCCCATTTGCTTTCTTCCCACCCTAATCCCTTCTTCTCATTTACTACCCCTTTTCTTTTAGGGCTCTATTAGTTCCTCTCTTTTATTTTTATCTTGTTATATATTTCTTCTCCCCTTTTTTTCTTTTCAGTCAGAAGATTCCCCCTTCTCCCCTTCATCCAGGCCACGCCTACTAACCATGAATGTCCTGAATTGCTCTGAGGCCCCTTTTCTTCTCTCTCTATCCTAGTTTGATTGATGAGCTCCTCAGCTCCTATGAATTTAATTAACATCTGTATGTTGATGACTCTCAAATGTACCTTTCCTGCCCCAATCTCTCTGCTGACCTCCAATCTCATATCTAGAGTTGCCGTTCAGACATCTCAAACTGGATTTCCAACAGACATCTTAAATTGAACATGTCCAAAACAAGAACTCATTAGCTTTCTCCCAAACCCTCTCTGTTGCCACCCCCTTCCTATTACTGGGAAGGCAATGCCATCCTCTCAGTCTCTTAGGCTTGTAACCTAGAAGTCATCCTGAATCGGTCTCATCCCTCATGTTCAATCTGTTTCCAAAGCCTGTTGATTTTAATTTTGCAACATTTCTCAAATACACATCTTTTTCTCTTCTGACACTGCCCACTCTGGTACAGGCCCTCATCACCTCATGCTCAGATTACTGAAATAGCCTGTTGGTGGGTCTGCCTGACTCAAATCTCTCATCGCCCTGATCCATAGTCCACACAGATACCAAAGTATATTTCCTAAAACACAAGTCTGCTCATGTCACTGATGCGGGATAGGTTTTGGGGGGATTTCTAATGAGAAATCCTTTCTAGGTTCGCGTCTGAAAAGAATTACAGGCTCAGCTGTCTTTTGGTAGATTTACAAAAGTTTATTGATTTACAGGACAAAAAGGAGTAGGCTGAGGAAACCTGGCTAGGAAAAGCTAGCAAGGGGCAAAGTGGGGGGAGTCAGAGAAAGTCTGGAAGTGTGACGCTCTGCAGCGGGCAGGTGGCTGACTAGAATGCCTACCTGACCTGCTAGAAAAGGCTAGAGAAAGCCATCTACTAGATAGAGCCATCTGCGGAAGTTCTAAGGGGCAGAGAGGCATTCTTAAAGATACAAAGCTCTCAATCTTAAATTCATTAAGCTAATGAGGAATACAAAGGTGGAGTTAGGAAGGAACCCAGGAGGAGCTAGGGCGTGACTAATACTTAAAGGGACATGCACCCTTCACATCAACTGCGCATGTGTTTTACCCATAATACACTGGGACAAACAGCAGGAGGGAAGGGGCAGGGGGTGTAGTTTGAGCCCTGAAACATAAGGTTGACCAGTGGTCCCAGATTTGAGGTCAGGTCAAATGAGATGTTCCCATCCTGATTTGCAAGTGGATGGGTTTGGTTGCTAGGACAAAAGGAGATAGTACCTTGAATGAAGAGTTAATGGTTTGAGAGGAAATACCTCTAGGCTGGGGCAGGGAAAGACAAGTATAGCTGGGGGAAGGGGAGAAACAGTTAAGAAATGTGGCTTTTACAACTTAACACAAAACTGAATTAAAGTTACCCCAAAATATATTACATAGGCCATTCAGCACCTCTTCATCACCACTTCACTCAATAAACTCCAATGGATTCCTATTGCCTCCAAGAGCAAAACCAAAATGTTCTGTTTGGCGTTTAAAGCCCTTTATAACCTAGCCCCCTCCTACCATTACAGTCTTTTTATACCTTATTCCCTGACACATAGTCTTTGATCCAGAGACACTGGCCTCCTGGCTGTTCCACAAACAAGACATTTCATCTCTGAGCCCTGAACAGTCTCTCTGACTGTCTCTCCTGCCTGAAATGCTCTCCCTCCTCCACTCCTACTCCTGACCTCCCTGGCTTCCTTTAAGTCTCAACCAAAATCCGTCTTCTTCAGGAAGCCTTCCTCAACTCCTTTTACTTCCCATGCTTTCCCTCTCTTAATTATCTCCTATTTGTCCTGAATATAGCTTACCTTGTGTATATTTGTTTGCACGTTGTCTCCACCATTAGAATGCAAACTCCTTGAGGGCAAGGATTGTCTTTTGTCTCTTTTTGTATCCCTGGTGCTTAAGCAGAGCAACTGGAAATAGTAATCGCTTAATAAAGGGCTGCTTGACTGATTCTGAGAGACCTGTGCTTCTTAGGTTGTCCCTCTACATTCTGCATTTGAAATTCATTTGTTTTTCTTGTACAGTGAGCATATTTTCTTTTAATGTTCTTATTTTTCACTCCTCTTCTTTTAGACTGTCTTTCACTTCTATGCGCTGGGCTATTGCCAGTCATCTTGACTTACGCCTTACCAGTGGTCTCCAATGACTCTGGAGAAGACAGTGAGGCTAATGACTTTAAACAGCCCTGCCTCACTTAAATCCAATTCATTTGCAAGTCAGGACATCATCCTGAAGTCATTGGTCCTCTTCAAGAATGAAGGACCAACACCACCAACAAAACAGTCCGCCCGCTCATGTTAAATGAGGAAACCGAAGTCCATAGACAGAGCTATAACAAGGAATTTTTGCACTTACGGAAACAGCTGAAAAATGCTTTCTTTGGGTGGGCTGGGCATATGCGTATGTTCTGACACTCCACCCAGTGACATGGAAATAGAAACTTGGTCTTGGGACTGTATCAGACACTCTTGTAATTTCCTATTTTAAGTACTAATTCTTGCTATTATTTCTAACATAGAGAGGTGAATTTGGAGTCACATGGTCTAAACCTGAATTCTAGTTCTGTTATCAACGGTGTGACCTTGGAAAGTCAGTTAACATCTCTAGGCCTCAATTCCATCATCTGCTTTCCAAGTCTCGATCTTGGATGTCAGTAACCTCCAAATTCAGCTTTTGAGGCAAATATCTGGCAGAATCAGAAGTCAAAACCACGTCCCCTTCTGCCTTCCCAAGAAGCTGACCAGGCAGGTCCATTGCATTGGGTGGTTGCACAGAACGTGACCCTGATCTTTTCAAGGGAAGGTTTCTCCGCCCTAGACTTTTTTTTTTTAAACATCTAGAAGGCATTACGAGAAAAAGAGGTCTGTGGATGGGGAACCTGGGGTGAGGCCCAGTAGTGAACGCCGAGGGCATTTTCTGGGATAAATGTTGGCTAGCGCAATTCCCCTAGACGGCCACAGGGCCCACTGCAAGAACTGCTCCCACTCAGCTCCTCCCAATGCAGAGAACAATGCAATCTAAGGACACCCTCCGGAGGTTTTCCCCGCTGCGGACTGACGGGGCGGGGCAGGATGGCGCGGCTGCGCTGTTGATGAGCGGTGCTTTCTGGGAAATGTAGTGCCTCATTCTTCTCCTCTCCCGGTTGAGCTCTCAGGGTTGGCGAGGAGAGGGCGCGGCTCGAGACTACAAATCCCGCCAGGCACTGCCCTTCCGGCTGTTGTGGGAGTGGCGGCGGGCGGGGGGAGGGGTTGGAAACTCAGCTTTTGCGGAACGAGGAGCCGAGGACAGCGGACATGGCTGCGGCTTCTGTTGGCGATGGTGGCTGCTCCACCAGCTGTGGGGATGGCTTCAGGTTTCCGGAGTACGAGATCCCGGAACTGAACACAAAACCCTTCCTCGTGCGGACAGTGGGGAACTTGTGGAAGGAGAGGCTTCTTGGGGTCCGTGACTTCTCCCTAGAGCCGCCCGCGCCCAGCAGCCTGGACGGGGCCGGAGCCGCCGGCGAGGATGATGCGGCCGTGGCCGAGGACTTGGGCTGCAGCCTGGAGACCGCGGCCGAGCTGAGCCTCGTATGTGGGTGAGTGCTCGGGGCCCCTGCTGCGGCTCCTAGGCAGGGGAGAAGGGTCCCGGTCTGAATTCCAGCTCTGCCCAGACCCCATCCCCACCCCCCTCTTTAGGACGCTGCTCTGTCTCGCGTAAATGAAATTGGCCATTCAGGACTACAGGGGGGAGGGGAGGCTAACTAGAGGTGAGTAAGAAGGAAAAGGGGGAGGGATTACTCCAAAAAGACTCTGGCGATCTATCATCCCTTTGTTGCTTAGGAAGGTGCATATCCTGAAAGAGTAGCAAAAGCTGATAAAGGAAAACCCTTGGATGATGGACAAATGAGAGGGGGTAATGGAAAGACCACTGGCATCGGAGTCAAATCAACCTTTATTTGGGGCCTGCTATGTGCCAGGCAATTTCCCTCAGCGTTGGGGTTGCCAAAAGAGGCAGAAGACAGTTCCTGCCCTCAAGGAACTTACAGTCTAATGGGGGAGAGAAATCTAGAGACCTGGATTTAGATCTCAGTTCCTGGGTGACTGTGTTATTTCACCTCTCTGGGCCTTAGTTGCCTCTGTTAAAATGAGAAGGTTGGATTTAAATTTCCTTCTGGTGATGATTCTGTCATCTCTGTGAATCTTACAGTCTGTGACATTGTATCACAGATACCAGTTTTGAGAGTTTCTTTGTGGTTGAGTATCTTCTTACTGATGATATCTTTAGTCAGTTTCCCTTACATGCCCAGTAAAGAAAAGAACCTTTCTGAGAAAGAAAAAGACTTGTAGATCTCATTTTGACACTAACAGTATTGGAAGAATTGAAATAGTCTTGTACTCATGTTCAAATCTGGCCTCAGACACTTAGAAGCAATATGACCCTGGGCAAGTCACTTAACCTATCTTTGCCTCAGTTTCTTAATCCATAAAATAGGGATAATAATAGCACCTCTCTCCTGGGGTTGTCATGAGGATCAGATGAGATAACAATTGTTAAGTGCTTAGCACAGTTCCTGGCATACAGGTAAGTGCTGTATAGATGTTAGCTCTTGTTATTATTATTAGCTGTTATTTTCTTAGTGAAGATTTGTTGAATGTATGAAATATTAAACCTACCAATTACATCTAGTGTTCATTTCATAACAACTGTACCAAAAATATTTCATTGAATGGAGTTTTTTGTGATATCACAATTTTTACCTTACTTTTTAATTGTTCAGTACATTGTCACCCTGATAGACCAGCATGGTTATCTTCTCAGTAAAAAAATATCTAAATTATTGCATTTCCATCTTTAGCCTGGATAAGTTGAAGTACTGTGAAGAGGAGGATGATCCAGAAGTCATTCCTGAAGATACCAACCTAGTGACTTTGGGGTATGGTAGACTTTGATTTTAAAAATTTGTTTTCCATATAGTAAAAATACTTACTACACACAATACAGCAATACCTTTTTAGTACAAGCCAGATTCCATCTAAGAAATATAATTTCTTTCAAAATATTTGTGTGATAAGGTTTCTGAGCATCAGCCTCTTGTTTGCTTGTTCCAGACTATTTCTGTTAATGATACAGATACCACCTGGGCTAAAAAAAAAAAAGTCAGCCTTGACTTCCTCAGTCCCTTGAGATCCATATCCAATCTGTCACCAAGTCCTTTTGACTCTTTTTTGTGATGTCTCACATCTTTCTTTCCATTCCCACTGCCAGCATCCAGTTCAACCTGTGTTGCTGTGCCAGAGAGAGAGATCGCTTTGTTATTTTGGAAAGTTCACTTCAGTAAAGAAAATCAACAGCTCATAGAAAAAGATGTCTGTCAGAACAAAAATTTTGAATTTTCAGTAAGTTCACCAGATAGTTTTATGTCTCTGCTCTCCCTACCCTTCCCCCATCTCATTCATATTGCACGAAGCTGTCAGATTAATTTTTACAATGTCACTTCCATCTTGTCACTTGCCTACTCAGAAACCTTCTAAGGGTTCCCATTACCTTGAGGACAAAATCCAGATATCATAATGTGATGGTATTCAAGACCCTCTGTATTCTGGCCCCAATATCTCTTATTTCCCACTATTTTTCCCTACTTTAATTGATTTATTCATAATTATCTCAAAGTGCCTTTTATATCACCACTTCTGCTTTGTTTACACTGTACCTCTTAGAATATATTCCCACCTCTCATCTGAAGTACTCGTTTTTAAGGTCTTGCAGTATAATCTCCTTTACACCTTTCCACCTCACAGTGACCTCTCTCACTAGAAGCATTGTTATAGTTTGCAGTCTGGAATTATATTCTGTCTTTTATCATTTAACTCCCTAAGATTGCTAACTCTTTGAGGAAGGAGATTTTTTGTTCAACCTCTTTGTATCTTTCCTACCCTGCCTCCTACTCTAAATATAATACCCTGTAGTAGTATGGTATTATTTGATTAATTAGTTGGGCCTTTGGATTTCCTAGGAAAAGTATTTGACCTAATACACTGAAGGATGGCAAGGAAATGAATATGAATTAAACTTAATAATTATTCAGTTGTCACTAAAAAGTGGCTTGATTCTGCTGTTCTCCCTCTTCCTATGGCAGAGTTTATCCATATTAGACCTCCCTGAGGTTCCCTCCCCCCCCACTCCATTCTGTGGGTCTGTCTGGGTAAAATTCTGCCTTTAATAAATTGTGATGAAGTGAGTTTGATAAGAAGAGTTAGTCCATATTTCTTTTTCCCAGACTGGGTCTTGGAAGACTTTGTTGTATGTTAAAAATGTTGTAGATACCTAAGCCGAAGAACAATTAAAAGGCAGACAAAGTATTAAACCTTATTTTTTGGCCCTGTGTAACAGCAAGCACCCCAGCACACCCAGGGCGGCTACTAGCACAGGTTCTTAGATCTGCTTTTCTAAAGGAAAGCAACTCAAAATGGGTTAACAATCTTACTTTAATTGATCAAATATCATTTACCTAGTTCAGGGGGAAAAGTTGGCGCCCTGAACTTCAGAGAACACAAACAGAAGTTACAAACAAACAGAAAAACAGATCAGCAGACGGCTTCCAGCGTCTGACCCTTACATCAGTTACCTAGTCAGTTACCAGAGAGGGAAGCACCAACATCTGGGTTTTTCACAGCCGGGGGGCTCAACGGC
>CM053583.1:334914483-334932804 GCA_028627135.1 Pseudochirops cupreus
ACAAGGCACAGGGCATTCCTGGAAAACAAGCCTGGCGCCACAGGCTCCACGTGACCACACCCAGCCCACCAGGGAACAGAGTACACTCCCAAACATCCAAGGGTCCTCAGTCACGTAGACACTTTAGCACAGGGCCTAGGGGCAGGGAAGATCTTCAGATTCCCATAACACCCTGTTCCACAGTGCTTTTGTTGTACTTTTGTTCCTCTCCACCCCCAAACCATACTTACACAAACACCCCTTAGAGACTTAAATTGAATAGAGTTTTCTGACTCCAGATCTAGAAATTGTTCTCTTAAACTGGACTTCTTCTAAAGGTAGGTGAATAGTTTCACAGAGAAGACAACTTGACAGAGCAACCTGTGCACATCCTGAGCTGACATGGAACTGCATCAGCCCCTCAAGAGTTCCCAGGGGTAGGGATGTCCCCTGTGACTACTGTTTTAGGAAATACTAACCATTCAGTGAAAAATTAGGATTCCAAAGGACTGAAGATGAAACATGCTGCCATGAAAAGGCCGTGGACTCAGATAAAGAATGAGATGTGAATTTTTGGATATCGCCAGTGTGGGAGTTTGTTTTGTTTAATGATGCATACTTGTTATAAAGGTTTTCTTTGTGTAGTCTTCGAATAAGGAGAGGTTCATTGACATACAGGGGGAGGGGAAACTTGTTTAGTCTTAGAATGAGGAGAAGTTCGGTGTCATGGTGGCGATGTGCAGGGTCACACAACCAGTATATGTGAAAGAGGTGACACTTGACCCTAGGTCTTCTTGATGCCAAGACCAGCTCTCTTTCCGCTACGCTATGTTTCCTCTCAGCTCTCGGTTTTCTAAAACTATCGCAGAGCAAATACTAATATACTTTAATAGAGGGAATTCCTTACCAAGGAGCTCTTTACATTAATGAAAGCACTGGGCCAGTCCACAGTAAATATTGCATAGATATACATACATATAAATATGTGTGTGCGTACACACATGCCCAAATTGAGCATATGTGTGTGTGTATTTGCCACATTTCATTATAATGCAATACTTTTTTCTCTGACCAACAAAAGAGCTATTTAATGTTTAGTTATACTTGTGGCAGGGGTTGAGGGGAGTGGGAGGCATAGAGAGTTTGACATTTGCTTTCACAGTCCTCAAAAATCTATGTAGCTTCTTTAAATTTCAAGCTTTAGCCATTTAAGAAAAGATTTTGCGGCGGCTACGTAGCACAGTGAATAGAGCACTGGCCGTGGAGTCAGGAGGACCTGAGTTCAAATGTGGCCTCAGACACTTAACACTTACTAAGTGTAAAACCTTGGGCAAGTCACTTAACCCCAATTGCCTTGACTTCCTACCTCCAAAAAAAAAAAAAGAAAAGATTTTGGTTCCCAAGAAAAGAAGAAATTAATTTTTACTATTTGTGCTAATTGTAAGTGCCATAAAATAAACACATGAATTTATGGAAATTTAAATCACCCTGAAGGAAAGCATTTAAATTATTGGCCAAGTATCACTTGATAAAAATAATGTACTATTGGATGCAAAAGGAGGTTTTGACACTGTCTAGTTCTATGACCTTGGGAAAATGGTTTTGCTTTCCTGGGCTTCAATTTCCTCACCTGTAAAACTCTTGTAAGAGTTAGTAGATGATGTCTTAAAGTTTTTTCTGGTTTTACATTTCTGTGATGCTATATGAACTTAACCAAAGAGAAATTGAGATTGGACCAGTACATATAGGTTAGATTTCATTCAAATCATGTGTAGTGGCTTTTTTTCCTTACAGATTTAGAAATAATTCAGATTATATCTAGTAGTAATCATCTCCCTACATAAATAATGTAATGTAGTGTAATTTTTAAAATTTGATTTTAATTTAAAATCAGATTTAATTAAATTTTTATCTCTGAATTCTCACTCTTTTTCTCTTCATTCATTGAGAAAACAAGAAAAAAAGAAACCTGTTAACAAGCAAGCAAAATATTCTCTCATTAGCCATGCCCCTCAAAAAATATGCCTCCATCAACACTGAGTCCCTCCCGTTCTCTGGGTCTAGAAGTGGGTGGCATATTTTATGAATCCTTTGGAATTGTAATTGGTCATTTTGTTGATCAGAGTTCCTAAATCTTTCAAAATTGTGTGTTGTTGTTATTGTTTAATTTCTTTTCCTGGTTCTTCACTTTGCATCAGTTCATACAAATCTTTCCAGGTTTTTTCTGAAACCATTCCCTTTATCATTTCTTACAGAATAATAGTATACCATCACTTTCATATACCATAATTTTTTCAGCTGTTCCTCTTTTGATGGGCACCCCCACAGTTTCCAATTCCTTGCTGCCACCAAAAGAGCACCCATAAATATTTTTGTACATATGCATCCTTTGCCTTTGAACTCATAAATAGACCTCATAGTGGTATAGCTGGATCAAAGGTTAGGCACAGTGTAATTACTTTTGGATCATAATTCTCAGGATGGTTGTGTACTAGTTTATGGCTTTACCAGTAGTACATTAAAATACTTTGTTTTAGTTAGAGCTCTTCCAGCATTTGTCATTTTCCTTTTTTGTCAACCTAGCCAATCTAATAGGAGTATGTTACTACTTCAGAGTTGTTTTAATTTGCATTTATTAGTGCAATTATTAGAGTGTTTTTTTCCACAGATATTGATAGACTGTATTTCTTCCTCTAAAAACTGCTTGTTTTATATCCTTTAAGCATTTATCATTTGGGGAATGGTTCTTATTCTTATAAATTTGACTCAGTTCCCTAGATATCTTAGAAATGAGATCTTTTCCAGAAAAATTTGGTACAAAGATTCTCCTCCCCCACCTCCTGCTTTTTAAGCTAATTTTAACTATCAGAAAAACTTTAATTTGATGTAATCAAAATTGTCCATTTTACCTTCTGTGAATCTCTCTCTTGTTCAGTTATGAACTCTCCCCTATCCATAAATCTGACAGTTTATTTCCATCTTCTGATTTGTTTATGATTTTACCCTTTATGTCTAAATCATGTACCCATTTGGAGCTCATCTTGGTATATGGTGTAAGATACTGGTCTCTACCTAGTTTCTTAAAGTTTTCCAGCATTTTTTGACATCTAATGAGTTCTTGCCTCATGACTAAGGTCCTTGGGTCTATCAAATGGTGGGTCCCTGAGCTCATTTGATTCTGTATATTGTATACCTAATACGTTCCACTTATCAGCCTCTCTGTTTCTTACCCAGTACCAAATTGTTTTGGTTTTAGCTTTGTAGTATAGTTTGAGATCTGGTACTGTTAAGGTCCTTTTCCTTCCCACTTTTTTCATTAATTTCCTTGATATTCTTGACATTCTGTTTTTTCAGATGAGTTTTATTATTTTTTATAGCTCTATTAAATAATCTATAGTAATTTGGTATGGCAATGATAAGTAGTGGTTTATGGGTTTGTGGTTTTTTTTTTTTACAAAATATTTTCCCTTTTAGGTGTTTTAACCTAATCAGCTTCATTGAATACACCAGAAAGAATTAAGTAAAGATTTCCAGTTTTCAGTGAGATCAACAAATTCCCAACATAGGCATTAAAGCACTTATTTGTGGAAAATCTTCAGTTGTTTTACACACAACTTTTAAATCATAGACATCTTTGATATTTTAGTGGCAAAGTTTTTTAAGTTTTATTTTTCCAAAACTCCAATAGACTTAGAAAGAGGGCCTTGGAGCATCGAGAAGAAACCATAACAGTAGATCGTATCTGCAGACAAGAAACCTTTGCCTATGAGATGGTAAGATTCCTTCTTTTTCTCTCACTGCTCATGAAATAATTTCCTCTTGCTTAGTTGTTGAGCATTAGTGAAGCCTTTTTGTTGTATATGCTTAACTCACAATTCCCAGGCAGTTTTTTAGAATGTATAGAAGGCAATATGAGGATGGGGGAGGGGGAGGATTACATATAATCCCAATGATTGATACCCTTATGTGCTCAGGCTTTGCTTTTGGCCGTGCTCTTAATGCTTTCCTTTTTCCCCTTTCCTTGGTTCTGTTCCTAGTACTGACTTTGTATCTGTTTCTAGCCCTGCTCCTGGTTCCTTTTCTGTTTTCTACATGAACCTAGCCTTGTATTCATTCCTGCCACATCTCTCCTCTTCCCATAAGAAAAATAGGAATTTTCAGACAGATAAAAATATCAGATTTTATAACATCATGGAAATTTATAAGGTCATCTACTTTCTCTTCTATCCTCATTAAACTTATTTGTTTTGTCAATAAACCACAATTTAAAAAGTAGTATATTTAATTGTAACCATGATCAGTCATGAAATATAAAGCAGCTTTTTGCTTTCTAGAAGCTTACTTGTTCATTGTTCATTTTTTCCGTTCTTCTTCCCTATCAGGAATCACATGCCATAGGAAAGAAGCCATCAAATCCAGCAGACTTAGTTAATGAAGGAGAACTTATCTTAACTCTGAATATCTTCTATCCTGTTATATTTAGTAAGGTCAGTTTTGAAACCTAATAAAATTTCTTAATTGTTTTATCATAATTGATTTCCTGTAGTAACTAATCAGCAAACATTATGAAACACTTACTATGTGCCAGGTACTGTACAAGGTACTGGGGGTGCAAAGACAAAAAAAAATTATCATTGCTTTCAAGGAGCTTCCATTCTGTCAGGGGAGATAACAACATCTCTATGTTTGTGGGGATCCGGAAAGGCTTTGTGTAGGTGGTATTGCTCAAATGGAGTCTTGAGGAAAGCAGAAGATTCTGTGTAATGGAGGGTAAGGATGGTGTACATTCTGGGGTGGGGATGGGGTGGGGGGGTGACAGCTGCATTACAAAGGCTTGCGAATGGACTAGGGAGTGTTGGGTGTCAGATACAGAGAGAAAGCCAGTTTGACTGGTGGCAAAGTGTGGGAAGAGGGAGAAGTGTATAATGAGGCTAGAAAAGTAAGATGACCCCAAGTTTTTTAAAGACTGAGAACTTTAAAAAACTTAAAGAAGGATTTATATTTTATTCTAGAGGCAATAGGGAGTTACTGGAGCTTATTGAATAGAAGATTGATATGGTCAGAGTAAAATAATATTAACACTTGTGTGAAGGATAGATTTTGAATGGAAAGAGAATTGAGGCAGAGGGACCAATTAGAAGGCCATTGCACTCATGTAGGCCAGAGGTAATGAACACTTAAATTAAGGGAATGACTATGTAAGAAGCCAGAAAGGGTTAGGTGTGAGAGATGTATACATAAAAATGGCAAGATTTGTAAATTGATTTGAAGTGAATGGGAGCAAAGAATCAAGGATTACATGAAATTTACAAACCTGGGAGACTGGGGATAACATCCGTAGAAAGTACATTAGGGGGCAAGATATTGGGTAAAAGATGAGTTTTGTTTTGGATGTTTATCTTTGAAGCGTCTCTAAGAAATCTAGTTTCGCATGCCCTATCGGCAGTTCAAAAAAACTAGAATTCTTTTATTGTTATTTCCTCTTTTTTCACATTCCACAGAGACTAGAAATAATACTGCCAAATACTATTGAGAGTTTAAAAGGCTGTTTTTGGATCTGAGAGTCCACATGGGCTCAAAAATTTATAAATGACTGTTGAATTGGATTGAAAAGTTTTGTCTTTTTAAGAAAGAACCTTGAGTGTAATGGGATGTTGGGTAATCTGATTGAGAGGCCTGCCTCTTTAAATTGGTATTTATAGCTTATTTCTACCTGTACTGTTGGACTTAGGAGTAGACACGTAATTTTCACAAAATCACTGTATGTTAGAGCTAGACGAGACCTTAAAGATCATCTAATCCCTTTGTTTCAAAGATGAGGAAAATGAGACCCTGACACAGGAAACAACTTCCTCAAGTTACTGCCTGAAATGGCAGAACTGGGTTTTGGACACATTTGTTCCACTCTGAATCCAGTGTTCTTTTTCACTGCATTATGCCTTTGCCTCTAACAAAACAGAAAAGCCAAGTTACATTAATTGGAAATTGAACCTGGATCTACTGATAGGGTTCTTGCAGAGAAGACTTTTCTGTCACTAAGTAACCAGTGTCCTGCTTTTAAAAATTCTTCTGGTAAAAAAAAGAGAGAGAAATATATCTATGTAGCCATACATAGACACTTAACATGTATAAAAATGGTTATATTTTCCTTGATATGAAATGATAAAATATAAAACACCTTGGGAGTGTTTTAAGAACAGAATGCTGTAATAAATGCAAAAGCATGTTTTTTAAAAAGGTAGAAGTATAGATATATCTAAAGTAGCAGGGGTAGCAGTATTGTTATAAACATCTATTTAAATACAGGTAATCTCTAGCTTATGAGTATGTACTTACTACCCATGATTAAAAAAATCTGATTTATATAATGTTTACAAAATGTTTTCTTCACTACAGCCCTGTGAGATAAATAGAAGAATAGCATCACCATTTTGCAAAGAAGAAAAAAGGTTTAAGGAGACTAAGTGTCTTGCATAAGATCAACTCATTTAGCTTCAAACATAACTTTTTGAGTGTTGGAAATGGAATTTGAACATGGGTCTCTATTTACTTTTAATTCCTACATTGTTTCCAGTAAACCATGCCTGCAAAGAGATGTCCCAATCCTGGCATAGGCACATTTCCCCTTTTGATGCTGACTTTTGTCTTACTATTTGACTTGCAGCATAAAGAACGCAAACCCTATCAAACCCTACTGGTGTTGGGTAGTCAAAAGCTCACAGAGCTCAGAGATTCATTCTGCTGTGCCAGTGACCTTCAGATTGGAGGAGAGTTCAGCAGTACACCTGACCAGGCACCAGAACATACCAGCAAGGTAAGGTGATTTTTTGCAAAAACTAGGCAAAGACGTAAGTAGTATATATACAGTTGTGGTTTATAACGTTAGATAAATGTCCTATCAAATGCCCTATATGGACGGGTTTTACAATAGATGGAAATATTTCAAGTTAACCTTCTTGAGTGTTTCATAGAAAATGCAAATACTATGGAATACAAACACTAGTCTCTTGAGAAATGAGCAAAATTTTGAAACCATCGCTAAAGTAGAGGAAATGTGCTTTGTCTGTTACTTGCCTCTAGAGGAGGAGGAGGAATGAACTTGACCTTCTTTGATGGGGATACTGCACCAGTTCATGAATCAGAAGACCAGATCTAGTTCCAGCTCTGCCACTTACCATCTACCTTATACATGAGATCTTTAGAAAGTCACTTAAACTTCTGAATCTTCAGTTTCCTCATCAGCAAATTGAGATATTAATACATGTCCTGTCTGACTACCCAACTTTATCACATTTGGGTGGCATTTTCATAGAGCTAGAGCTGGAAGAGATCTGAGGCCCCTCATTTAACAGATGAGGAACCTGAAACAAAGAGGGTAAATAATTTGTCCAAGATCACAAAGAAAGTGACCTTCAGAGCTGAGATTTGAACCTAGGTCCTCAGCTGCCTCTTCGCAGTACCTCTGTATAACTTCTACCTCAGTAATGTATATTTAAGTACTTTGAAAAACATGAATCATTATATAAATGTAAGATATTTTTGTTACTATGAAGAACATAAGTTGGAATTTTAAAGGGATGACTTTTTTTTTTTAATCTCAGGGTCACATCTTTTTTGTCTTTTTTAGTCCCCATTTCCAATCAGTTATCAAGTTCTAATCAGTCTGTCTCCACAATCTGTATCATATCCACATTTCTTTTTCTGTCCCCATTGCTCTTTCCTAGTTCACTCCCTGTTGGAATAGCCTCATAACTGTTTTCTTTCCTTCCAGTTTCTTCTCCTGTCCACCTGTGAAGAAGGTTAGTCTCACTCATTTTTCTGACACAGCTATGATCTTACTCCTTTTCTTGTACTACATAAACATGCTCTGGCCAAACTTGGAAGTCATAGAATCTTAAGAGTTAAAGAGAACCAACCATAAGGATTATCTGTTCCAACACGCTTTTTTGCAGATGAGGAGACTGAGGCCCAGAGAGCATTCTTATCTTTTAGTGCCCAGTTTAGGAGCCACCTCTAGGAAGCTTGAATTGTTCATAATACTTTGTATGTCTTTTGTGTACTTGTCATTTGATGTTTTATAATTATTGATACCTCTGTTTTAACTGTCATAATAGATTATGAACTCTTTGAGGACAGTCATACATATATATATATATATATATATATATATATATATATATATATATATGCATATGTATGACTGTCCTCAAAGAGTATATATATATATCTTTCTGTCTCTCCTCACACATTGTTTTTAATGTTTAGCCAATACTCAGTGTTTAAAAGAAAGGGACTACCAAATTTCACAAAGTGGTCTTCCTCTTTTCTCTCATTATTCCCTTCTCTACCAATTAAATTAACTTTTAACTACGTTATTTAACTACAATATCATGTTAGTGTCCTGTTTCCTTCACATTGTCTTATAGTATGTTTTATAGCTAGTCAGGTAGAGCTATTAGTATGTTACAGAACGCTCGTTGCCCGTTATAGATACAGAATAGCAATAGGTCTGGTATAACTTCATGGTAAATATGCATTAAAGAGGCAATAAGAAGGAACAATTTGTTGCTTATCATTGAAAATGGCAAGGTTCATTAGTGAGAAGATTATTCCTATTTCTTATGTCTTCAGTACATTATTCTTGTATTTTGAAATGGACAGAAGTTGTAATTAGGGTAGGGAAAGTTTCTGCTAAATTTAAGAGTTTATGTATCTCTTCCAAGATTTTAACTCAGTGTTTTTTCTTAGAAGAATTTCAACAGACAGCTATGTCAAATAAGACATTATTAAAAATTTATTGAAGAGATTAAAGAGGACATTTTACCAATTAAATTAATGCCTTTGCATCTAATTCCTTATCCTGGTGTGGAATGGCCTTGAGTTCACAGAGGCTGTACCAGAGTAACAATAGACTTTGGGTAAAACAAACTGGAAAGGCTTGGAGTACAGTTTTGAAATCCGAGGAGCAGTTTAGCTAAGTTATGGGAGGGGATACCGCTGGACAGTTAACCCCTAAATGAAAACTGTTTTAGTTATAATAGTTCATGAAACTGTTTTGCTAAGTCTTGGAGTAGTTGAGACCTATATCTTCTGGAACAGCGTCTACATCAATTAAATCACAAATCTTTTGATGTATTTAAATAATGAACTAGGTTATCTGTAGACTAACCATCCTTTTTTATTATTTTATCCAAAATTATTTGTTAAAACTCCTCAATTTGATTCTTTTCTTAGATTACTATTAGCTAGAAAGAAGAGTGGTAGGAAGAGAAGAGCCAGGAACAGATGTGAGAGCAGCAATGATTCACTGGATATATGAATACTCACTCCCTGTAGTCATACAGCTCATGACCCACTCATATGCCACTCATCTAATGCTATTTTTATCCATGTCCTTTCTTAAGTCCTCCATTGAGGATATACCCAGTGTGCTGGCAGTCTTCTGGACTTTTGAAAAAATATTACTGGTAAAAGTTTAGCATTTGAATTTTCTCTTTCATTCCTTACTCTAATATGATTGACCCGCTTTTCTAACTATACCTCTCCTGGATAATATCTTTTATGCTCTCACTTAGTGACAGATCATCATTGGTTAATATGCTGCATCTTACTGATAGCTTTCCATTTCACTTTAAATCACCTGAGATTTGGGGTGTTTTGGAGATTGTGGTTTTCCATAATTTGTAGCCATATAACATCACTAAGGGAGTACTGATGTTAAAAGGATAGATTTTTATGTTGTGGATCAGCTGGGACTGTTGAAAATGTTATGTAAGTTTATTATATATAATCTAGTTAACTCTCTTCCTATACTATTATGGCCCAGCTAAATATCCATCTGTATTGTCTGTCTAAAAGGAAGATTAATTTAGTGAACTTCTAATTTGGGTGTATGTTTTACTGACCTAAATAATTAGAGATATAGTAATTCCTCATAGGTAAGACGTACCAATAAAAATGAAAATACTGCCTAAATCAATGTATTTATTCAGTTCTATACCAAACAACATACAGAGGAGCACTAGCACTTGCAGCTATAGGAGAGTAGAGGCACTAGATAGAGTTTCAGGGTGGAGAAGAATATTTGTGGTCCTTCACAAGTGAGCAGGAACCCTGGTTGCAATTCCAGGGCCAACAAAAGCACTAGTACTTGTACCTACAAGGGAATAAGGGTCATTGTCACAGTTCCAAGGCAGAGAAGAGCACTAGAGCTTGCAGCTACAAGAGAGTAGGGAACTAGTCATGATTCCAAGGCTGTGAGGAGCTCTAGTGCTTGCAGCTGCAGAAGAGCAAGGTCCCTTCCTGGGTAAAAGCCAGAGCACAGGCCAGGAGAGTTGTGACCACACCTCTCCTTAGATCAGTGGTTCTCAACCTTCCTAATGCTGCGACCCTTTAATGCAGTTCCTCATGTTGTGGTGACCCCCAACCATAAAATTATTTTCATTGCTATTTCATAACTGTAATTTTGCTACTGTTATGAATCATAAAGTAAATATCTGATACGCAGGATGTATTTTCATTGTTACAAATTGAACATAACCCACAGGTTGAGAACTGCTGTCTTAGATCATACTACCTCGGAAGCACCAAAAACTTAAAGATTCCCAGAACTAGTTTTGAAAACAGCAGGACAAAAAAACCTAAAGCTTGGGACAAAGCCCCCATCCACCCTCGGAGCAGAGCCCAACTTTAAAATATAGTTCAAAGTCAAGAAATAGGGTAGAAAAGTGAGCAAACAACAACAACAACAAAAGAACTTTACCATATAAATATACTGTGGTGAGAGGACAAATCAAGACACAAACTCAGAAAAATAATAGCAATGTCAGAATAGCTACAAGCAAAGCCTCAGAGGGAGAAAAAAAATGTGAATGTAAGCACAAAAGAATTCCTGAAAGAACTCAAAAAGATTTAAAAAACCAAATAAGAGAGGTAGAGGAAAAAATTTTTGAGGGGGGGGGGGAGTTGGGAAGTGAATGTGATATAAGAAAATTATGAAAAGAGTCAACTGCTTGGTAAAACCCACAAAAAAGTACTAAAGAAAATAAGACCTTAAAAAACAGAATTGGTGCAGCTAGATGGTACAGTGAGTAGAGCACCAGCCCTAGAGTCAGGGGGACCCGAGTTCAAATTTGGTCTCAAACACTTAACACATGATAGCTGTGTGACCTTGGGCAAGTCACTTAACCCCATTTGCCCTACCTTCCCTCCTCCAAAAAAAAAAGCAAAAAAAAACCCCAATACTTGCCCCCAGAATTGGCCAAGTGGCAAAAGAGGCAATAACATACACACTCAGTTGGGTGGAGAAATCTGTTGTACCCAGTGGGGAAGTAGGGAAAGATGATAAGAAAGAGGTTGGGAGATAATAAGAGGGAGGGAGCAAATCAAGAGGGAGGCAATGGTTGGAAGCAAAATAAACTTTTGAGGAGGGACAGGATAAAAAGAAAAAGAGACATATAAACAGGAAAAAATTAGAATGGAGGGAAATTGATAGTAATTATAACTATGAATGTGAATGGGATGAATTTAACCATAAAACAAGTGGATAGCAGAACAGTTTTGAAACAGAATCCAACAATACATTATTTATAAGAAATGTACTTGGAACAGAAAGACACACAATGAGTTAAATTAAAGGGACTGAGGCGTAATCTAGTATGCTTCAGATGAAGTAAAAAAGGCAGGGGTAGTAATTGTGGTCTCAGACAAAGCAGAAATAAAAGCACTCCTAATTAAAAGAGAGAAGCAGGGAAACCACCTCTTGCTAAAAGGTACCATACACAATGAAATAATATCAGTACTAAACATATTCACACCAAATTGCATAGCATCCAAATTCTTTTTTTTAATTTTTTGTTTTTTTCATCCAAATTCTTAAAGGAAAAGTTCAGTGAGTTATAGGAGGAAATAGTAAAACTATACTAATTCTTTTTTTTTAATTTTTTATTTTTTTCATCCAAATTCTTAAAGGAAAAGTTCAGTGAGTTATAGGAGGAAATAGTGAAACTATACTAGTGGGGAACCTTAACTTTTCCCCTGAGAACTAAATAACTTCAACCACAACATAATTTGAATGGGAATAGAAGGGAGTAATTTTTTCTCAGCTGCATGTGGCACCTTCAAAATAATAGACCATGTATTAAGGCATAAAAACTTCACAAACAAAGGTAGAGAAGCAGAAATATTAGAGGCATCCTTTCCAGACCATAATGCCATAAAAATTACATTCAGTAAAGAACCATGGAAACATGGCTTAAAAAGTAATTGGTATTAAATAATCTAATTCTAAAGAATGAGTGAGTAAACAGATAATTCCATTAAAGAGAATGACAATATTGAGGCAACATAACACAATTTGCGTAATGCAGCCAAAGCAGTACTTAGGAGAAAATTTATAATTCTAAATGCTTATGTCAATAAAACAGAGAAAGAATGGATCAAGGAACTGAACATGCAGCTTAAAAAAAGATAAGAACATTTAAAATGCCTAAGCACCAGGATGGAAATCCTGAAAAAAATGAAAGATTAATAAAAATGAAAGTTTTAAAAATTACAATAAAACTAGGGGCTGTTTTTATGGGGAAAAAGTCAATAAAAGAGATGTTATTGGTTAATTTGATTTTAAAAAAGAAAGAAGAAAATTAAATGACCAGTATCAGAAATTTAAAAGATGAATGCACCACCAATAAAGATTAAATTAAAGTAATTATTAGGAACTATTTTATCCAGAAAAGGCTACTATTCAGTACTGTACTAGAAATGCTAGGTATAGCAGTAAGACAGGAAAAAGAAATTGAAGTAATTAGACAATGAAGAAACGAAATTATTGCTCTTTGCAAGTGATATGATGTTATACTTGGAGAATCCTAGAAAATCAACTTAAAAATTAGTTGAAACAACTCTAGCCAAGTTACAGGATGTAAAATAAAATAAAAATACATAAATTGTCAGCATTTCTATAGATTACTAAAAAAGGCAGCAAGAGTTGAAAAGAAAAATTCCATTTAAAATTATTGTAGACAATATGAAGTACTTGGGAGGTCTACCTGCCAAGACAGACCCAGGAATTACATGGGCATAATTGCAAAATGCTTGACACAAATAAAGACGGATCTGAACAATTGGAAAGATTAATGGCACGTGAATAAGCCAAGCCAATATATAAAAGTGACAGTTCTACCTAAATTATTTATTCAAATAGTCCCACACCAATCAAATTAACAAAGAATTATTTTATAGAGCTAGAAAAAAATAACAAAATTCATCTGGAAGAACAGAAGGTTGAGAATATCAAAGGAATCCTTGAAAAAAAATTGAAGGAAGGCAGCCTATCAGTACTAGATTTCAAACCGTATTATTAAGTGGTGATCAACAAAACAATCTGGTAACTGGCTAAGAAACAAAGTGGTAGGTCAGTAGAATAGATTAGGTGCATAGTACACAGTAGGAAATGACCATAGTAATCTTCTGTTTGATAAACTCCACAATCTAAACTTTGTGACAAGAACTCACTATTTGATAAAAGCTACTGGGAAAAAAGGGAGGCAGTTTGGCAGAAGCTAGATTATAGAAAACATCTTACACCATATACTAAAATAAGATCAAAATGGGTACAAGATTTATATGTAAAAGGTGATATCATAAGTAAATTGGGGAAGCATGGAATAGTTTATCTTTCAGATCTGTAGACAAGGGAAGTCTAAACAAGAGCATTATGAGGTGTGAAATGGATAATTTTGATTATAGAAAATTTAAAAGTTTTTGCACAAAAAACACCAACACAACCAAGATTAGAAGGAAATCAGGGAATGGTGGGGGGGGGAGTTTATAAATGTCTCTGACAAAGGCCTCATTTCTCAAATATATAAAGAACTGTGTCAAATTTATAAGAATACAGGTCATTTCTCATTTGATAAATGGTCAAAGGATTTGAACAGGCTGTTTTCAGACAAAGAAATCAAGGCTGTCTATAATTATATGAAAAAAATGCATTGATTAGAGAAATGCAAATTAAAACAACTCTGAGGTATCACGTCACACCTATCAGATTGGCTAATATGACAAAAAAGGAAAATGACAAATGTTGGAGAGAGTGTAGGAAAACTGGAACACGGTTGGTGGAGCTGTGAACTGATCCAGCCATTCTGGAGAACAGTGTAGAATTATGCCCAAAGGGTTATAAAACTAAATACCTTTTGATCCAGCAGTATTACTACGTCCATATTACAAAGATCAACAAAAGGAGAGGGAGAAGGACTTATTTGTACAAAAGTATTTATAGTAGCTCTTTTTGTGATAGCAAAGAATTGGAAATTATGGGGATGTCCATCAATTGGGGAACGGCTGTATATGATTGCAACAGAATATTATCGTGCTACAAGAAATGAGAAGCTGGATGATTTCAGAAAAACCTGGAAAGATTTATGAGAACTGATGCAAAGTGAATTCACTAAACAGTAACAGCAATATTGTCTGATGATCAGCTGTGAATGAGTTAGCTATTTTGATCAATACAGTGATCCAAAACAGTTCTGAAGGATTTATGATGAAAAATGCTATTCACCTCCAGAGAGAGAGCTGATGGAATCTGAGTTCAAATTGAAGCATAATTTTTTAACTTAATTTTTTTGCTTTTTTCCTAGTAACATGGCTAATATATAAATATATTTTTCATGATTTCACATGTATAATATTGCATTTTTTACCTTGTCAGCGGGTAGGAGAGGGGTGGGAAGAAGGAATAGAATTCAGAACTCAGTTTTTTTTTCAGAGTAAGACTTGAATGGAGATCTACTTAAAATAGTTTTTAAAAATCTATTTTATAAGTGTATTTACTATGGAAGGAGATAAAACAGTATAATTTCATTAAGCTGCACAAGAAACTCTGTTATAAAGGTAGGGTTTTTTTCCTATTTAATATTTTGTTTTTCCCCAGTTACAGGTAAATACAATTTTTTACATTCACCTTTAAAATTTTGAGTCCAAATTACCTCCCCATACCCCTAATTGAGTAGGCAAGCAATTTTATATAGGTTATACATGTTTAGTCATGCAAAATGTGTTTCCTTATTAGTCATGTTATAAAAAAAACATAGACAAAGAAAATAAAGCAAAAAAAGTATGCTTCATTATATATTCAAACTCCATCAAGAATTTACAATTTAAAAAAAAAAGTAATTTTAAAAATAAATAGTTGATGTTTTCAGAGATACCTAGCAAGACTTGTGTGAACAGAGTTAAACGAGCAGAACCAGGAGAACAAATTACACAGTAACAGCAGCATTGTAAGACAAACCACTTTAATGGGTTTGTGAACCAGTGCAGTAACCATCCATGAATCCAGTATCCTGATGAAGCATGACAGATGCAGCTCAAGATACAGCATGAGATATACATTTTTGGACACTGTAAATGTGTAGATATGGTTTGTTTGATTATGCATATTTGTTATAAGGGTTTTTCTTTCTCTGGGGGATGAGTTGGGAATGAGAGGTGGTAAGCTAGGGAAAGAGAAAGGAAAACAGGGAGAAAAAAGATTGAAGGATTATCTTTAAAAGCACAAATTGAAAACAGCACATGCCAGAAGGAATCCTAGATAATCAGGACAGGTTTGAAAGTAATGTGTATTGGGGCAGCTAGGTGGCGCCGTGAATAGAGCACCAGACCTCGAGTCAGGAGGACCTGAGTTAAGATCTGGCCTCAGACACCTGACACACTAACTGTGACCTTGGGCAAATCACTTAACCCCAATTGCCTTGCCTTCCCCCTGCCCCCCCAAAATAAAGTAACGTGTATGTACTGAACTTATTATATTCCTAAAAAAGAAAGGCAAGTTGTTTATAGTAGAAATTTTTAGTTTCATATATAATCCCCTTCCTGTTTTACTATGTATGTGGATATGATCTTTTTTGGTAATGAATTCAGAATAAAATAAAAATCCAACTTTTGTGTCAGAGTCTGAACAATAGGTATTCTCTGCTTGATTTTTACCTTTTAGATTGTTGGTTGGTCTCTTTGTATAAGAGGCTTTCCATCACATTGAGTGGGGCTGTCAGGTATTCTGTGTTGTGTTGCAGTCAGCATAATGTCCAAAAAAGAACATCTCGAGGACCTTATCACTTTTTTTGGAAATCCCTCTTTCTTTTGGACTTTGTGTAGATCATAATTTGGACCTCTGTATTTAGCTACATTTATCTCTGTTTTATTGCTACACATACACATGCATGTGTGTGCACACGGGGGGGGGGGTGTGTTTATGTATGTGTACATAGGCATACATACATACATATACTATTTACGAACTCCCCAGGAAGAAATTCCCTTTATCTATTTTTCAACTTACAATCTTTAGAAGATTACCTGGGGTACCAAGAAGTAAACAGTTAGAGAATCATTAAACAGTTATTTCTGAAGTTTCATCTATCAGGGTATCTTATATATGATCTTAATATGTGTGTTAAGAGATACCTTGGTGGAAGAGAATGTTTAAAGATTTTTTTTTCTGAATCATATATTTTTCTGTAATTAACAAGCAACAAGATCTTACATTCTCTATTTTTCAATTGTTTATATGACCACAAAGATTGAATTTGTTACAGAAAATAGTTTATTAAAACTGATTGTTCTCTTAGATGTAAATCAATGATCCCAATACATATGGCTCATTCTCATAAGGATTTTATAGAGAGAAAAAGGCATCATCAGTTAGTAGTTGCTGATCCCCTCAGGTTTACCTTTAGGCTTGGTTAATAATATCTGCTTTATTTTCCATTTATTTTGTATCTTCCCTTCTTTGAAAAATCTTGAAAATTGATCTCAGTATGTTGAGAATTTTGTGACTTTCAATACAGATTTCCTCTGTATGTATTTGGTCTAGTCCAGGATGTTCTTCTATACTTTATATCCTCAAGTGCTTATTCATACCTTTTCTTTGAGCACATAAGATACTGAGGTCTGAACATCCTAATTGTGAGTGGAGCCAAGATGGTAGAGAGAATCCAGGAAATTGCCTCAGCTCTCCCAAGTTTCCCTTGGAAACCATGTTAAATCAAGCCTCTAAATAAATTACAAGAAGAAGAATGAAAGACCTATTACAGTAGAGGGAAAGAAGGTAGGCAGGGAGCATTATTTGAATACTCTCATTGGATTTGGCTCAAAGAGGAAATAACACTCACTTGAGTAAGGAAATCTGTCTTAATCTATAGAGGGAAGTAGGAAGGGAAGGGGAAAAGTAAAGGGGCTGATAGAAGGGAGGGAAGATTGAGGGAGGTGATCATCAAAAGCAAAACACTGGTCAGGAAGGACAGGGTAAAAGGAGAGAGAGAAAAGTATAAATGGGAAAAACAGGGTGAAAGGTAATACACAGTAATCGGGGGTGGAGCCAAGATGGCGGCATAGGAGCAGCAACATATCGCAGCTCTCACATAGCTACCCCAAAATACCCATAAAATATGACTAATCAAATTCTGGAACTCCAAAACGCACAGAAATATACTTTCCACTAAAGTCAGCTCGGCTAAGAGGAACCATCTCAGCCCTACAAGCTGAAACCAGCCTAGCCTGAAACCTCGGCTCTGCCCCAGAGGCGGCTGGACAAGAGGAGCCGAGCCCTGAGTGGAGCTTCGGGAAAGTGGATCTGCAGCAGCGGTGGCATTATCCAGAATTAGGTTAGTGGAGCTCAGTGAAATCGGGAGAAAAGCGGGTCTGGCGAAAATGCCTCCAGGGCAACAAGGCCGCAGAACTGGAGGTCTTGCATCCGCCTCCACACTGCTGCTTCAGAGCTCTCAGCCTGCAGACTGCAGGGGGACCAAGCGATCATTCAGAGGCCAAGTGCTCTCACATTGAGTGGCCTGGATCCGGATCGCGGTCTTGGGCGTTGGTCCTGTGGTTTGTTTTTTTTTCAGTGAGCCGGAGTGGGGGAGCGACCCAGCAGCCTCCTAAAAACTCTGGCAGCTGGGAAAACCCCAGCAATTTGGGACAGAGCTTTCCCCTCTGGAAGCAGAGTTCCACAGAGATTAAAAAAAAAATCACTGACTGACCAACCATGAATAAGAATAAGCATAGGAAGCAAAATAAGAACAGCAACCAAACCCTAGATTCCTTCTTTGGGGAAAAGAAGGATCAAGGCAGGGAGCGGGAGGAGAACAGCACAGTCAGAGCTCCTCCACCAAAAGCTTCCAATAAACGTGAAGATTGCCTAAAAGCTAGAGATCAGCTGTAGAAGGATTTTGAAAACCAAATGAGAGAAGTGGAAGGAAAATTGGGAAGAGAAATAAGAATGCTGCAAGAAAATCATGAAAAGAGAGTCAACAATCTGACTGAAGAAATTAACACTTTAAAAAA
>CM053583.1:334933304-334992051 GCA_028627135.1 Pseudochirops cupreus
TCCATCAACCCTCCCCCCCACCCTACCCTCCCCTCCATCATCCCACCTCTCATCCCCATTCCCCCTACTCTCCCTGTGTGGCAGGATACCCAGTTTAGAGTTTATGTCATTCCTTCCCTAAGCCAAGTTCAGTGAGAGTAAGGTTGACTCTTTCCCTTTTGCCTTCCTATTCTCCCCCTCTATTGTAACAATTATCCTTTGCCTCTTCTATGAGATGCTCAACCCCATTCTGTCTCTCCCTGTCTCCTCTATAGAAACAATAATTTCATCAAAGAGGATGGCAATAATGAGACAATATACCAAAACTTATGGGATGCAGTCAAAGCAGTACTTAGAGGAAATTTTGTATCTCTAAATGCTTATGTGAATAAAATAAGGAACAGATCAATGAACTGGGCATGTAATTTTAAAAGGTGGAAAAAGAACAAATTAAATATCCCCAATTAACCATCAAATTAGAAATTCTGAAACTTAAAGGATTCATAAAATTGAAAGTAAGAAAACTATTGAACTAATAAATAAAAACCAGAAAGAGTTGGTTTTGTGAAAAAACAAAATGGATAATTTGGTTAATTTGATTTAAAAAAAAAAGGAACCAAATTACCAGTGTCAAAAATGAAAAGGGTGAATTTGCCACCAATGAAGAAGAAATTAAAATGATTAGGAACTATTTTGCCCACCTGTATGGCAACAAATCTGACCATCTAAGTAAAATGGATGAGTATTTACAAAAACATAAATTGCTCAGATTGTCAGAAGAGGAACTAAAATACTCCCATTTTAGGAAAGTGAACAAACCATCAATGAACTCCATAAGAAAAAACCTCCAGGACCAGAAGGATTTACAAGTGAATTCTACCAATCATTTAAGAGCAATTAATTTCAATACTGTATAAACTGTTTGGAAAAATTAAGGAAGGAGTCTTACCAAATTCTTTTTATAACACAGATTTGATGCTGATACCTAAACCAGGAAGAGCCAAAACAGAATAAGACCAATTTCCCTAATGAATGTTAATGCAAAACTTTTAAGTAAAATATAAGCAAAGAAATCACAGCAATGATACATTATGTATAATACATATAATACATTATGACCAGGTGGGATTTATACCAGGAAATGCAAGGCTGGTTCAGTATTAGGAAAACTATTAGCATAATTGACCATATCAATAACAAAACCAGTATAAACTATATGATTATCTCAACAGATGCAGAAAACGCTTTTGAGAAACTACAGCATTCATTCCTTTAAAAACAATAGAGACCGTAAGAATAAACTGAGCTTTCCTTAGAGTGTTAAGTAGTATCTATTTAAAACCATCAGCAAGCATTATCTGTAATGGGGATAAGCTAGACACCTTCTCAGTAAGATCAGGGGTGAAAAAAGGATCTCTTTTAGGGATGCCTATTATTTACTATTGTACTTGAAATTTTAGCTTTATAGGAGAAGAAAAATAAATTGAAGGAATTAGAATAGGCAATGAAGAGACAAAGCTATCGCTCTTTGCAGGTGATGTAATGGTATACTTAGGGCATCAATTAAAAAAACTTCTTGAAATAATTAACAACTTTAGCAAAGTTGCAGCATATAAAATAAACCCCCATAAGTCATCAGCATTTCTGTTACCTACAAAACTCAGCAGCAAGAGATAGAGAAATTCCATTTAAAATAACTGTAGACAATGTAAATTATTTGGGAGTCTACTTGCAAAGACAAACCCAGGAAATATATGAACACAATTACAAAACATTTTACACAGATGAAGTCATATCTAGAATATCACTTCCTCATGGGGTAGACTGAGCTAACATAATAAAAATGGCAATTCTACCTAAATTAACTTATTCAGTGCCACGCCAGTTGAACTACCAAAAAATTATTTTACAGAATTTGAAAAAAATAATAATGAAAAATAAAAATGGAAGAAGAATCAAGAACATCAAGGGAGTTGATAGAAAAAATGCAAAGGAAGGTGGCCTCGTTGTACCAGATCAAAAACTGTATTATAAAGCACAGTCATCAAAATCATTTGATACTGGTTAAAAAATAGAGTGGTGGATCAGTGGAATATGTTAGGTGCACAAGATATAGTAGTGAATGACCATAGTAATCTACTGTTTGATAAACCAGAAGACTCCAGCTTCTGGAATAAGAACTCACTATTTGACAAAAACTGCTGGGAAAACTGGAAAATAGTATGGCAGAAACTGGGCATAGACCAACATCTCCCACCATATATACCAATATAAGGTCAAAATGGGTACATGATTTAGACATAAAAGCGATACCATAAGCAAATTGAGAGAGCAAGAGATAGTTTACCTGTCATATCTTGTGGAGAAAGAATTTATGGCCAGACAACAGATAGAGAACATTATGAAATACAAAATGGATAACGTTGGTTACATTATATTAAAAGGTTTTTGCACAAACAAAACTAATGCAAACAAGAATGAAAGGAAAACAGAAAGATGGGAAATAATTTTTACAGCAGGTGTTTATGATAAAGGCCTCATTTCTCAAATATATAGAGAACTGAGTTAAAATAATAATAAAAAAGTCATTCTTTAGTTGATAGTCAAAGGAGATGAACAGGTAGTTTTTAGATAAAGAAATTAAAGCTATTGTCATATTAAAATGCTTTAAATCACTATTATTAGAGAAATGCAAATTAAAAACAACTTCGATATACCACCTCACACCTATCAAATTGGCTATGACAGAAAAGGAAAATGACAAATGTTGGAGAGGATGTGAGAAAAATAGACACTAATGCACTAATGGTAGAGTTGTGAACTGATAACCATTCTGGAGCAATTTGGAACTGTGCCCAAAGAGCAATCAAACTCTGTATACCCTTTGATTCAGCAGTACCACAACTAGGTCTGCATCCCAAAGAGATCATAAAAATTCAAAAGGGACTTAAATGTACAAAAATATTTATAGCATGTGTTCTTTTTGTGGTGGCAAAGAATTGGAAATTGAGGGAATGCCCGTCAGTTGAAGAATGGCTAAACAAAGTTATGGTATGTGAATGTAATGAAATACCGTTGTGCTATAAGAAATGATGAGCAGGTGGATTTCAGAAAAACCTGGGAAGCCTTACATGAATTGATGCGGAGTGAAGTGAGCCGAACTAGGAGAACATTGTACACAATAGCAGTAAGTCTGTGTTGATCAACTGTGATTGACTTAACTCTTCTCAGTCACAGAATGATCTAAGACAGAGGTCTCCAACTAATTTGGCCTACCACCCCCTTTAAAAAAAAGTTATTGCTCCCCTGGAAATCTACTTTAACTATTTAACCTTTTTTAAAATTTGTGTCATTTCAAAAAATATATTAAAATTTTTTTAATGACATCCTAAATTTAATAATTTATTGGAAAATTGTGGGTTTTTTCTGCATTGTAACTTTATATTATCATATTATAAACAAATTATTATATGTACATATTCCTGCCAATGCATGCTGGACTTCCCAACATTGGGCAACATGCTCACATGCCAACACTTACTTGTTAAGACCTGTTGGTGGACTTAGCCACTGATCAGTTATAACTTGCATTTTGTGTGTTTATTTGGAAAACAACATAGTCACCGTGACTTTAACTCTGTTACACAACAGATGAAAAATGTATGAATGGTTTTTCAAAATTTTCTTACCTTCTTTTCTTTCCTTATACTTCCACTGCCCCGTTATTTTTATTCAATGCTGACCAATTGCACCTGAGGCTACTAGCATCCCTCTAGGATTGTTTCAGTATCCCCAGGGAGCAGTATCACCCACCTTGGCAACCTGTGATCTAAGACAAAGACTCATGATGGAAAATGCTGTCCACATCCAGAGAAAGAACTATGGAGTCTGAATGCAAATGGAAGCATATTTTAAATTTTTTTTGGTGCCTTTCCCTTTTTGTTCTGTTCTTTCACAACATGATTAATGTGGAAATGTTTCCATGATAGCACAGGTATAACCTGTATGAGATTGCTTGCTGTCTTGGGGAGGAGGAGTGAAGGAAAGGAGGGAGAAAAATTTGGAACTCAGTCTTATTTTAAAGATGAATGTTGTGATGGAAAATGCCAGTCACATCCAGAGAAAGAACTATGGAGTCTGAATATAGAATGAAACAGACTATTTTTCTTTTTTTTCCTTTCATATGCTTTTTTCTATTTGTTATAATTCTTTTATGTAACATGACTAATGTGAAAATGTGTTTAATAGGAATGTAGCTGTAGAACCCACATCAGACTGCAAGCCATCTTGGGGAGGGAGGAGGAGAAAATTTAAAACTTATGAAAATGATTGTCAAAAATTAAAAATAAATAATTTAATTTAAAAAGTGAATGTTGAAAACTATCTTTACATGTAATTGGATAAAATAAAATACTGTTTAAAAAAAAAAGAAGTCCTCATTGTGGTAGTTCCGCTGTCAGTGATAACTACAGTAGAATACTCCAGAAATGTTGGTGATCTCTTGCATTCACATATTTTGTTTTTCTAATTGTTTTGCCTCTAAATATTCTTGGGATGAAATCACTAAGCTGGATCTAATGTCAGGCTTTCTCAAGACTTTTTTTCCTCTCTATTTTTCACTGTTTCTATGAATACTGTTTATAGTTGGCCACCATTCTCCTCCCCTCAGTGTTTTTTAAATGAAAGTATACTCTACCCTGGCCTTGGCCTTACCTTAACAATTCACTTCAGTCTCATAGTTATAGTGACTTGTTCACATAGGCTAAAATTCTTGGGGGGAAAAAATAGTGATTATCAGAATCATTGTCTTTTTTTAGCCTTTATTGGTTTCCTGGTTTGAGGAGCAATTTTCATACTTCTTTGGAGGAAAATGAAGAATGCTACCCCCTTCCTGACACAGAGGTGATGGACTGATATGCAGAAGAAAACATATGTTTTGGATATGGCCAAGATAGGACTTTGTTTTGTTTGACCATACTTTGACATAGTCAAGGATTTTGTTTTTGTATTTTTAAGAGAAAGGAAGTGGGAGGGAGAAAAACAGTCAATAACTGGAAAAAAAAAACCTTTTTTTTTTTTTGCTATTTAGCTTCATTTTTGGTGATGTTTGGTGCTTCGGTGCCTTTGGGCGCCACCCCCCTTTTTTTTTTTAAATTAATTTATTTATTTTTAGCTTTCAGGATTCACTTCCATAAGCTTTTGAGTTTCAAATTATCTCCCTTTTCCTCTCCTCTCCCTTCCCCAAGCTGGCATGCAGTCTGATATAGGCTCTACTTAATACAGTCACATTAAACATTTTCACATTAGTCATAATATAAAGAAGAGTTAGAACTAGTGGGAGGAATCACAAGAAAGAAGAAACAAAACAAAAAAAGGAGAGGAAATAGTATGCTTCCATCCGCATTCAGACTCCAAAATTCTTTCTCTGGTGGATAGCATTTTCCATCGTGAGTCTTTTGGAATTGTCTTACATCCTTGTGTTGCTAAGAAGAGCTAAGTCTGTCAAAGTCAGTCATCACACAGTGGTTGTCATTGTGTACAATGTTTTCCTGGTTCTGCTCATTTGACTCGGCATCAGTTCATACCAGTCTTCTTTGGACTTGTTATAATGTGAGGCTTCGGAATAATCTACATAGCTCCATTTCTTAATACTGAACTCTGTTTTCCAACCTTTGTTTCACATTTTTCTTTCTTTCCTGTGACCCTGTTTGCACTGAAATCAAGTACACACCAACTTGGTTTACAGATTCTCGCAAATTTCTTTGTAGAATTTCTTTACTTTATCCTCTATAACATTGTGGTTGGTGGATAAGTTGCAGTTATGCTTTTATAGTCATATGAGGGGACTTAATTGGGAGTGAACTCAGGATTAGGTATAGGTAGAAGCTAGAATTATGTTCTAATTATCATTGTCTAGTAATAAGCCTGTGAACTCTTAAGTCTCAGGAAACCTGGGTATAGATACTAGCTGTTCCTCTAACTGGGACAAGTCATTTGACCAGCCCTAGTTCACTCATCATGAAAATAGGGTTAAAATTGAATCATATCTATGAAAACACTTTTAAAATGTTTTTTAAAAGCATTGTACAGATACAACAGAATATTACTTTTACAGTTATACTAAAGATAAACAGTAGCAAAAGATTTCTGAGACTTCATGCTAACTTTTACAAAAAAAAAAAAGATTGTGAGCACGAAAAGGTTTAAGTTTTCCATCAGAGTATCTTATCTTTGAAGTATGTGCATGTAATACAAAAATGAAGAAGAGATTTAGTATTCTGGTTTCAAGGGAATCCCTTTTATAAGAAACTGCTTCAAATACAAGTATAAAGTAAAATCAGAATACAACAACTTAAATGATATGATAAACTGAAAATGGTAGAAACTTGAATATATATTGAGTTCCCATAAAATTAGTGTTATATAATTTTAAAATCATACTGGTGGCTTAACACAGTGGCACATTTTAATGTAAACAGTAGTACCTACTTTTTGTGTATAATTATTAATGTCACATTTCCCCCCCTCATTTCCCTTATGTGCTTTCTTATAGGATCTTTACAAGTCAGCTTTCTTTTATTTTGAAGGAACATTTTACAATGATAGAAGATACCCTGAATGCAGAGATTTGAGCAGGTAACTATTTTTCATAAAATCTGTTTTTTTTAGCTCCTAAGATGGAGGCAATATAAATAACCTTGAAACTAAGACTTTTAGAAAAGAATTATTTTGATTACCTAAGATATTTCGGACAAAATTTCAGCTTCCTAACTTTCCGAAAATTCTTTAGTCAGAGCCTTTAACTAGTCATAAGCATTTATCGAACCAGCATAGGAATTTTCCTACCAGGGAGGCATAAGGAATATTTATTTTGGGACAGACTTAAATTAACTTCTGCAAATATCTTCAAAAACAAAAACTTCTTTAAACTTACTCAGAGTCTTTTATATTGTGGCCTTGCAAACAAATCCAAAACATTTAGTTACCATACCATTAAAACATATCACAAAACTGTTCTTCATCATGGGATAGTAAAATGAATTGACTTTGATTCTTTTGCATTTACTCTCGGCAAGAAACTATGCAATTTTTTTAAAAATTAAATTCTACAAACATATTAAATGCCTATTGTGCAGAATATTGTCGTAGGTATTTTGAGAAAAATAGTTAAGATTCATTCTTTGCCTTTAAATAAGTTCTAACTTAGAGTTTGGTAGCGGGATGTGATATATATAGATGTATGATACATGATAAAGTATGAATGAGTTGAGGAAGGTCATTTACAACGGTGTGAGGAATCAGAGGTTTCCTACACCATGATGTAAGTACTTATTTATAACTTGAAGAAACAGGTGGCATGGTGGATAGAACATTGAACCTGGAGTCAGAAATACCCAAGTTCAAATCTAACCTCAAGTACTTAATAGCTGAGTAAGTTAGTTCACTTTTCTCTGCCTCATATATAAGATGGGGATAATGAAAGAATCTATATTCCAGTGTTTAACAATAAAATGAGATATTTGCAAAATGCTTTGCAAACCTTAAAGTACTATGTAAATGCTAGCTATCATTATTATTATTTCCGGTTTTTTGCTTTTTGGAGGGGGAAGGCAGCGCAATTGGGGTTAAGTGACTTGCCCAAGGTCACAGGGCTAGTAAGCGTTAAGTGTCTGAGGCCGGATTTGAACTCACGTCTTTCTGACTCCAGGGCCAGTGCTCTGTGCCACCTAGCTGCCCTTGTCATTATTATTACTTTGCTATAATTACCAGTGAACATTATATGGACTAGTGTAATATTAACTAATTTAGTCAGAATTCTATATTCTCATAAGCTTTTTGCAATTTCTCTCATACCATTCCAGTGAAGGATATTCATAAAGCCATACCAGTTACAAAGAGTAAAAGAAAGACAGGGATATTGAAGCCTCGTTATGTCTTAGCTACAATGACTTCCATCTAAAATTGACAATTCTCCAGTTAACTGGGTTGGTGTTGGTTATAGTGCAGCATGACACTCCTGCCAAATGTCTTCTGTCCATTAGGTTTTTTGGGCAGCATGGTTGATCATATATACTCCTGCTTGTTTTCAGAACAATTATTGAGTGGTCAGAGTCCCATGATCGAGGATATGGGAAGTTCCAGTCTGCTAAGATGGAAGATTTCACCTTCAATGACCTGTACATTAAATTAGGCTTTCCTTACCTGTATTGTCACCAAGGAGATTGTGAGCATGTAGTCATCATCACAGATATAAGGTATATAGAAGTATTTAGCTTATCCTCTTCTTCCTTTCGTTTCTTTTCTCTTTTTTGAACGTATATCAGAATAGGAAAAAAAAACAACTTTCAATGTTATTAGTCTACTTAGAAAAAAGCAAAAAACAACCAACCCCAGTTTATCTCAATTCAGTGACCAAAGTTTCATAACCACTTAGGATTTCCTCACTTTCTGTCTTCTCTTTCGTTTGGTAGTAAATCTAAATTCTTAACTCATATTTAATATAAGCTGCTATGATTAGGGATGATTATGCATTTCATGGGTCACCCAGGCACCTTCTTGTTTTACCTTTTTTTCCCCTTTCATATTTAGATTATTGGCTAATACCATTACCAAGTGGTGAAAGAGAGAAAAACAGTATTTTTAGCAATTCTAGTGAAAAAAAAATAATTGGAAGGATTCCGTTTACTAAGATGAGTCTTAGGAATTAGTTATGTGTTTTACTTAGCTATTACCTATGGCAGAAGTAGAGGAACTCCTTTTCTTTTTACTAACACTTAGAATTACATGGTTTACATATACAAGACCCTAGCTACCTACCTCCAAAGCTGCCTTTTTTCCAGTTTAGCACTATTTGAGATTGCCATGAAAGCTGCAACCTTTTGCCCTCAAAGCTCTTAAATTGTCCTTCTCTGGGAGTTAGGGTAGCTAGAGATTTTAGCTCTATCCCTGCCTAAGCTCATCAAAGCCAGGGGGAACAATTTAAGTGACCTGACCTCAAAGATTGCCATCTTTTCTCACTTCCACCAGTCTGTAACATGTTGTCTGCCATTGCTGCCAGAGCATTCTTCCTTCCACTTAATCTAGTTGATTATGTTGTGTTAGAGGAAGTCACCACAGCATATGTCACTGCACCTGTGAGCAGAGGGAGGTAGATATGTTTGTGGTATCTCCATTTAAAACTTCATACTCATTTTTCAGTGGAAGCAGATTTATAGATGGTTAAGATGCTGTTGATACTGTAATTTAGCTTCATTGCGAGTGAAATAGGCTAATGTTGGTTGACCTGGGAATTTGGTTATTACGAACCACCCTATATAATTGTTGCTCTGGAAAATGCAATAGGAATTGCAACCACACAAATTAAAATCGACTCTTAGAACTCAGCCTCTTTAAAAGTTGGGTGCTACTTTTAATTGAAACATGTTAACATCCCAATTAATTACAACCCTTGGGTAATAACCTATTTTGGTTTACTCCAAATCCTTCTAAAATGAATTATTTAGTTTCCTGTATTTATAAGTAAGACATACTGAATTTAATTGTATCTCACTTGATATTTAAGGATTTTGCAGAGTTATCGTTTTGAATGCGTGAGAAATATGCGAAGGGGATTGGATGTACATCATTATAGTTCCAGATAGCAGAAATAGGACCAGTGGGTAGAAGTTTGACAGACATATATTGGCCTGATAGACAGAAGATGTTAACAGATGTGATATATTGGCTTTTTAAAAAAATTTAATGACCTTCTGACTAAAGTAATGAGCCCCTTTCACTAGAAGCAGTTAAACACAGACTGGATGGTATGTCAGGGATGGGAGCAGGAATGCTAAATGAAACGTATGTGGACAGCAAGAAGGCAAGCTTGGGTGGACCACAGGATACATTAAGAAGTGTAATGTTTTAAGGAGCCCAGAAAGTTGGCTGGAGCCAGTTAGTAAAGAACTTTACCTTTCAGAGTTTTTATTTGATTCAAGAGCCCCTGGAGCTTCTAATAGGGTCCTACAGTCATACTTATATTTTAAGAATATCACTTGGCAGCCACGTGAAGGATGTATGGGGAGAGACTTGACGTAGGGAGATCAGTTAGGATGTTATTGCAGGAGCCCTGGAGAGAGATGATGAGGGTTTAAACCAGGGCAGTAGCAGCAGTAGTGGCAGGTGTATTTAAGAGATTTTTGTGAAGGTAGAAACAACAGAATGATTGGGTATGTAGGGTGAAAGAGTAATGGTTAAAGAAGGTTTCCGAAGTTGTAAATCTGGATGATTAGGAGGATGGGGTACGTAAAAAACAACAAATACATGACAAAATTATATATATATTTGCTCTAAAAATTGTTTTTATACTTTAAACATGTGTTCCCCTCTTTTTTACCATTACTGGTTTTTGTCCACATCGTTTTAGTATTTATTGAACTCTTTTTAAAAACAATCGCAGTCTGCGTTCAGTTTTAAAGAAACTGTATTTCGCCAAACATTGAGTATCCCACCTACTATCATAACGTTTATATTCTTTGTTTTATTTTTCGCTTTTTGCAGGGCAGTTGGGATTAAATGACTTGCCCAAAGTCACGTGGCTAGTAAGTGTGTCTAGCGTCTGAGGCCAGATTTGAACTCGGGTCCTCCTGCCTCCAGGGCTGGTGTTCTATTCACGGCACCACCTAGCGCCCCAATAGCATTTATATTCTTAACATTTTATACTTATAGGGAAGTTCTCTTACATATTGGTGCCAGTTAATAGATGAGTAATGTGAACAGCAATAAATGAGAATGTGAAGGTAGATTACATAACACTTTGTGTCTTAGTAATGCCCTAATGTATTCTTCCTTATGCCAAAAGGCTTGTACATCATGATGACTGCTTGGATAAGACACTCTATCCTCTACTCACCAAGAAGCACTGGTTATGGACCAGGAAATGTTTTGTTTGTAAAATGTACACAGCCAGGTAAGTGATCCTGTTTGATGTTTCTCAGAATTTAGGATTAGTGGTTTTACTGGGGTCATTAGCATTCTGACTCTTTATGGGAAAATGAAATGCTCTTTGTACATGGAAAAGAAATGAGTATTTAATATGTTCTGCTTTGGGTACTTTAAATTTACTTTTCTGATTAGTAACATAGTATAAATTTTAATCCTAGGAGGAGAACAATGTAAAATGGCACCTTTCAGTTTCAGAATTAAAAGAAACCTTAGATCATTAGGATAGATGCAGAATTTTTCAGCAAATGAAGCTGAGGTCTGAAGTTTTGAAAATTGTACATCATAGTATAGCAAGTTACTGACATATCTGGCATTAGAACTCATATTCAGTGGCTCCCATTGAAGTGCTTCTGGAGTTTGAGAATTTTGATGGTCTTTGTTTAAGTATTTTTTAAAAATTCTATTTAACGGGGCGGCTAGGTGGCACAGTGAATGGAGCACCAGCCCTGGAGTCAGGAGGACATGAGTTCAATTTTGGCCTCAGGCACTTAATACTTACTAGCTGTGTGACCTTGGGCAAGTCACTTAACCCCAATTGCTCTGTCTCCCCCCCTCAATACCCCCTTCCCAAATTTTAATATTTTTACATTTTACTTTTACATTTAATATTTTTACATTTTTTACAAATTCTCTCTCCCTCCCATCTCTTCTCCCATCCACTGAGAAGGCAAGCAATATGATACCAGTTATCCATATGAAATCATGCAAAACATATTTCCATACTAGCAAAATTGCAAAACAAAAAAAAAAAGCAAGGAAAGTAAAGTGAGAAAATTATACTTTAGTTTGCACTTAAGAGTTCATCACTTCTCTCTCTGGAGGTGGATAGCATCTTTTTTTTTGATCACGAATCCTTTGTAATTGTCATGGATCATTGTATTGATCAGAGCAGCCAAGTCTTTCACAGCTAATTATCATTACCACATTGCTTACTGTGCATGATGATATCCTGGTTCTTCTCACTTCACTTCGCATCAAGTCATATAGGTCTTGCAGTGATTTTTCTGCCCAATTAGCCATGTGGTCATTTGCCACAGCAAAATAATCCTCCATCAAAATCATATGCCAAAACTTAGCCATTCCCCAGTTGATGAGCATCCCCTCAATTTCTAATTCTTTGCCATCACAGAAAGAGCAGCTTTGTTTTTATACGTGTAGATTCTTTTTCCTTTGCTCTCTTTGGGGTACAGACTTAGTAGTGGTATTATTGGGTAAAAGGGCATGCAGTTTTATAACCCTTCAGACCTTGTTAAAAATTGTCCTCTAGAATTGGACCAGTTCACCAGTCTAACAACAATTCATTAATGTACCCACTTTTCTCTCATCCTCTCTAACATTTGTCATTTCTGATAGGTATGAGAGTACTCCACGGTTATTTTCATTTACCTTTCTCTAATCCAGCGGTTCTCAACCTGTGGGTTATGACCCTTTTGGGGGTCAAACGACCCTTTCATAGGAGTTGCCTAAGGCCATTGGAAAACACGTATTTCCAATGGTCTTAGGAATCAAGATAACGCTCCTCTATCCCTCTCCAAGTGAGTGGCATTAGGAAGGTTGAGAACCACTACTCTAATGATTTTGTATTTTTATAACTATAGTTTTGCTTTCCTCTTCTGAAAACTGCATGTTTATATTCTTTGACCATTTATTAAAAGGGAAATGGCTCCTATTTTATTTTTTTGCTTTTTGGAGGACAATTGGGGTTAAGTGACTTACCCAAGGTCACACAGCTAGTTTTTGTGTTAAGTGTGAGACTGGATTTGAACTAAGGTTCTCCTGACTCCAGGGCTGGTGCTCTATTCACTGTGCCACCTAGCCGCCCCTGATTGCTCTTATTTTTATCCATTTGACATTCTATACTTGGGATATATTTGAGAAATGAGGTTTTTAGAGGAGCTTGCTGTAAAATTTTTTGATATTTCATTGTCTGTGGTACATTTTAGCACAAAAGTAGTTTCTCTGATTTAATTTGGTCTATTTTTGCTTTGTCTGAGATTGTGATTGCTACCTCTGCTTTTCTTTTTTTTTTTACTTCAGCTGAAGCATGTTAGATTCTGCTTCAACCCTTTAACTGTCTTTGTTTTTTACTTTTGTCTCTTGTAAAGAACATACTGTTGCACTCTGCTCTCTGCCTCCATTTTGTAGTTGGGTTGATCGGGTTCACATTGAGTTATGATTACTGTGTGCATTTCCCTCCATCTCATTTTCTTTTTATCCTGCCCCTCCTTAGAAGTCTATTTTGCTTTTAACCAATGTCTCCCCTTAATCTGTCTTGCCTTTTATCATCCCCCCTTCCTTTTTCTTATCCCCTTTGTCTTTTAGTTACCTCTTGGGTAAGTTACATTTCTACACACAACGAATTTGTGTCTCTCTGTAAAAATCTCCTTCCCTTTTTGAATCAATTCCATTAAGAGTCAAGAATTGTTTGGGGCGGCTTTGGAGTCAGGAGAACCTGAGCTTAAATATGGCCTCAGACGCTAGCTGTGTGACCTTGGGCAAGTCACTTAACCCTAATTGCCCAGAAAAAAAAACACTTACCCTGACTTAGTTTCCCTTCCACTGTTAAAGCTTTTGAGTGTCTTTTATGTGAGAAAATTTTCCCCATTCTAACTCTTCCTTCCCACTTCTCCTAGTGCCTTTCTTACCCCTTTCATTTTTTTACCTATACTTTACTTGTCTCTACCAGCTTATCTTTTCAAGGCATTTTGATACTATTCTTCATAGAATTATCTTGTTAGAAAACAGTAGCTTGTTTTTAGAATAAATATGAATGAAGTGGTTAAAATTACAAAGATTACCCAAATATTCATTTTTAAAAAGGTTTTTAACCTGAAATTGTACTTCAGTACTTAACCATGTGTATGAATGTGTATGAATTACTTTTGTGTAATTCTTCAGTTAAATGAATCATGCTTCTAGCACTGTGCATAAAACAAATTCTAGGTTAAAAAAGTCTTAGTTTTATGGGTTTTCTAAATACATCCAGGCTCTGAACTTGTTTATAGTACAAAAGTACCATTAAAACATTGTTTTATTTCATATTAAATACCTTGAATATGGTTTTTACATGATATTGAACCCCACACAATGGTCCTACATTTTTTTCTCTTCAAGATACATCAATAAGAGAGTAAACTATGCATGATGTGATGCTAATATTCACTCAAAATTACCTCAGTGAGTAAAAGTGACATGTAAAAAAAGATTCATGTAAAAATTTTAATTGAGCTATTTTTAGCTTAGTCAGTTTGATGAGATATTTGTCCTAAGTCTGCAATTAAATGTATATAGGTTGAAATTTCCTTAATGCCACTTATCAAACTTGTTTATAAACCGTAACAAGAGTAGCAGTTGTTTTAAAAGCTGTGCAAAACACTTTGATCCTCACAAAAATCCTGTAAGGGTGGTTCCCTGTTTTGCATATTCATAGGTGACAAAAGCAAAATTTGAACTCAGGTCTTACTGACAAAAGTTCAGTTCTGTACGTCCACCATGCTACATTGGTGCCTCATCAGAGCTATAGAAAAGCAAAACATTTTGGTAATAAGAGGATGTGGGAGGGCATTTTTTTTACTTAATTTTTTTACACGTCAGTGAAAGGTATGAAACAATGTTAATATGTTCTTCTTTAAACTACAGATGGGTAACCAACAATGACTGCTTTGCACCAGAGGACCCTTGTTTCTTCTGTGATGTTTGTTTCCGAATGCTCCATTATGATTCCGAAGGCAACAAACTGGGGGAATTCCTTGCTTATCCTTATGTTGACCCTGGAACTTTTAACTGAACACAAGGACACTACAAACTTGCTTTGTTGAATACTTGTGGTTGTTTGGAATGGTTCAATACTTCTCAAAATGTCACTTTCTGGATGCCAGCAGCTTCCCGCTAAGATCTCGATTTATTTGGCTATTGTGATAGCCCATTTAGCAGTTAACGGTTTTATTATTTGGTAGTTTTTTCTTAAGCTTAAATTTGGGTATATATTAAATTCATAATAGTAGTATTATTGTAGTTATATTTCTTTTCTTCATATAGTGGTCCCAGGCAACCTGTATCTACTTTAATCATTCCTTTCAAGTTGCAAGTAATAAAATTAGATGCACTTAAGATTACTTGTGTAAGGCAAGGAACTGGATGAACCTCAAGAGAAAGCAAAGGTAAATGTTTCGTTTAGTTGCAGAGTTAAGTTCAGTTGGTTGCATTTAGGATGGTATACAATCACTTTTTTAAAAAAGTTCTCTAGTGCCTAGGAATTTTTGTTCAACGTTTGTTTTAACAACTTCTGTGAAGTAATGGTTTAGTGGTAGTTGTCAGTCGGAGCAGTTTAATTTTATTTTCACTAAGATTTTTAAATGATCATGTTTATGTTAACAGTGATTTAGGTTAGTAAGATTTAATACAGAGCCTGAGTAATTGGAGACAATAAGTGATTCTGGGCATATCAATAACAGATACAAACCAAATTTTACTTTAGGTTTAAGTAGATTGATTGCTTTTGGCTTTGTGTGCGAGGGTTTTCCTGTCTAAAATATATTTTTAAAAGTTAAGGGAAGACATTTAACATTTTGTATTCCAAGTGCTCTACCTACTTCCCTTCCACACCCTCTCCCATGAGATAGTAAACAGTTTTGATATAGGTTGTGAAAGATCCTTTTTTTGTATAGAAACTTGGCTTGAAGTAGAAATATTTAACTTGTTCATTGAACTTTAAAATTTTAGTGCACTTGTATTTTATGCATTTTAATATTTTATACATTTTATTCCACAGGCTTCAGCAAACTGCTGAAGGGGCTCATGACCTTGATACTAAATATCTCTGGGAGGGAAGTTCAAAAGGGTGCCCTTTCTTACATCTTGATGTTGGAGAGCAACTTTATTCATCAGTTATGACTCTGCTTGACATTGTGTCATAAGGTTGGTGATCATATGAACTTTAGGTAGTTTTGTCATGTCTTACCCTAATTTAAAATCTTCTATTACTTTACTATCTGCATACTCTTTTCTACTGTGTACCAAGCTTGTTTATTTTTCAGTTACCACCCAAGCACTACCCTGAAAAGTACCAAGAACTGAACCTTCTTAACAGTATTGTAAAGTTAAAAGTTTGATTTATAAATGTTTCTGCCAAGTTAGCATTCGTTTTGGTTTCTTTTTTTTGTTTGGACTTTGCAAAAACTCTAGCTGAAAGTTAGTGACTTTAAGGGGTTAAATTATTACGTAATATTGCATTTTAAGTATGTTAAGATGCAAAATCTACAAATACACAGTGGTGACTTCAGTTGAGGTAGGAAATTCATAAGAAGCTTTTCAAAAGTTGAGAGATTTGAAATAATCACTGTCAGTGATCTAGGATACTTTTATACTCTCCAGCATAATTCTACCCGTTAGGGCCTTCTTCCTTTCCCCTTCCCCTTATTGCACAATTCCTGTAACCTATGGTGAAATAGATTCCTTATCAGAAAAAGTAGTGTTACATAATCTTGATCAAACAACATACTGGTTCAGATGGACAAAATTCTTTAATCAAAATTGGTTAAGTTTACATCGACTCTTTGCATTAACTACAATATATCTGATTTTTAAAAAATTAAATTAGGAGCAAACTGCTAATATTACTGGCAATACATAGCAGTATTCTAACAAAGCAATATAATAGGTGATACTCTCATTTGTACCTTTTTGCCTTTTGAAAGTACTGTAGATCTTCTAAATCTAAATCAAGTTAACCAGTTTATTCAAGCTGCAAATTGTGGAAATGCCTACCAAAAAAATGTGACATGCTTTCTAAAGTAATTGAGAAATCCTGAAATATACGTACATAGTCAAAAGTGTACAACCTAAAACATTTTATCTGTAAGTATTGCTGTTGCTTAAACTAGTGAACTAATATTATGCTCATACTTTACCAGTAATTTCTCCTCATTCACACTTGTACAATGTTAAGTGCCTTTAAATTTTCTGTTTTAGGGGGCATATTTACACGTTAACTGTAGTCAATTCTTCTTTTCAAAATTGCTATTATTTAGTTAAATCTGGAACACCTCATATCAGAGCACCCTTCATTCCATAAAGGTAGTACTCCCTGTCTTAAGTGCCTCCAGTCTTTCCACCTAATGGTAAGGTTGATTTACTGACAAGAATCCCATAGATTTGACTGTTCCCAGTAACCACCATTAACATTCTAGATTGCCACTTTCTTGTAGAGTAATTAGTAAGTAACCCTATTTATCCAGCTTCATTCGTAAAGCCATGGCTGACTACTACAAAAAAAGAAAGAAAACAACACGTGATTTTTGCCTGTTAAAAAACAAAGTTACTACTTTCCAAATTGCCATCTGGGTTACCCAACTGCTTAAAAAAGAAAAAAAAATAAAGGCATCACAACTTAAGATAGTTTCAAAGCAGGAAAACCTGGCAAATGGAGTTTGCAAGATTAATACTAATTTCTATAAAAAGGAAGTGAATGAGTATTCTTATGCAGAAGTAACATTTTGGCTACTATAAAAATGCTTAACTTCTACAAAAACCACAAACAGTGAAAAGACAATCCAGCAAATACAAGATTTGTAAAAACTATGCACAAAAAAATACTAAGGTATTTAGGAACATGGGAAGGGGTTTATACAGGTGGCAGTTAAAAAAAGTAACTCTTGACCACCATTACTACACATTAACATACAATAATCAAAAAATATACTACAACTATAACTCTTAAAAAATAAAAGCAGTTTAACATTTCCTAAATGAATCTCTCTCCCAAAGACACACTTTTACTGTGTACATAATAGCGGTTAATACTGCACAAATACAATCAGCAAGAATGTTTACTTTTAAAATGAAGATATAAAGGGAATGTTTCCCCTTAAAACAAATTCTTAAACATCAAAACCTATGCTTATAAAAATTATTTAAAACTTTCAGCAGTCAAATTTTTAAATGAAAAAAGTGTGACAATCCTCTTCAAAATTAGTTTTCTACTGTTGAGTCCTTTGGAATTTTTTCAGGCTCCCTCTCTTCACTGGATGTTCTAGAAGTAGGGGGGGAAAAGCAAAGATCAGTACATACTCTAAGTCAAAGAATCATAACACACCAACATTTTAGATCTTGTTTTAAACTTTAAAAAGCAATAGTAGCTTTGCTACTAGAATGAACTGCTGTCTACAAAAACTAAAAAAAAAAAAGTCCTACAGCATAGTAGCTGGCATTCAAGCTAGCTGTGATCATTTTGCCAGGGGAAAGCAGCAGAGGAATTGTCCGTTATGCTCAGCTGAAACCAAGGCTCTTGAGACATGGCCAAAGGATGGAAGACTCACAAGCTGTATTCAATTGGTCCCTAAGTTGAATTTGAAACTCAATTAACAACAACAACAAAACCAAGAAAAACATGATTGCACAACACAAATTTGGGGATAAAACGTACTAACTACACTGAAAGCCAATAAATATCCTTACTTTTTCTTCATGGTGGCTTCATGCCTCTCTTTACTTTCCTCATTGCTTTCTCCATTGTGTTGTGGCTGGTTACTGTCTTGAGCATCTGATCCACCATTCAAAGTTTTGGAACCTTTTGAAATAAAATACCTTCAAGTTACATTACCATAATTCAGTAATACATTTTAATCAATATTATTTCTTTTAAATAACCTGAGTAGATTATTTTTAATAAAAACTCTAGAAACTGTTCTGAAATCTTAATCTGGAATGCTTTTACGTATTTATATAGGAAATAAAATGGCTGGCTGCATGCAATTTTTGTTTAAGTAAGCACTCGTTTCTTGCCCACCAAAATTGCTTTCCAAGTCAGAGCTTCAGTAGTTACAATAATCATCCTGCAACTGAACACTAAGAGTTCACTAAGAGTTCATTAAAAATCTTACGGAGACAGTGAGGGGACTAGGGAAAAATGAGATCCTTAAAACTTCTTTTCTACTATCAGATGGTTACAAAATAATGGTAGTTGCTGCAAGAATCAAAAAGAATTGGACAAACTCACTTGAATGATTCTAAGAGCCAGTGGGCTCAGTTCATCACTTCTCTCCAATTTGTGTGGCAACCACCACTATGGTATTTATATTATCTAGTTTTACTTCAGTAAAATTAACTTAACTACAATTAACTTAAGAGTTTCAGGTAAACATAAAAATAGCTGGACCACAGATTATAAAGAATCACCACATACCTGTTTGTTCCTTTTCTAGCTTTTTATTTGGACCTTTCTTTCCCTGTTCCTTGCTTTTATTGGCCTCCTCATGTTGCCTTTGTTCAGCAAGTGATTTATTCAGCACTTGTGTAATAACAGAATCTCCTTCACCAACTAAAAACATGTTCTTAAACTTGTTGTATAGCATTGTAGACTTTTCCATAATAACCTGACTAACTTTAAAGCGCCTTATCTGCAAAGGACAAAGAAATGTTAGTAATCACAAAACATTCAAAAGAGCTAAACTTGAGGGGAAAAGCAAATTGCTTACTTTCTTTAACGTTGTAATCATCTCTGTGTGTTTCTGTGCTTGCTGCATGGTGACCTGAAGGGATGCGAGCTCATCAAGGGCTTCAATACATCTGTTTACATCCTTTTTAACAAAAGAAAAGTTTTAGCATTTTGAGTTTTCCCCTGAACATGAAAAATTTCAGTTAAAAGCTAAGTTTGTGATCTAACTAAATTAAATCACTTTATTTAAGGTCACCTTCAAACAAGAAATATATTCTTTGATATTTAAATACTTTTAAAAAACTACTAGACTTATCTAAAACCCTTCATATTACAATAAATTATAATCACCATAATAAACTTACAAGATTATCAATTTTGAGGGAGTTTTTAATTTCTGCGTGTATCCTTTGAAGTCGAGAGTCCATTGATGTTTCTATTAAATATTTAGAAAATAAGGTAAATCAACATCTGAGCTTTCATCAAAATATTTCATAATTTTAAAGTTAGGATTTAGTTACTGTTTAATAACTTAAAATTTCTTGTGGTTGCTTTGATCTTGGAGCAAATTCTAATCTTCTGAAGTCTCTACAAATTAAAACAACTCATTCTTATAAATGACAAACCTGTTTACCAATCACACAAAAAATGAGCAGTCTATTTCCACTAAGGATCTAGTTCTTAATTCTATAGTGTTAACTTTTGCTGATGGGAACCTCTTTTCCACCAGTAGATACTGTTGTATATAACCAGTTATTCACAAGTCATTAATGATTATGTCCAACTAACAGTAAGAGCCAGAGAAATTTAAGATTCTAACAATCCCACAAGTGAACCTGATGTTTCAATTTACACAAAAGTATTAAGAACACAATAAAGTTTTTCAAAGTGTTCAGGCAACATGTCAAACAACTGTCTTAACCTTATAATAAGCATTATTAGGCGGTTTCATCTACTAACCTCGTTTCTTCTCCACTTTCTTAACTTCTGGCTTCTTGCTTTCATCTTTATTCTGCCTATCAAATGTTAACAGAAATATTTTACAACCTTGCAACGTTGTAATACAAAGGTTTTTAAAATGTTAATATTTCTTATTAAAATAAAGCCTCTCTATTTTTAGGCACTCATCAGTTCCATTTTTAGTGTTCAACGTGATCTCTTAAAAGCAAACTTCAAACCAATTTTTCACCAAAAATCTGTATTTGTAATACTTAATATTGATTCTTGAAATAATTGAGTATTCAACTCCAATAACAATCAGATAAAATTGGGTTTGGGAGATTTAAAGTTGTGTAGAACAAGTAAATAGTGTCCATGTTAAGTATTATTTAGATGAAGGGGAAAAAATTCCAGTAATTTGACTTAAACAATTGTTTCAGATAAGTCAGCTATTTCCTAAATCTGAAAATATTTTAGTATTTGGAATTATTAGCAGATTCAGTATATTTCACTAAAAATCAATACCTTGAAGTTCAGTCCACATTATAAGCCAATTGAAATACACAAGAACAAAGAGATATCTAAAAACAGCTTTTAAAAATAATCTTTATTTTAAAATGTACTTGTACATTATCATTATACAAATCTATGACTTTTATCTCAGGATAGAAAAAAAGCACAACCGCTAACATACTCAAAGATTTCAACAGAAAAGAAACATTCAGGGGTACTAGAGCTGATTATGCCAGCTTCAATACCTAGTTCTCCTTAACGTGTAGTGTTGTGTACCCTAACAAAAATTGTGACAGTTTTAATTCAACAAAATGGTAATGCCTGTTAGGTCAAGTCCTCAACTTTTTTTTTTAATTTAGCAAACTGGAACAAAATTCTTCCATCGGGGGAATAAATTCAGTCATCTGAGTGTCTTAAGATCTTCATCTCCTGTGCTCCACTTGGATTCTCTTTGTAGAAACTGGATTAATGGTTTGAGCCCCAATTTTTTTTATTGCAGATTACAAGCTGTTTGGCTGGGAATACAATACAATAAACTTTATTTTGCATAACGCATTATTTCCTCCCCGTCTGAAATGCTTTACAGAAACAAAAAACAGTATTTACAGAGTTGTTTAATAATGATAAAAAAGAAACATACAAGAATTAAGACATTGTATTTAGAGAATATTTTAAAAGCCATCATGATTAGGAAAGTTTAGACTCAATTTGTCAGGTGGAACTAAGGGTTATTTTTTTAATCATTGGAACAGTCTGCAAATATTTTTAAAAATAGAAAAAAATCCTGAGAAAAAGATGATACATCAACAGGGCTTACGAAAATATTAGTAGAGGAAGAGGTCCAAAAGATTTAAATAAAGATAAAATTAATCAGCTTGAGATCCTTGTTCTTTCATAGACATAATTGTTTTATACAACAATTGCCAAATATCTTTTCTACTTCCATTAACAGCAGGATATAAACTTCTCTAGTGAAGGTTATAATATCTCAAATGTTTGAGGATTATGGCTTTTAAGCAGGATTTCAATTACTGCTGTCCTACTTAGAATCCCACTAGCAGTGAATAAGTGAAGTTTTTACTGATTCAATAATCTTGCATGTTTATTATCTGCCAAGGGGAAAAGACATAACCAAAGATGCTTTTCTACTGCTAACTCCAAAACAAACACGAGTGAATAACAGTTCTGTTATCTTCCTATTTTGAACATATAACTTAAGTACAGACAATGAAAAAAGACAAAAAACAACGATATGAGAGCTGTATATATAAAACATGAGAATGGAAAAAGACACTTGCAAGAGCTTATATGGCTGCCCTTGTTTAAATATTCATCTCTTAACACAAGAGGAAACATGGGCTATTAAAACAACTTACGGTTCAGCTTCCATGGGCTCTTCTTGCTTGCGTTTTCTGTCTGCTGCTTCTTTTTCATGTTGACCTTTTATTATATTCCTTCTATGAGCAGCCTGAAAATTTCTTCCTCCTTTTCTCTTCTTTTATTTTGAAAATTAAAATGGAAGATTTCTAGTTAACTATTAGTTATTTGCCTTCACTCTCTCAATCACCAAACTAATAGCCAACCAATAATCTTATGATAAGATGTGTATGTGAATATACACAGCCTTTGTGCTCTTTTCACATGTCCCTCTATGATGTGCCAAGCATTAAGATTCTTGATATGTCTAATAATAAGTCGTGACATAAACATTTGCAAAATAATTACAAAGAGCTGGGAAAATCTTATTCAAGGTACTATCTTATGCCAATTTAAATATCCTAAAGATAAACTACTATACACAATTACAACACATGTATAATAAAATAAAAAATATAATAATTCACCCTAAAATGATGTATATTTCATAATTCAAATTAAATTTGATAGCCCATATTATTGGCAAAAATGAAGGTTCCAACATACTGTCCATACTGTAAATATTACCTCAAAAGTGTTAAAGCAATAAGCAAAAAATGACAAGTTTTTCCATTATCTAATTAAATTATAATATAAATTTCTTATCTTTTGCCAAGTTCTTCAAGTATTTTATAATAATAGCAATTTTGAAAAAGGCAAGAACTACATAATCCTTTTGTAATGACCTCCCCTCCCCCCCCCCCAAAAACCCCACCACTACTGGGCAAAGTATAAAAATAGCTATTAGGTAGTCAAAAATATGAAGGATAGATCACCTAGCTGCTTTTGAGGACTTGGAAGTCATTTGACTAAAATGAATTCAGGTACAAAGGATCAGAAACAGACTAATATCCTAGTTCTTTAAATAAAAGAGAACTGTCTAGTTTGCATACTAGGCCAGTGAGCTGGGTGGTATTAATGAATGATAATTAGTGAATTATTGCTGGACTTAGAATCATGCCTTAGAGCTCTAAAAGCAAAATAACTCCTAGTCAAATGACATAACCTCTCTGGGTCTTTCTTCATCTATAAAATGTAGCTAAAAAGCAAGTAATTTCCAATTATGAGAAATCCAATTCAGACATTCCACAACCTGTCCAAATGAAATCGTACCAGCCACAGACCTTTACAGCTCTCCTGGATCTCCCCTTTCCCTACCTGTCATATAGCTTAACTCTTTTCTCCCCCAAATTGGAATGGGAATGCTATAGGCACAAAGCAAGCACTTAATATTTTTCCATTCATCCAAAAGAAACTAAGTTATAGAGCTATAGAAAAAGGTGAGCTATTATTCTTGTCCTCGTAAGGAAGCAGCACGACTTCATCAACGACAGATCATGCCAATACAAATTCCATATCAAAATTGTTACTCGATTGGTAGAACAAAGGCTATAGATACAGTTATCCTAAATATTAATACAGTATTTGACTGGTCTCTCATATTGTTTGTTAAATAGTAGTTCCCCTCCCTCACTTAAGATCCTCAAATGAAATCTGATTGGCCACTTCTACCAATTTTTTGTTCTTCTTTTAAATCTCTTCTCTTATTGGTAGAACATTTTGTCTTAGAGTTTATACCCAGGCACCCCCCTCAACCCTGCTGCAACCCAGTGGTTTTAAGACTTAAAAAACCAAACACCAGTCTTAGTTGCTGACCCCTGTTCTAATTTACTGTGGGTGGTAAAAATAATCGAAGAAATTCAGTCATGGGCTTATGATCTGATCCTAGGTCTTCCCAGTTGCTATTTGTAAAGCACTCTGCAAACCATAAAGTACTGTATAATTATTATTTCTGATTCCAAGTGCCATATTCTATCCACTATGCTATGCAACTCTTAAAGACTTTAAGTTATGTTTATATACATTAACAACATGATTTTGGTTGCTAAGAGGCCTTTTTGGTTTACAACCTGATTACAAGCCATGTTTCTTGAAAAGTGAGGTTGTTCATTGTCATAGCAATCACCAGGTCTAAATTAAAGGTAGTTTCAGCATTAAAAATCCTATTATTCCTCTTAATAAATCTCAGATGAGTTTCCTTTGCTAGGCTGGAATTAGAAACAATTTGCTAACAGCATTTTAAAAACAAAAAATTTAGAAAAACTATCAAGTTTAAATTTGTCCTACAATAGACACAATTCAAATGTAGGAAAATTGTGCTGCAGTTTAAGTTTTTAAATAAAACAAGGACTTTTAAGACACTTGATAGAAACATTCACTGGAGCCAAATATTTTTTTTTGCTTTGTTGGAGGGGGGAAGGCAGGGTAATTGGGGTTAAGTGACATGTCCAGAGTCACACGACTAACAAGTGTTAAGGGTCTGAGGCCACATTTGAACTCGGGTCCTCCGGACTCCAGGGCCACTGCTCTATTCACTGTGCCACCTAGCCACCCCCAGCCAAATACTTTTAAAGAAAAAAGTAAACCTACCTTTTCCCCTTCTTGATCTTCACCCTCCTCTTCAGAATCAGAAGTTGATGCAAAGCCTGCTTTTGTTGTAGTTTTTCTTTTTGGCTCAACTTCTTTCTTCCCTTCCTTTTTGTCTGGTTCTTTCCTTGGCTTATCTTCTTCCTTCTGGACCTCTTCGTCCTTTTTCAACTGCTTTTTGGGTTGTTTTTCATCTTGATTTTTTTTTTTACTTTTATCCTCTTCAGTAACACTATATTAATAGTATAAAATTAGTTGATATGAAATTAATGCTAATAATCTTCAGCATATCAAGATTCCCTAACTTTAAGCATCTTTTCAACGACAAGTTATTTTACTAGTAAGTAGTATAAATTAGATGTTTTATTCAAAGTGAAAAACACCATCACTTTTAGATTATGAATTATAATTTTGAATGGGCTATACTACCACTCAAACAAAACCAAATGTTCTTTATAATCCTCTCTTCCTAAGTACAAGTAAAAAAGTACATTGCTTGGGAAAAGTCTAACTATAGAAATAAAGGTAAAATGCTATCACCGGTCAGGTGACAAATAAATTTCATGTTAATAGCGTCATACAAATTATAGATGCTAAACAAATTTCGCGAACTGAATGTAGCATGCTCTTCATAACTCAACAACAAATTTCCCATTATCTTGACCAAGCATTACACTGATAAAAGTTACACAGTCTAAGACTGGAAAATAAAATGGCATTAATGTTTCAAGAAATCAAGTTGTCATTCAAGCTTATCTCCTATGTCAAATTCATCATTCTTAAATTTACAGACAAGCTATTCTGATCTTTGTTCAACAAAATTATAATAAAAATTTTTCAAAAATGTTATGTACATTCTATACTTAATAATAAAATACAATTTCTACAAACCAAATTTGTTGGGTAAAACTGACTCCATGTTTTAAATTAGGTTCCAGTCTACAATCCATGTCTTATGTTATCCAGTAGCATACAGGTGAATAGCAAAGGAAAACTATAACCAGATAACTACAACTCCAAATCTTATCTCTTTTATCTGATTACAATAATTTTCTACCTTTCAAAATCAGTTTAAAAACAATCACATCTTCATGCATTAGTCATATTACTTTGGGTAGTAACACTAACAGAGATTCTTTTATTATTCGTGAACTTTTGGTAAAGGGTACAATGTACTGCAAAACCTTTTACTTGCATAATAACAAAAGTGAGGAAAAGAGCTCACTTACACATGATTAATTGCTATGACCTTAAATTCATAGCAATAAAAATTGTTTTACACAACAAAAAATTTTATCTTTAAACTAGAATGAATAGATGGTCTGTTGAATAACTATCCTAAAATTTAAGATCACAGGACTGGTGAAACAATACTCTTAATTGTTACCCATTAGCGTTCTATTCCATCTATTTTCTATAGCTGAGCAATCAAAAAGACTATTCAATTATTTTGTTGCTGGGGTAGCTAGATAGTCCAGTGAATAAAGCACTGGTCCTGGAGTTAGGAGGCCCAAGTTCAAATCCAGCCTCAGACATTTAACACTTACTAGCTATGTGACCTTGGGCAAGTAAGTCACTTAAACCCCCAATTGTCCTGCCTCTCCCCTCCCCACCCCCTAAAAAAGAAAGTACTGGTCTATAGTCAGGAAGACCAAAGTTCAAATTGAGTCTTAGATATTTACCAATTTTGTAACTCTGGGCAAGCATCACCAATAAAAACAGGTTAATAATAGCACCTATTTCCCAGGATTTTTGTGAGGATCAAATAAGATATTTGTATAATAAGTGTTTAGCACAGTGCCTGTTACATAGTAGGTGCTATTAAAAAAAAAGCTAGTTTTTATTTTGCTTATGTAGAACATTATCATAAACTGTATTCTTCCTGCTTATTAGGTTTTCTAAAAAAGCTACCAAAAATAAAAGCACATTTTTTCCATTTTATACATATTATGTTTCTGCATTCCAAATGCAGAACAGATAAAACCCCAAGTATGTGAAAGTTACTTTAATACTTTTAAGTCCCCAAAGCAGACTACTTTAGTGTTCACTGTACAATTTATCAAGGTAATAATGACTCTGTTGTGAAAATCAGATGAAACGCAAAAATAAGCATATTCATTTTGAAAAAACATGTTACATCAATAATGTTCAAAATAAACTCACTTGTCATTGTCTGAAGGACAAGGCGGTTTCACCATTTTGGGTCTCCCTCTTGGTTTTGGCACTTTTACTTCTGTAGCTAACGTTCACATAAAAAAAATAGGTTAGCTCATAATCACAAGCTTTCCCCTTTTTAGTTACGATCTAACTGAAGAAAGTACAGTACTGTAGTTGGTTGTTAATTTTATTCATTATGGAATTTTATTGGTAGATGGAATAATTTTTAAATCAGAATTTGTACTTTGCTGCTTCTGTAATTTTGTAATTCTGTAATAACTCTTTCACAGGCAAGAAATTGCAATGCCTTCTAGAGATAAATGTTTTATAAAAGCAATGCTAATAGCGTAAGTGGCTATTATATAATTTTTCTCTTTCAGGTAAAAGAACTAAAATTTTATAAGTAACTGCCTGAAAAATTATTATATACTATCAAAATTGGAAAAAAAAAAGTATGGTAAAATGGAAATCAATCATTTTCCTACTTGGAAAGAAAAAAAAAAAACCACAAGAACCTTTCTAAGTGAGTACTAAATCTTTTTGCTAACCTAGCAGTGATGTACATTCCTATCTATTCATTTTGGATCTTCACATTTATGATCATTATTTTTCTTTACATATGTATTCTATTGAGGTTGAGGGACAATGTCTACCTACTCCAATATTTAAGGATAGTGAATTGGTAACAATCTCAATATCTATAACATGTATTATCTCTTTATGTGTGTGTATAATACAAACACACCAATTACATTAATACGTTTAAGTTAATACCTCCAAAATTATTAGAGAATATGAGTATTTTTACTTCATTTCTGAAGACAGATTACATCTAGATATTTTGATGTAAATTAAATGAATAGGAATAAAGCTCCTAGTTTTAATAAACATCACATAGTAAAACATCCTTTGAACCCTGAATTCCAACTTTCCTATGTCAGTTTATTTTTATTTCTTCTGCTTCATTTTGCTATATAGATAGTCTCACCATATTCCCTTTTATAATCTCAGATAGTAGGGATCTAATACATACACTACATTAACAAGAACAATATCATAGTATTTTTGAGTGGTTTGGTTTTTCCAACATCACAATGATTATTTCACTTAATGTAAAAAGTTAAGTATTACCCAACATCTAAGGACAATAACGAATCACAGCTTCACAATGAAGCCAAGTATATGAAATATTCTCTTTAAAATAATCTGGCATACGACTAAACATATTTCCAAGACACCACTTTAAAGTTATTAGTTTTACCAATTCCCAGATGTAGAGCAAAACTCATTTCAAATTACACTTTGCTGTCCCCTTCCATTCACCACCTAAATATGTTTTAAACTAATGTTTTTTCACTTTTAAATGCTAAAAATATAAAGCTATACCATACACAATGTAATAATATGATTTTAAGGAGGAACAAAATGATAATGAAATGCATTCAGGTAGTGAACTTGATAAATACGGCTGTCAATTATTAATAAACTTACCTGATGGTCTTCCTCTTTTAGGACTCACTTTTGGAGAGACAGATGTTGCTGTTGTTGCTGCAGACACTATTCCTACTTCCTCAGTTTCTACTTGCTTTTCTGCCTGGATCACAAAAAATTAGCAGAGTTGGATTTTAATCCCCAAAAGTAGTCTTTAAAAGTTTGATCCATATGTAGTATGACACACATTTTAAATCTCTGTTCTCTCTTTATGTTGTGTATAATTATTTAAATATGACTGGCTTCTATAGAACTTTTGTACATTTATACCATACTGTGAGCCAGTATACTAGGCCTGCTTTAAACAAAATGTTACCCAAACATTTTCACTATTTGTTTTTATTGGTTTTTGAAGAACTAAGGTTGTGCTCTCCCTCCCCCCAAAAGAAGTAACCTTCATTAACTCAAATAACTTAATTTTACAAATGAGAAAATATTCAAATATTCAAAGCAAAAAGACAACTTTTTTAAGCTACTAAAATATATCTTATTAAAACATATGTAAAGAATGAAATATTTATTGGCTAAGTAATTTGTCACCTCATTAGTTATACCGAAGATAACAGGTCTAAGTCTTAACCCACAGTTGAGTTCATTCTGTTTATGAACTTGGACTGGAAAACAAATGACACCTTAATTTTTATTAACCTGTACCTGGAACTTAGCATTTAAATATTAAGTTGAAAAACATTCTGAAAAGGGATCTGTGACACCAAACCGACCCTGTTTCTAACCTTTCCCTCTTATGGACTTATTTCGATTTTCTCTGATTACTGACTGATTTTAAAAAGACTCCAATTAAAAGCGGAGAGACATGAGTAGGGAAAGGAGGTTATCCATTCACTAGACACTTGCTTTTCATTTCAGTCCAGTCAACAAAGTGACTCTCCCACTGATGTGATAGTGAGATGAAAATAGCAAACTAAACAAATGTTGAAAATTGTTTTTCCATGTAATTAAAAAAAATTTTTTTAAAAACAAAATGTTAAACTAATATCAATATTTACCTGGAAAATGATTCTTCAAGTCACAATAAAAACAAAATTTAAAAATCCTCAGCCCCTTTACAGAAAACCTTTTGAAAGCTTATTAAGATTTGAGGTAAATGTTACAAACCATGAAAAACTCTAAACTGAGTCAAGTTATTAAGTTCTAAGAATACAGCCTTTTCCAGCCATTTTCTCAGACACTACAAGAAGCTAATTCATCAGTTTCTCCCTGAAATGTTACACTAGGCAGTCTTAAGTAGATTAACATCTTTCATTTCAAACTCTTCATGTGAAACTGCTACAGATCATGGCTCAAAAAAACTTTTGTCCCAATACTACAGTACTGGAGGCAGGGACATGAAGAGAGATCTAACAACCATCAGACTTAACTTTTGCAACCCCAACTCCAAAAAAAAGAAAAAAAAAACCCAAAACTACGCTTAGGACACTTTTGATGTAACAGCAAGAGTTTTCATAAACTCTTTGTAAATATCACACAAAAGAATGGTAACAGCTAAGTTCATATTTTGAAACATTAATAATACTAGTAAAATACTTTTTCATTAAATCAAGAATACAAAACAAAAGGTAAAGAATTTGTGTTTAGTATGCTTTAAAAACCATCAAGTAACACTACATACAAAAGCAAATTTCTCAGGAAGGTAGGCATATCCAACTAGAAAATCTTTCATGCACATTAACCCCATCTCCACAACTTCATTTCCTTTTTTGAAGTGCAATCAATCTGTTCTTTGCATACAAGCCTACTCAGAGGCAATATGGCTGAGCAAGTTTGTTACCAAAAGTTATCTTTAAAGGGCACTATCGAGTTCAAGAACTCAAATCAAGTATCTCTGTTAAGGAGTTTTTTCCAGGACTACTTTACCTAAGTAATTTAAAACAACTTCTAGTACTTTCATGATTGTTAAACCACAACTTTCTTATAATCTACTTCAAAATGATAGCATTACTTTATGGTTTTATAAATACTATTTTAAGATTAAAGTGCTTACATAGCCTTTACGGTGTTTGAGCTGGAAGTTTATAAAACATCTCCATGTTGTACTGTGGATTTTTGATAAGTGATTTCATTAGCATAGGAAGCGCACAGCTGGGCAAACTTCTTCAACTTAATAATATTGGTCAATTCCCTATCCACTATGTTACATTGCTTCCCTGGATTTGTTTTTAAGCCAAGTATTCCTATTTTAAAAGCTTTTAAAAATTTAGCTGAAAAATATTTCAAAAAATTCAGGTATCAGGCTTCTGAAGATACATCATAAGCTACAGACACGCTGTCACATTTTTACAGCCCCCACAGCTGCTTGAAAAGCCATTAACGTACAAAATGTAAAATTTAAATCCATGTGTACTGCTGTGTTACTTATACAAAAACTAGATTAAGTTCAAAATATAAAATTAACCAATTAGGTTAATCTACTTGTTTCCTTTCTTTAAGCTGATTTCACTGATATAATCTATCACTGAAAAAAAAAGCCACACTCCTGGCATTGAAACAGTAACTATTAAAACAAAAATCATGCCCTTTTTGAATGCTATTGCAGAAATATTCTGGTAGTTACTTCATTGCTATATTGTAAATTCCCAAAGAACAAGGAAGATTCTTGTCTTAAATTCCACTGGATTCCTCTTGAAACATAATGAATGTGGGTGACTACTTGAATATTTATTTAATCAACTGATTCCATCATTCACATTGGATTTTTCTTTTATTCTCAGCACATCAACAAATCAGACGTCAAAAAATTTCACAAATGCATAAATTTACTTCCTTTTGTTTCACAGGTTATGGTGAAAATAAAGCTATTTCTTCTCATGAACCAAGTGCTGCTTTAGTTCAAACTGTTAACATAGAAGTATTAAACTAGAAAACACTAAAATAAAAGTCTGAATGCCACAAATGGCTTGATTAATCTTAATAAAGCCATAAATCTTGAGAAAGGTGACTGTAACCACATAGATCATAAAAATCTTCACATACATTATAGGGTTCACAGAAACAGATGTGATATAATTAGTTCTAAAATTATAAAAAGCCATTCAAATACCTCCAATTACTTTAAGTACAGCCAGATGTCAAATATCCATGTACTAGGAGTCAGAAACAACTTGGATAACTGAAATTCAAAGATGATCCCAAAATGTCATTTCAGGCAGTGTCTAAAATAAAACAACATTCTACATTCTAAGCGGACACCCTAAAACAGTGCTGTTGAATGGACTGAAAACAAGTGATAAAACTGCTGAGTTTTACCTCCTTTCCCTACCCTGCCCACTGTGAGTTGGAGGTGCAAAGAAACAGCCAAAAAACTGAGCAGAAGAATCTGGATAATATGAAACTACACAATTGGTCCCTGCAAAATCAAGTTTGAAGAAGTTAGAAACTGAATCAAAAGCAGAAATTAAAACAATGTCCCTCCCAATATAACTAAATAATTTACTTGATCCTCTGAGTCAATATTACCTTTCTCTTTCTTCCTCTTCTAGCAGCCTTTGGAGAGCTTATTTCCATTGTTTTAGTCACATCCTAAAGAACAAATAAAATATTAGTGCAAGACATGGAGACCTAAGAAATACATAGTTTGAAGGGTATATACCGGAACCAAAGATGTATTTTACTTAAGTCCTAGTAAATGTTTTTGGCCTTTCTAATCAACAAACATTAAAACTTTTCAAGTTATAACATGAAAGAATTAATCCAGCACTTAAAACTTAACTCTTCTAAGTGCCTAGAACAAAAATCATTACTACTGAAATGAAAGCTAGAATTTTAAATTTTCTCCCAAAGTTACATTATCCCTTAGTACACAGAATTTCAACAGTTCCAAAAGGTATAGCTTTGCTTAAAAAATACCCATTCCCAGATTACTTCAGGTAATACATAATTGTAGGTTAAGTGGGAAGACTCCCCACAATGTTTTCAATAGGCTGGGGAGATGTAAATACTTAAAATTAGCATCCCCTAATTTGTCTTTACCTTTTTAAAAGACATTTCCATAAACAGGGTTTTTGTAAACTGAGTCACACTCGTAAGTGGCAGTTCAGCAAAATCATCTTCCTCCCCCCCTCCATTACTTGTGTGACTCGACAAATCATTTAATCTCTGTGCCTCAATTTCCTCATGTATAAAATTAAGAGTAGATCTAGATGACTTTTATTGTCCCTTTCCAGCTCTAAATTTAGCATGATATTTGGAAATCGTAAACAACTAATGAAAATATTTGTTAGAATGCTAAGTGGTTGTTAATGTATTTTGACATTCTATTACATAATTGAGATTAAGGCACCAAAATTCTCTTTTGATATGTAACAGGTAAATACTTTTGGCATAGAATCTATATTTAGTAACATTTTCAGAAGAAAATGTTTTTTTTCCTTTAAGTAGGATTCTAAGTTTTATTTTCAAAAGATTTCTTGGGTCAAACTTTTTAACATAGTTTAAATGTTAAAAGTGTCTTACAGAAATGTGTCTGACTTTATAATTATACTCATCAATAAAAGTATTTAGTTTGTACAATTTCACTTAATTTCTCAAGATCACATCTATTCTGTAAGTTGTGATTAAGTCTAATTAGCTGATTTACAAAAAAGGACAGAGGGTTCCCATTAGTGCACATAGACATCAAATGTTCCAAAGTTACCAGGAGCTTGCTTATATTCTCATTAAACTTTACGAATTAATCATTATGTGCAAGGCATTATTAGTCTCTGGACATACAAGAATAAACATCATTATGCCCTCAAAACACTTAAAACATAAACACCTTCTGACTAGACTCTAATTTTGGTTTGATATAGGGAAAACTTTGTTAACAATTAAAACCATCCATCACTAAATGGAGATCTTCACAAACAATACTACATGAACCACTTGTTGGGAAGATTCTTTTTTCAGATATAGGTTGGAGCTGGTTGGCTGCTGAGGTTTTTTCCAATGTTAAACTCTTAAGTATTTCCTTAAGCACGACTGTCCATTACAAATATTAATTTCTCCTTTGCTACTGTAGAATTCTTTCCCTGTCTCAAAAAATTTAAGATGAATAATAATAATTGAAAAAAAGACTTGTCAGACTTACTTCATTGCTGGTTTTTTCTTCATGATCAGTATCTTCTTTTGAAGCACTAATTTCTTTTTCTTCAGTCTCAACATCAGAAGATGCATTTGACTGTTTTGTAGATGCCTATAATACATTGAAGAATGATTTATTATACAAAATGGAGGCCAGGCCTCCTTAGTTTTCATTCTTCAAGGTTTGGCAATTAAATTAATTTCTAGTATACATTTCATGTTATTCACACAAATATGCTGTAGCCTTTAGTTCTACATTTCCTTGGTAGAGGCTGAGGGTATAAGCATCTTCAGTTCAAAAAAGTAAATGTACATGAAGCACCCAAACCTAACATTCTAAACTGGATAGAGGTTAGTAGTTGTGCCATAAATTGTCAAAAGATGGCAAAGAAGATTGAGTCATTTCATTTCATTAAGAAGATATGTCACCTCCCAAGTTTGGAAACCTAATAAACTACATACAGCTCAATGGGGACCCGTTTGTGTGCAAAGCAACTCTCCTCACCCCACAACATTCACTGAGAATTGTAAACTTCCATGAACAGCTAGATAGGATAACATTCTCCAGAGTGCCAGAAACAAGTTGACCAGGAGGGAAACATAATGAGCCTATGATAACACTCTAGGATGGAGTTGTAATAAGTTTAGGACTTTGAGAATGTAATGAACTCTTGTTCTGTTTTTAGCTAGGCTTGCCTGAGTTCAACTAATAAGTATCAAATGTCAAGGATGGATTTGAACTCAGGTCCTCCTGACTCCAGGGCCAATACTCTATCCACTGTGCCACCTGGGTAATGAACTCTTTAACAACTTTTTGGAAGTCAAGCTCAAAGGCAAGGATTTAATTCCTTGCACCAGATTAAATACAAAATATTTAAGTCAAAAGTGAAAGAAGGTTCTGCATACATAAAAGCAGTGAAGATATTCAATTCAGTAATTATAAGTAAACTTATGAATATACTAATTCAGAATTTAAATTTAGAAGATTAAAAGTCTAAATGTGCTTAGTAAATAGGTATGTGCAAAACCTGTAGATTCCCCCCTACTTTTTTATTTGTTTCCCCTAGAAACGGGGAAAGAGAAGGATGTTCTAAAGTATTTTTCCCCAAAGGCCAAAAAATAACAATGCAAAAATTACTTGCAATTCTTAATTCAGGGCTGTCTTAAGTCTTAATTTTATTACCTTCTGGTAGAGCCTAGGACGTTCCCCAGGATGTATTAAATATTGTAACAATAAAACTAAATTTTAAGTAACCATCATTTTTACCTGTTGACTGGAAAACTTCACTTTGGGGTTATTGTCTATTTCCCATAATCCTTCATTAAAGCCTTTTCTTTTATTAGGTTTGCCATATTTATCTTTATTTTCTGAGTAAGGAAATATATCCTTTGGTCCCAAAAAAGCACTGTGAAAAATGGACAAGAGATGTTTTATGTAAATACCTATTTTACTGGAAATGAATAACTGACTATATATATATATATATATATATATATATTACACACACACACACTTAATTCCTACAAACTTTAAACTCAATTCAAACTAGTCTTGCTTACACTAGTTTGAATTACTGACATTTTTCTAGTCACTGAATTTGTTTTCTGAATTTTTAAGTGTATAAATCTTACTTTAACTCTCTTCCCATACAACATGCATGTAGAAACTTTGTATCTTTAATTACAAAATGGAAACAAATTGTACAAAATTTTAAAGCATTCAGGAAGATGGTTTTGAATGACTAGATAAAACTGTTTTATTACTTCACACATTTATTACCTCAAACTTTCATTACTCCTTTTAAAATGTAATATTAAAAAAAGGAGATGTCATGTTACTAACATGATCCTACTACAATATTAAACAGTTCTTAGTGCCTCAGAGTATTCTACATGTCCGTTCAAAAGCATATTTCACTGAAGCTCAAGTAATCAAGAATTCTGCTTCCAAGCAGCATATTCATATTTCATCAGAGTAATCAAGTTTCAAATATAGTTTAGATTTAACACCAGATTTTAAAATATCACTAAAACTTAATTAAATTATGATCCTGTAAAATCAAAAGACTAAAATTTTTTAAATCTCTTCACTGTGCCTGACTTTACTATATTTTTAACTCCCATAAAAATTATTTCCTCTGCAATAAAAACAGATATTAAATACCAGATCTTACCAAGACGACTAACTCAAAACCATAAACATGACTGTTGACTATTTCAGTAGACAGGTTACCCTTTATGCATTTTTGAGGAATCTTAGAAACATGTATCATCAGCATGTGTTTTATGAGGGGCAAATATAATTATCACAACTGAACCTTCACCTCTTCACCAAGCTGATCAAAGCATTTCCCCTTTGACACACAATTGTTACAAAATGCCTGTTTACAGAAAGGGTATCTTTCGGCAGAACTCTTGAATTGAAGCACATACTTTTAATACTGAAAGGACAGGAATTAAGTCCATCTTTCAAAGGATTCCATTGTGTCTCTGCATTTTTTAAATCTACATGGCAGAGAAGAGATTGAGCGAAAATTTTTATTTTAAAGTAAAATTGCAATAAAATTCCTGTATCAATTTGCAAACTTGCTCCTTCTAATGTAAAAAAATAAAAGCAAAGCCCTAGCTAAAGACACTCTTAATTTACCAGTACTGACAGTGACCACTACCAATAACGGTCTAAGAAGTCAAATTCATCCATGTTTACATAAATTTGAAGATCTCTATAGACACCGACTTTGAATACTTTCATTTTTATTTTGTGCTTATTTCTTTTAATGAGAAGGACTCAGGAGAAATTAAATGCCCAGGGAACAAAATCATTTGAAGTGAAACTCAAAAGAAAACAAATGGAAATATATCAACAAATTGTTCTTTAAGAAATTACGAATGAACATGACTAAGGTGAAAATGTTTAATAGGAATGTATATGTAGAGCCTATATCAGCCTGCACGCTGTCTTGGTGTGGGGGAGAAAACTGAAAACTCAAAAGCTTATGGAAGTGAATGCTGAAAACTAAAAACAAATAAATTAATTTTTTAAAAAAAGAAATGCATTAAGAATTCAGAAAAACATGGTTAGACTTATACGAAGTGATATGGAATAGAAAGAGCACAATCAAGAGAATACAGAAAATTGAAATAACCACTTATTACGTCTACGATAACAGCAGCTGAATTCAGACTAACTGCAAAGAGCAATCATGGTTTCAGAAAACCATGGATGTAACATTTTTCCCTCCTGGCAAAGGAGTGTGGGGAACATGGGTGAAAAACTCAGTATATATACACTGTAAGATTTGTCAGTTATGCTTAATGTCCTTCATTATAAGGCAAAGTTTAATAACATGTTAAAAAAGGGGGGAGGAACCAATTTTTTAAAGTAAGAAAAAAACAGCAATCCGAGAATTGAAACCCATAGGTTCTACTTATATCCATACAAATTCACTAGAAAAAGGTCCCCAGCATATTGGACATACATCCTACTATGGCAGATTTCCTGTAGGACGTGGATAAAAGTAGCAAAGGATAGGCAGTTTTGGATGGGTTGCAATTTGGAATAACCATGTCTATCAAATTACAGGAGCAGAAATACTTGGTTGGCTGTATCTTCTCAGTAGAGAAAATTTGAGAATGACTCTTCTTTAACAGTTTATTGGTAATACAAAAAGACTTGAATACTTCCCAGAAGAGATGTAAATTACCTAAGTATCCGTATAAAACTAGAACATATAAAACGAGACAAGGTCTAAGTTGATATGTTCATTAGTTCATTTGATGTGATCAAACTATTGAGGTTCAATAGTGAGTGGAGCAGGACTTCAACACATCTGAAATTCATGAATAAAAAACTTCTCTAAAATTAAAAATTTTCTGTGAATAAATTGAACATGGTAATAGAAACCTCATACTTTAAAGAGATTTGTGATCAATTTTATGAAAGATCTTAATTTATAACAGAATTGTGCTCCATTTTTGGAGTCTATGAACTACTGAAGTGTTCAAAAACAATTATTCAAATATTGCTTACTTATAACAATGTACTCCCCTCCCCCTAATTCTATGAAAACAACACATGACCTACCTCATGTAGGCATGCTCTGGATAATTATTTCTCCATTTTGTTGAAATAAGATAGCATAAATTCTACAATAAACACTGATTACTATAGTAACAAGACTAATAGAATATTCTTAGAAAATACTATGATTTTATACTAAAGCTAGATGCAATTACAATATATTATTTTTTCAAAAGTAGGAAATTAATTGAATAAAATTAGGACATAGCTACACTATCAGGGGCTCATTCTAGGCAAAAAGAGTTAAGTTAAATCCTATTTCACTTTGGTTAGAACTGAAACTGATACTGTAATCCTTCACTTTTTCTGTGGCATGGACCCTCACTCTGGCAAAGCCCACAGACCTCTTCTCAGAATGTTTTTAAATGACTAAAATTCAAAAAGGACTACATATGAAATCAATTATATTGAAATAGTTCATCAAATTTCTATTAAAGTTCACTGATCTCGGGTTAAGAACCCCTGCTATCATCAACATAAAAAACTTGCCTCCCTCACCAAAGGAAATAAAAAACTCACAATTCTGGCAGTCTAAATCACTTTGAAAAACACGGCTACTAATTTAATAAATGGCTGGAATCATTGCTTATTCTTTACCACACTTAAAAGAGGGGTTGGGAAATGTTAAGTAATTACCTTTCATATAATTCAAGAAAACAAAAGCAGGACACTATCATAGACCTAGAGATTAACATTCACAGATTTGAGCAAACAATTATTTGGAGAGATTTTGCAACAACTGTACTTGCATGCTGTAAAGGAGGTAACTATGAAATTGCCTTTTTGAAGCTAACTGCCCAATCCCTCTTTTCTTTTTATATACCTAAATAAGCAAGCTCTTATTTACAAGGTATTTTCATTACTGCACCATAGTTTGATAAATTTACATCTAGAGTCCCTTAAATCCTGAGTTGGGAAAAAACTGAGATCTTTCCAGAGATTTATATACCCATTAATGTTTAACTTTTGAAATGCAGCACCGTGATAAATTATCTTTAACTTTCTATGTCTAGGTTTTCAGAAAGCACGTTTTATGACTACTTTTCTCAAAATAAGGGAAATGACACTTAATTTTTAGAAGTTCATCAGTCATACATAAACTTAACACAGCTGGTAGAATTAAAACATTCATTATCTTTTTTTGGGGAAGCAATATGGCAGTATACAGGAAATGTTAACCAAAATAATTATACCCTTTGGACCAGTAATTCTATTACTAGGATTAAACCTGAAAATGTTATTAAAAACAAAACAGGAGATACAAATAGTTACAACAAAAAATTACAACCAAATATCCAACAATACAACAGGAAATGATTAAATTCAATCAACAAGCATTTATTAAACACCCACCACGTGGCAAAGGTGCTAGAGATACAAACACAAATAAAATAATCACTAACAGCAAAAAAGCTTGCAGTCTAATGAAATTACATTTTAATCAGGTACATACATTATAATAAGCAATTACCATTATAGCATTAAGAAAACTGGATAGATCATCTTGAAATAATACAAAGCAGAGGCTGATGAAATGAAGTACCTAAGAAAAATGTAAGAACGAAAAAGAATCCTAATGAGGACCTTTAAGAGCTGTCTACACGATTATGATTCCTTATGTGTTGAAATAAATTTAAATGCAAATAATTACCTATACCAAGTACTGATTATCAGTGTCTAGTTTTCTTAATATAGCAAATCTGTCTACATGGAAACCAAAGCAGCAAAACTAAAAGCTGCACAAGACATAAAAAATTCTTGGAAAACAAAATAAAAAATTATGTTTCTCACTGATAAAACTTCAAAGTTTTGTGATACTTAGTGAAACTCAAGTTACTGAATTTGTGACATAGCTAGTGAACATGAATAAACACTAAACATTCCCAAGTTTATTTGACACAATGGAATTTGCTTGTCATTAAAATTCCTAGGGAATAATGGGTATTAGATACATGAATTGTAAACAAAACGAAAAATTAAAGACATTAGCATTTGCCAAATAGGCCATAAAGCAGGACCACGCACAAATTCATTAACTCTTAATTTTTAATAAAATGTTATTTTAAAATTAAGGCTTATAGCTTCTTTCTTACTGGGATAATCAATCAACCATGACAGTTCAGTTTGGTGTCAGCGTACCTGCTTATATGTGCAAACCAATTGGTCTTTATCACTACTGCAAGAAGTCAACTTTTTATATTCATTATCAGATAATTTATGAGCCCAGATTAATACAGGTATTAAGCATTTGTAGTAATGTCATGAAAAAAAATACCAATATGCCATGTCATCCTCAAGATATAATACCTATAGAAAATAAATGACTAAATATTGCAGCTCCTTCTGTTACAGTACAATTTCATTTAGCTAAAATAACTTCAGGTCCTTCCCTATTTTATTTTATTAGGATAGCTGCCCAAGGACAAGCATCTTCCCTAAGCAAGGAAATCACTTCAAAACCCCAGTGAATAGGGCAATAGTTCACTCTCCCTTATGCTGATTCTTCCACAATTCAATTTACTTATGAAACAAGGCATAAAACCAAATGGCTATAAAGTAATTCTTATCCTTACCCCAAAATGATTCTTCCTACAATAATGAGTATACCATACCATGCATGTTAAAACTGCGAAAAGCAATGAATACCAGAATTAGAAAATGCTAAATAAAGTTACTAAAGCATTAACTTTTCAAAATCTACTCCAACATGTGATATTTAGCAGAATGATGTACTAATTTGGCCTCAGTCAAGAAGACCTGGGTTCAAGTTTCATCTTTGAAACATACTGCTTATGTAACCCTTTGGAGTCCTTTAACTCCCAGTGGCCAGAGGAAAACTCTTATTTGTTGCAGAACAGTTGCAGGTCCTTTGTAAAGGGAATTTCTTCAACTGGAAGTCCCTACGCAACAGAAATCACAGGTCTAGACCCCAAAATAAAATTACAGACCTACTTGTTTAGGTCTCACAATTAGATGTTGAGTCTGAAGTAACCTTGGAAGTCATTTAGTTCAAGCCTTTCATTCAGATTCAGTTATTTTATAGAGAGGCCCAACAAAGTAAATTGACTGAGCTCACAGTTACAAAGTTAGTCAGACTCATAATGGAAAATGCTATCCATATCCAGAGAAAGAATTAAGGGAGGCTGAATGCAGATCAAAGCAGATTATTTTCACTTCTTCGTTGTTTTTTCTTTCTTGTGGTTTTGCCCTTTTGTTCTGATTCTTCTTTCACAACATGACTAACTAACGTGGAAACATTTAACGTGACTGTACATGTATAACCTATATCAGACTGTTTGCTGACTTGGGGAGGGAGGAGAGAACAGAGGAAGAAAAATTTGGAACTCAAAAATCCTACCAAAAATGAATGTTTAAAACTATTTTACATGCAATTGGAAAAAAATAGAATACTATTAAGTGAAAAAAAAAACACAGGACAAACAACCCCCCAAAAATCCCCAAGACCAAACTTAGTCTGAATTCAAAACCTAGGTCCTTTGATTTCACATACAATACTTTTTATATTACTGCATCTAGTTCTAGAACTGAATGAAATTATGGGACACCTGAAAGATGTATAGACAAAAATAAGAAAGGAGCACAGAAGTGAAGATAGAATACTAAACTTTCAAGATTTGCCTTACCTGACTGAATTACAACTATTTCTAAATCAAACAATGATGCTAGTTGCTCATCTAGTGATAAAATCTCAATTCATTTTGGAACAAAATTTTAAAACTTATCTTTTGAGATTCTATCTCCAAATATCAAAGACCAAAGAGTGAAGGTTACTAAATCACAATTCAGAGGAACAATGACTAAAATTATATAAAGTGTATGAGGGGAGAGAAGAGGTGTTACATTTTTATTCCCAAATTATGTTCAAGGTACATGGCTTCACCTTTAAATCACCTATTTATGTTTCAAAAATATATCTCAATATCATAAGCCTTTTACTTAAGTACAAGGCATGATGAATTATTTTCTGGTTATAATTTCTGAAGAAAGTCTATTAACAGCCTCATGAGAATGTGCAAAAGTAAAACTAGTAACTTTTGTTTTCCCCTCCACTCTTTACCAAACACGTGTACCTAGTACAAATTTCACCTAACTTCTCATTTAACTTTCCTCCAAAGCTCCAAAACTCACATTAAATAGGACATGATGTCTAAAAGGAACATGGCTATGGTTCTTCTGTTTGTTGACCCTAAGACTCAAAGGATGAAAGTAGATGAAGATTAGTCAGTCCAACACCTAAACAGCTATTCAAACAAGCTCCAGGGAAACCAGAACACAAAATGTATAGATAATTTGGAGAAATTTAAAGAGCTAAGGAAAATATGATTTGACTAGACTCACAAAGAGTTGACCCATCAACTATTTGGTAACACCAAATTCCATTTGCTGAAAGTTTACTTTATATGTACCAAATAATGGCTCAAAATATCATTTCGTATATTTTAAATGCCTTTTCCTGCAATTTAAATGCTTTTTTATTTCCACCTTTCTCAGTATTGTAAAATCATCGATCAGAGTATTTTCTGGTAGTTCATTCATTTGGAAAAATGTTCTAAAGCAAGAGAACATTACAAATATTCAGGCATAAAAAATACCAAAGTAATCCTAATTGTTAATCCTAATAATCCTAATATGCATTACTGTTTGGCACACTGGAAAGATAAAAACAGTAAAGCAAAAGATTCACAAAATAGGTGAAATAGAATTAATAGCCGAGTTCAAATCCCAATCCTAAAATACAGAAGCAAAGTCCAACCGCTTCTATGGCAGCAAGAACAATGGAGAAGGGGCAACACTGGATGCTGGAGGGCAGCTCCTGGGGACAGCAAAAGCAGGGTATAGCTTAAGCAATCGTCCAAGCAAAGCAGAAACATTCATGTCAAGGACATTAAATACAGAGATCCTAGGTCACCCACCTGATAGCCACCTACTACATGCTGGTTAAACCAATAGAAGGCAGAAAGCACCTTCTCCCTCACCTCATCCCACACTGACCTTGCAAGTGTGTACACAGGGCCTAGGCCTCTCGAGTAAAAAAAAAAAAATTTAGTACACAAAATTTCTTTGGAACTAGTTGGAAAAACAACCATGTTACCACAAAAAATATGCAGAGAAATTCTATTTTTCACTGACAAGGAAGTCAGTTACCATCCTAAAACTAATGAATAGCAATCTTGCCTGATATATTTTTATTTCACAATAAATCATAGTGAAAGAGAATATTTCCAATAATCAACCATAAGTTTCAATTGTTTTGTACTGGCTATCTAAAATATTTCCTCCTTGAATCAATCCTTCTTTGGTTATTTCATGTCTGCCTTGCTAAATAAGTTTACAAAATTTTAATCTAGAAAACTTACGTCTCATGAGTTCCAAAAAAGAAAATGGGAAGTTTATTTGTAGGTGGCTTTACAGCTCCATCAGGAACTTCATCTACCTAAAAGAAAAAGATTTTTTAAAAAGTGAGGATCTTTACATCTTAACCTCTACGAGCACGAGAGCATCACTCAGAAGAGGTCAACATCAACTAGGATAAAGTAATACAACAGATATTTCTGACAATAAAAATAACTTTTTAAAAAGTTACATTAATTTCAAAAATACTAAAAGGACTTCTAAAGAACTTGTTATTATTAAATTCAAGATACCTCTGTACTGACATTCTACCCCGCATTAAAATGTATATGCATGTATGTATATGTATACATATCCAAATTTACTTACAATGTACAAAAAGTTTTTGAGATACAAATATGAAAGTCCCTAATGCACCTTTGGTAAACAAAGACATGTCTTGTGGTGAAAAGTCAGCATAAAGAATTTAACACTAGAACTGTCAACCTGTGAGATCATACTGCTTTTCTTTTTTTGGAATTTGGAAAATATGGACTTAAAAGAATAGTTCTGATCCAGCAATAAAACAGTCAAACCATAATTATCTAATAAATATAATTTTAAAATAATTCCTATTTGGCTACTAACTTACAGGTTCAATTGGATACAAATATCTATTTTTAGAATTTACAATATATCTACATAGGCATATATGAGGCAGATAATAAACGGCCTCAGTTATAGTCAGATAAATGATAGTATTTATATATGGCTTTAAGGGTTGCAAAGCACTTCACATGCCATCTCATTTGATCCTGACAAGAATCCTGAGAAGAAGGTGTTATACTCCCCATTTTACAGATGAGGCAAATAGAGGAGAAGTAACTTGCTCTACTAGTGTCTGAAGCAGGAATTTAACTTGGGTCTTTTTTTTTTTTTTGCCTCCAAATCCAGCATTTTATCCATTGCACCTGTTTGGTGTCTTGCTTAGTCACACAAGCAACTGTTAGAAGCAGGATTTGAACCCAGCTGGGTCTTCTGGACTCAAAATCCAACCTTCTATGCACACCAGACACAATAAAGTATCTAGTTTCTATCCTAGAAGCTTAGAACCTAGCTGGAAGCACAAACACGCTATAAAGGGATAGGTAAAAAAAAAAAATACCATCATCTAGAAGCCAGGAAAATTAGAGTTACAGTTTCTCCTATGCCATGACCCCTTATAACACTTCAGTGTCCTCTGCCAATTACAGGTATTAAATTAAATGATCTCTAAATTCCAGGAGTGATATAGACAATTAGTGTTAGGAGTAAAGAGGAAGGACAGGAAAAGAGGTAATTAGAGACAGTATAAGGCAGGAAAGGGTTTTTAGAAGGAGGAACATGAACTAAGTAAACTGGGTGGTTTGGAGTCAAAAAGTCCTATATTCAAATCCAACATCAAGCCACTATCTATGTGACTCTGGCTAAGTCACAACCTCTCAGCCCCAGCTTCCTTATCTGTAAAATGGAGGGATAATACCACCTATGACACAGCTGTGAGATGAAACATCCATAAAGCATTTTGCAAACCTTAGAAGTGCTACATAAATGCTACTATAAAGGTCAGGTAAAAAAGGCAAGATACCAGATAAGAGAAGTCATATTTCACAATAAATTACTTCATTATTCAACTATATAAAAAAATTCAACTGCAAGGACCCTTCTGTCAGTTAATCAGCATATATTAAGCATTTACTATGTGCTGGTCAAAGCTAAGCACTGGAGATGCCAAGAAAGGCAAAAATATCATCCCTGGTCTGGTCTCCAGGAGCTCACATTCTAATGGAGTCACCATGCAAACAACTATATACACAAAAGATGTAAATACAGTATAAATGGGAGGTAATCTTAAGGGGAAAAAAAATCCACTTCAATAAATACCCCAAGGAAGAAGAAAAAACTGCTAACAGTGGACTCTATGTGACCATATGTATCTTTCTGCTGAAAAGATAACATGGTCCAACAGATACATAGCTTTTGGCATCACAGCTGTGTGAGCCCCAGGTAATTCTCTTAAGACTAAAACCGTGGAAAATCTACAGATCTGCATTACTATGACTTTCCCCACTAATAGTTCCTAGCACCAATGATATCACAAGTTTGGACCCCTCCCCTCATCCCTGTTTAATAAATATATAAAACTGTCTCTGTATTACCCTCATGATGAAAGATTGTCTTGCATTATTTTGGATGTTAAAATGGGTATCGTTTTTTTAAAACTCAGAAAAAAATCCATCAACAAGTTGCTAAAATAAAAATTGTAGAAACAGAAGAGATACTACCATGCATTTCAAAATAAGACAATATCATTTTTATGTAGCTAAAAAGCTTTCTTGGCCTCAAAGTTATTTTTCACAAAATCAAAATACACCATGGATATCATGGTGTATTAACACTCTGGATGCGAGCATTTTGGGAGTAGCAACAAAACCCCTAAAATCTGTTCAGAAAAATGAATATCCATGGCCAAAGAAAAATCGAGTTTCTTGCTTCAAAGTTCACTCTGTTAAGTAGCTGACACAACTATACTTCTCTGAAAATCCCAAAACTGATTATAACATGGGGAAGATGCGTTATCAAAGTATAGTATAAAAGAAGTTAGCAGCCTTGGGAAGAAAAATTAAGACTCATTTTATTCTGCATGCTCATCCTTAAGAAGAAAAAAAAAGGGCCAATAAGATGAAATACACAAACTATGAAAAAATAACTAACCTGCAAACACAAATCCCCCTATGTCTAGTTATTTAAAAAAGGCAAAAGAAAACGAAGCGACTAACTCGCTAAAAACAATTAGGCTCCTAGTTGTTCTACATATTCGGTAGAAGCTTGTTCGACAAGAAATTTGCGGATAAAAGTACAACGGATGGCGAGGATGTGAGCGATGGGCGTGAGGACGGCGGGCCCAGCCAGGGAGGCAGGACCGCTACGCAGGCCCCGGCAGTCACTTACTCGGGCTGGCCAATGGGGATAACCTTTCATCTTGGCGAAGATCAGGTCTCCCGGTTTGAAATCTCGAGTCATCTCGGGGCCGCGGGGCTGCGGGTCCCGACCCCAGGGACGAGCTGCTGTGACGAGGCGCTGCAAGAAGGCGGAGGGAGCGTCAGTGTGGGCTGCGAAGAGAGCCCGCAGCCTCCAGATGCGCCTGCGAGGAGACGGAAGAAAAGCGGTTACCGAGGCCCTGGCGCCGCGGGGGGCAGCCGGCACCACCCCTCCCCTTCCCGGGAAGGGCTCGGCCGCCTCCCCGGGCCGGGCAGAAGCCGTGAGGCCCGCTGATGCTGCCCAGCCCCGAGAAGACGCCTCCAGCTCCTGCCTCGCCTCCCCGGAGCCGCTCTTGGGCAGAAAGGGAGTCGTGCCAGGCCCCGGGAGCAGCACGGCGGGAAAACAGTCAAAGCCAGGAGAGACCAAGAAGCTGCCACCGACTCACCCCGAAGCCCGGCCCCCTCCCCCCCAGGCCGCTGCTAACCGCCTCGCCTAAGGCCGACCGCTCCCCCAAACTCCCAGCATCCGCGAGCCAGGCCGTGGCAGGCGAGTGGACCAGCTCCGCAGCTTCAGCTTACCTGCCCGGGCCTCGCGCCGCTGCTGCGGTTACCGCCTCCTCGGCGTTGGCGCCCACGCGGGGGAAAGCTGCGCCACCAGATGCCGCAGCCCGCGCCTCCTCCCTCAGCCCCCAAGACGCAACTGCCGCCGCGACTCCCGCGCGCTTCTCGCTCGGCGCCTGAGAGCGCCCGGGCCGGACCAACTGCTCGCGGAAAGAAGGGGGGATGGAACAAGGAGGAGACGAAGGGGATGGCGGATAGGGTGGCCTGGTGCCTCGGAGGCAGAAGCTCCAGTAGGCTTCCGATGACAGTAGGGGTTTTTGAGATCAGTCTTTCCCAGCTGTACTATCAGAGGAAGGAGAGGACAAAGACTGCAAGAACGTCTCCCCCTCCAGATGCTTTCAGAATGGCTGGGTCCTACACCTCCTCCCCGCAGGGGCAGGCTTTCTACGTGCGAATGTGAGTGTGTGAGTGTGTGTTTGTGCGCGCGCGTGCGTGTGTAGGTGTGTACTGTATCTAAAAGGCGGGGAGGGAATCTGCGATTGTTGTTGCTGGAGTTTAGGGGCGGGCATCCGGGCCTCAGACCTAGCGGGCTGTGTTTTGGGGAGGGAGAATCTGGCGGGCTCTGGCCGCGCGTGCCCGCAAGGTTCTCCTGGGCGGGCAGGAGGCCTTGCAGCTGCGCTCGGATTAGCAGCATCCGCCCTGGAGATGCTTCTTTGGTCGGGAGGAAACTGGGAGGAGCCGGGGTAGCGAGTGGGGCCGAGCGCTATGAATGGAGCCTGGTTATCTTCGCCAAGTGAGGTGGAAGCAGTTCCGTGGTTGTGCAGTTGGACTCTTCTGCACCGCGTGCCATCGCCGAGCAGTGTTGAGAGGAGAGATTTTCCTTTAGCTAGTGCAAAATAATCAGATGACAGACTTAAGAATTTAGCTATATCAAGGGTTGGGGGAAAGGCGGGGGGGGGGGGGGGAATCCTTCCAAATAAATGTGCACTCCAAGATAGACTTTGCTAATGAAATGTTAAAAAAAAAAAGTGCACTGTGCTTTACTAAACTTCAAAAGTGTTGTTACTTTGCCCAATTTTTAAAAAGACATTTTGAGCGTTTTATAATTATTTAGCAAATTCCTTTATTTACTTTTAAAGAAATGTTCTACCTGTCAGATCTATGGATGAGGGAAGAATTTATGACCAAACAAGAGATAAACCATTATGGAATGTAAAATGGATGATTTTGATTGCATTTAATTAAAAAAGGTTTAGCACCAAAAAAACCCCAATGCAGCCAGGATTAGAAGGAAAGCAGTGTGTTTTGGTCTTTGTTTTCTTTCACAGCATAACATATGTGGAAATATGTTTTGCCTGATTACAAACGTATGACCTATATCAAGTTATTTACTCAGGGAAGGAGAGAATTTAGAACTCAAAAACTTAAAAAACAAATGTTAAAAATTATTTTTACATGCAGTTGGGAAAAATTTTTAATTAAAATAAAATAAAAAATGTAAGCAACTAATCACCAACTAAAAGGGATCTCTCCTCAAAAGTCTCAGTTTACCTTAGGCAGTTTACCTGGCCCACTTCCTCCAATTTATCTCCCTTTGCATCCTAGTTTTTTGTGTACTTGTTATTCACCTTTTTAACATTATAAACTCTTTGATAGCCTCTCTGTGGATTCTATTACCTGAAGCACAGCATTCTGCATATAGTAAATGCTTAGTAGGAGTTTGTGGAATCTTAATCCTTGGTTCTAATGGACCAGCACTGTGCTTCTCTGGATTTAGAACTGAAAGGGATCTAAAGAGATCTAGTCCTAGGGTTCCAAATTCTTCTAGAAAACTACGTTTTGTGGACACTAGTGGTGCCCTCAGGATGTCCATCTGATATTCTTCACTTTTGCTGTAGAGCTATCTCATCTCCTTTTCAAACTATCTCCTGAATAATATCTCAACATCATTTCTGGACCATGGGTCAGTGTTGGATATAAACTACAAGTTTAAAAAAAAATTTGCCGTGTGTTTCTGCATTGCCCTTTGGATTACTTACAATGTTGGTTTGTCAGGGAATTTAGTAATCTAGCATTCAAAAACCATAGCATTGCCAGGAGAACATTTGTTTTTTAAAAGATAGGTTTCTGTATCAAGAAACAGTTGAAAACATTGGGATTGTTGAAACATGGAGTAATTTCCCAAATGCAATGCAACTTTATTCTCTTCCTCTTGTTCATCTGAGCTAAACTATTGCCCTTCCAACTGCATGTCACAGTCATTGGGCATTCATGTGCTTGGTTTTTACTATGTGAATTGTTAAATCTAATCTCTTCTACATAGTCGTGTATCCCATTAAAAATAACTTGTGATATTCTAGGATTTTAAAAGAGAGGCTTACTTACTCTTCCTTTTTTATTTTCTCTACAAAAAGTGCCTTTGTCACTTTTGGTGACCAAAAAGTCACCTTTGGTCACCATAGTCACCCTATGCTAAACCTCATTTGATGTTAATAGTTGGATGAACTCCCACTTGACCTCTTGAACTCACAAGGGTGCCTCTAAAGCAGAATTGGCCATCTTGGGTTTTTTGTTCCATTACCTATGCTCAAGGAAGGAAACACAAAGCAGAAGAGGCAGGTAGAAGTCCAGCTCACCTAGGCAGGTTTCTTGAAGCCAAAGTAACTGCCAGGAGGTGGAAAAGGCTGCCTTCCCCCCCCATCCTCATACAAAGTCCCAGATAAGAAGTTATATGCCACATGCTCCAGAGATAGGGAAGATGAAGAGCATTAAGCTTTCTCTCCCTTTGAAACTGATATAGATACCCTCTGCCGTTGTCATGGTGGGAACTACCTCGTTAGCTTCATCATCCCCCAAGTTGGCCAGTCTTTTCATATTAAGCCACTGTCTCACCAAAGGTGGACAAATCCAACAGATCAGAGGAGCTCTCCTGAGTATCTCCATTACAGTGTCATGCATCCAAAGGCAAGAAGAAATATTTCATGAAATACTTAGTCATCTTGCCTTACTGTACTCACACAGCCTAAATAAAGAGACAAAGGCCATTGCAGCCTATTTGCAAATAACTTGTAAAAGAAGAAAAAATAAATTAATTCCATAAAGTACATGAAAAAACTTCCAGATTAAGTTAAAATATACCTTGATACTTGGGGCTTAATTTATAAGGAGGGTATAGAGGAGGACAATTAAACACTGTAAAAATATAGTTCCCAAAGAAGGATTATAATGGTTTATTAAGCACATGCCAAAATCATGAATACTTTCTTTAAGAAGAGAGTTGGAAGGCAGTAGAGATGATGAGCATTCAGCATCATAAAAGGACTCCAAAATTTCTCTAATGGATAATCTTTTATTATTCCATTGTTTCCTATGCCTTAGGACTCCCTAACTCTGTCCTCTCTCCTCACTGTGAGGTCTCTTTCCTCTTCCCCTCAGTTCTTTCTCAAGTTATCACCCCTGTACTAGCTACAGTATCCTCTCTTCTCTTCATCATCCCTTTGGTGAATCATCCCAATTCTATGCTATCCTATAACCTCGAACTCCTTTGCCTCCTAGTGCTACTGCTGATCACAGCTTACCAAACTTCAAACTTAGGTTTTTTCCATTATCCACCTCCAGTCTTATTTACATGCTGTTAAACAGAGCTGAAGGAAATTTACTGCTACAGTTTCTGTAGTGGGAACCCTCATTACAGTGAGGTCAGTATTCTATTCCTTCCTGATCATTTTGCTATTGAAGCTATTCAAAGCTATTCCAAACATTGTCTCTCATCAAGCCTTCCACAGCACTTCCGAACCCCACCGTCTCAGCTAAAGACCTTTCATGTTTCACTGAAAAAAAAAAACTGAAACCATTTGATGAGGTCCTCCTTAGGTTGCATCATTCAGTTATCTTTCCTCACTATTTCTTCCTTGACCCCAGTTTCAGAAGAAGAGATGGCTTTTCTCCTAGCCAAGATTAAACTCTCTAGGTGTAGACTTAATCTTATCCCTTCCCTGTTATTTCAGCAAATGACCCTCATTCTACTCTCGTTTTTTTTCTCTATCAAAAGTCTCCTCAAATCTACAGGTTCCTACCCTACTGCCTACAAACATGCTCAAGGGCTCCCTTGTCCTAAAAAAAAACCAGCAACAAAAACACTCACTTGGTCCTACCATCCCCACTAGCTATTATCCTATTTCTCCTTCCTTTCATGGTTAAACTTCCCCTTAATGCTGGTGCCTTTCATCTGGTGATTATCTCCAATTTATCCTGTATATATCTTGTTTGTCCATAATTGTTTCCATGCTGTCTCCCCTAATTATACAATGAACTCTTGAGCATAGAGACTGTCTTTAGCTTTTCTTTGTATCCCTGGAGCTTAAACATGTGTCTGGTAAATAGTAGGTGCTAAATAAAGGCAAATTGACTGACAGTGCCTATGCTTCCTCTACTCTTCTGCTCTCATTCACTATGGGCTGGTTTTATTAAATCATTAATTATTTTTATTAATAATTTATTAATATATAATATTGTATTAATATGTAATATATAATAATAAAATATTAATAAAATAATAATTGATTAAATCATCATTAAATTGAAACTGCCCTCTCCAAAGTTACCAGTGATCTTTTAATTGCTAAATCCAAAGATCCTTTTTCAATTGTGATCCTTCTTGAGCCCTCTGCAGGCTTTGATGTCCTGGACACTCTCCTCTCTAGTTTCCTTTCCCAGCCATACTTATAAATCTAGACTCTTGCTTCCATTGTTGCCTTCCCACCCTGGGTAATGCCTGTGGCCTTCTCATCCAGGAACCTCTGCCATATGTGCCCTTTCTCTCATTGGTGAATTCCTTCTGGAGCCTTAATTTTGGTATGAACCCAGGCCAGCCACAATTCATTCCCCTCCAAACTTTTCTTCTTACTCTCCAGACTGTTACATCATTCCCCCAAGCAGATACCTCCCTTTTCACCTCCTTTTTATGTGTTATCTTCTGCCATTAGAAAGTAGGTTCCTTGTGGGCAGGGACAATTTCTCCCTTTGCTTCTATTTACATCTCCAGCACTCAGAATAATGTTTGCCACAGGGTAAGTATTTAAGGACTGATTGTTGCTTGCCTGCCTGTATCTCCTGTTCTCTCACTATCTGTCCTGCTGTTCCTTAGTCTCCTTTGCTGTTTCTTAATCCATGCCCACTAACCATCAGTGTCTCCCTAGACCCTGCCCTGAGAATTATTCACTTCTCTGTTTATCCCTTCTTACTTGGTGATTTCATTAGTTCCCATGAGTTCACTTATCATCTCTGTACAGATGATTCCTTGATATATATCTAGCCCTAGACTCTCTCCTGAGCTATTGCCACATATCTTCAACTGCCCCATATATCTCAAATTCAACACATCCAAAACAGAACATATTCCCTTTCCCCCCCAAACTTCTCATTCCAAATCCCCCTATTATTGTAGAGGGCACCCCTCATCCTCCTAGTCACCCAAGTTTATCACCTGAGTGTCATCCTGGACTCCTTCCTCTCACTTAGCCTACATGTCCGATCTGTTACCAAATCTCAACGGGGCAGACAACAGCACCAATAACATCTCGTATAAATCCCCTTTTCTTCACTTATTCAGCACAATGCTAGTTCAGGCCCTCATCGTCTTTTAATATATGATCGAAATAGCTGTTTAATTGGTTCCTTGATAGAGCTTTTCCCACTGTAATATAGCCTCTCCTCAGCTGCTGAGGTTATTTTTTCTGAAGCATAGGTCTGAACGTGTCATTGCCCTGCTCAATGATCTCTCTTACCTCAGGATCCACTATAAATACCTCCATTTGACTTTTAAAGCCTTCCACAACCTGACCTTTCTAGCTTCTAACACTTTATTCCCCTCCAGGTATGATATAGTTGGCACTTTGTTTCTCTCCTACACTTTTATCTCTTGTCTTTGCATTGGCTGTCACCCATTCTCAGAATGTTCTTCCCCCAAACACCTGTGCTCTTTAGTTTCTCTGACTTCTTTCCCCACTTAGCTCAAAGCCCACCTTGGTTTTTTTGTTTTGTTTTTTTGCTTTTTGGAGGGGGGAAGGCAGGGCAATTGTGGTTAAGTGACTTGCCTAAGGTCACACACGGCTAGTAAGTGTTAAGTGTCTGAGACTGCATTTGAACTCAGGTCCTCCTGTTTTCAGGGCTGGTGTTCTATGCACTGGGCCATGTAGCTACCTGAAGCCCACCTTGTTTAGGAAGACATTCCCAGCCCCCTCCCTCCCATCCTGCTGTTGTCCCTTCCCCTAACACTTATACAGTGCATACTAATGTGCCAGGTATCTGCTAAGCATTTTACAATTTTTATATCATTTGATCTCACAATAACCTGGAAAATAGATGCTATTATTATTCCCATTTCACAGATGAGGAAATTGAAACAAAAATTAAATGACTTGCCCAAGGTCACACAGCTAGTGAGCCCCTGAAGTGGATTTGAACTCAAACCTTCCTGACTCTAGACCCAGAGCTCTCTCCACCTTAGCTTACATTTACTCTGTGTCTTGTATGTACTAGTTATTTACATATTATCTCCCCCATTACAATATATGCCTCTTGAGGACAAAGACCTTGTTTACTTTCTGCGTATCCCCAGTTACTGGCATAGTGACTGAAGCACATAGCAATCACTTCTAAATTAGCTATATTCATGCAGTCATATTCTCTAATGGTGAAGGATTAAGTTAATGCTGTCCTTAGGAAAAAGGATGAATATGAGAAGATACTGTATGTACTTAGAAGCAGTTAAACAGGAAATGCCAAAAAAGAAAAGTGGAAAAATAATTATATTGATTATACTTATTATTATAGAAAAAACAATGAAAAACACTTTACAAAATGAAAAATTAAAGTAGCATCAGTCAACCAACACTTTATCTCTTTGCCAAAGGAAGAGTCACTGTAGCCAAGAGCAATGCTAGTAGGGAGTATGAGTGACAAGGGAGTACAAGATCACAAGAGGTCTCTGCCTTGCAAAACATTGAAAATCAATTGGGAAAATAAGTCTGCAATGATTTCTGTATGAAAGCCATTGAATCTAGATCATCCTAAGAGCATTTATTATGAAGTTGAAAGGAGGACACAAGCATTTGTTAAGTGCCTTTGTGTGTGAATTGCCTATGTATGTGAGTTAAGTGCCTGTGTGTGGGTACTGGATACACAAAAGACAAAATAAATAATTCCTCTTCCTATGAGTGAACATCAGACAAAAAGTTTCTCTTTAAATTTGATTTTTATTCTGAATTTAACAAACTCCAAATAAAATGGGCATTCCCATTTACATAGAATTAATTGCACATGATACTGCAGATCTCTATTATGTATAGCCTGCTTTTCTTTAAAAATGCATAAGTTCAGCCTGTAAATTTTGAGGGTGTCCTTCTTATCTGTTCTTGCTGGCCTTCCTTCTGTTTTCTTGAAATTTTTCAAAAAGATGCATCAATGACCCACTTTTCTTTCTTATTTTTTGCTACCCATCCCCAAAATCCCCTCCAAACACATATCACTTCCGTACTGGAGGGGAAAAAACAAATCCTTGTAACAAATATGCAGGGGTAGCTAGGTGACACAATGAATAGAGCTCCAGCCCTGGAGTAAGGAGGACGTGAGTTCAAATCCAGCCTCAGACACTTAATACTTACTAGCCGTGTGACCTTGGGCAAGTCACTTAACCCCAAATGCCCTGCCTCCCCTTCCAAAAAAAGCAAAACAAACAAACAAAAAACCCCAAATATGCAAAACAGGTGGACTTTCACAAGTGATTCTGTATAATGACACATCTTCAAGTGACCAAGAAATGCAAAGAATATAAAATTTCCTGTATCTGTAAATTTTTTAATGGCTTCAATAATATAAAATGTACCCTTAAAGTTTCTGTCATGCTTACATTAAAATCATTCAATAGTCATACAAAAACAGTTAGCTTTGTTCAAAATTCTTCTGTTAAGCAAGGCATAAATAACACCAAGGGAAAGATTAGATCATGGGCTCATAAATCTTCAGCTCTATTGGACTTCATAAGGCATCCAGTTCAACCTCCTAACTTTGCAGATGAAACTGAGGCTCAGGAAGGCCAAGTGATTTGCCTAAGCTTATAACAAGTGGGATGCATCAAAGTGTAGATATGAATCCAGGTTCTCTGACTCCAAAATTAGCATTCTTTCCTCTGTCCAATTCTACCTTCCAAGACTTCACTACTGTTAGAGAGAATGTTTTTCACAGAATTCAAACACAAAAGAAATGCCTTAATTTTTAGGGCCTACTGGTCCTTTCATCATCATAAAAGTAAGAAATTTAGAAAGCTGAAGGACTCAGTTTAATGTAATGTTTGACCATGATTTCAGAGGACAAAAACCCAAAGAATTTGAAACAAAGTAGATGTCTGTTAATTGGAGCATAGCTAAACAAATTATGTGACATGAATGTAATAGAATAGTAATATTCTGTAAGAAATTAAATGATGCATACAGAGAAGCATGGAAAAATTTACATAAACCGATGCATTGTAAATTAAGCAGACAAGGAGACAACATACAATGACTACAAAGTACATGAAAAGAACAACAACCTCAAAACCATCAAAAGTAAATTTGTCAATATTACAAAGAACAAGCAATGGCCCCAAGAAAGAAATGTGAGAAGATAATCCCTCCTGACCCCTCTGAAGAGGTAGAAGTTTCACCAGTGTGAAACACTGCTTATATTTTCAGATTTTTCTGATGGATTGATCAATTTGCTGATTTTTCTTCTTTTTTTTTCCTCCATAAAAATATTGCTTGTTTTAGGGGATAGCTTTTGGGGACAAAATAGGTAAACTGGAAGACATTTTGGTGATAGAGCAACAAACCATATCAGTAAAAACGTATTTTAAAAAAAGCATAATGTTACCCACGTTCTGACACGAAGAGCTGATGGACTAAATGTGCAGAGTGAGACACATTTGTGGACATGGCCAGTATTATAATTTGTTTTGTTTGACTATTCGTATTTGTTACAAGGGTTTTATTTTTTCTTTTTGGTTCAGTGGTGGGGAGTTGTGAGAGGGGGGGAAAAATCAGATAATATGATACTAAAGACACCAAGCACCAGAATACTACAAAGCTTCTTCAGTTCAGTCACTTGGAAGAAATAACCTAGCTATCCACACAGGAAAACCCAAGTGGGTAACATATATTGCTCAGATGACAACACGGGGTGGATGAATAGCAATTGAGTTGCTCTATTTTATATATGTAAAGTGCTACAGATGGAAGATGAACTGGGTCTAGACCCAGAACTGAGAAGGAGGAAAAGCCTGGACTGTATCATGTTTGGAATATTGTATAAACTTTTCAGTGATTCCAAGTTACTCTTGGTTGCAGAGGTCTAGCTTTTTAACACGAATATTCTTCCAGTGATACTGAATGATTTTGAATCATGGAATCAGCAAGCCTTTATCATGTGACCATGTATCAAGAAAAACCAAAGACAACAAAAAAAGGGCTGGTGATTTTTTAGAAGCTGTGTTGGGAGAAAAGGAGAATAAGAGAAGAAATGTGCTTGATATGAATGAGAATGATATTTGACAAATGCAGAATCCGTTTTTTCCCCCTGATTTCTCTTCAAAGGAAAAGGACTTTTGCAATAGAAATGGCAGGTAAGTAAGGGGATAGCAAGAGAACACCTAGCTGAATACTACTCAGGGTATAAGAGAATATCTAGTGGCCCTGGATGAATTCAAAGTACCTGGTCCAGACAAGCTACATACTCAGATGCTAGAAGAATTAGCAGATATGATTGCTCAACCATTGTTGATGATATTTGGAAGATCATGGAAAATGGAAGAGCTGTGACAATATTGGAAAAATAATGTCCCAATTTAAAAGAAGGGGGCAGGTGGAGGATAAAATAGACCAGTGAGCTTGACTTGGATTCTTGGGAAAATTCTAGGATGCATCATTAAAGAAAGAGTTGGGGAATATTTAGAAACGGAGGGCTAGGTGGGTGGTCAAAGACCTTTTTGGAGTTCATGACAAATGAGGATAGGTTCAATGAACCTATGTTTTAATTTGAAGAAAGGAATACTTAAGAGGACAGGATAACTGTCTCCAGGTATCTGAAAGGTCCTATGGAGAAAAGATTAGACTTACTCTGTTGGACCTCTGAGGGCAGAGCCAAGAGCAATATAGGGAAGGTGCAAAGAGGAAACCAGGCAGGGAAAACTTCCCAATAATTATAGTTGCCTAAAAGTGGAATGGGTTACTGGATTATAGTATAATGTGTTTATCTAAATCTAATTTATGTCCAGTCACTTTCTAATTTTCCTAGTAGTTTGTGGTAATGAAGGAACCCTTTTCCCAGGAATTTGTGTTTCTGGGTTTATCAAATACTAGACCACTATTTTCTGTTGCTTAAGAATGATTATTATTGCAGGTCTGGCAAATAGGGTCATGGACCTAAAACTGGAAGGGACTTCAAAGGCCACTTGTCCAGCCTCTTCATTTTACATATGGGGGAACTGAGGCCCAAGGAGGCTACCTACCTAATTTGATCAATATCATACAGGTAGTGCAAGTTAGAGTTGAACCAGTTCCTCTGATCTTGGAGCCAATGCTCATTTGACTTAGTACCATCTACTCTTGCTGCTTCTTGACACAAACTTACAGACCACACTTATCCCTGGCCTGTCAGCTATCTTTTCGACCCTTAGGCTTCTGGCTGACTTTCTTCTGAAGTTCTGGGGTGAAAATAATCACTTACTAAAATATTTCATTGGATTTCTTCTTTTTTTTATTTTTAAAAAAAATTATTTATTTTTAGTTTTCAACATTCATTTCCACAAGATTTTGAGTTATAATTTTTTCTCCCCCCATCTTTCTCCTACCTCCCACCCCAAAATAGCAAGCCTACTGAATGCCCCTTCCCCCAATCTGTTCTCTCTTATGTCCTCCCCCTTCATGCCCCTAACTTTCTAGTAAGGCAAGCTGGGTTTCTATACCCTAGTACCTGTATATCTTATTTCCCGGTTGCATGAAAAAAAAACACAAATTTTAAAACATTTATTTTTAAAACTTTGAGTTCCAGATTTTTTTCCCCTTCTTCCCTCCTCACCCACCCCCACTGGGAAGATAAGCAATTCAATATAAATTGTATATGTGTAGTTACCCACATTATTTCCATAGGAGTTATATTATAAAAATCTAACTATGTTTCCCTCTATCCTATCCCACATCCCACTTAATCTATTTTCTTCTTTGACCCTATCTCTTTCCAAAAATATTTGCTTCTAACTACCCTCTCCCCCAATATGCCCTCCCTTCTATCCTCCCCGCTCTTATCTCCTCCCCTGCTATTTTCCTGTAAGGCAGTGGTTCTCAACCTTCCTAATGCCACAACCCTTTAATACTCCTATGTGCATGTATCTGCATGTGGGCGGACCCGCCTGGAGACAGATAGAGGAGCGGTGGGTGTCTCGGTTCCTAAGACCATCACAAATATGTGTTTTCTGATGATCTTAGGTGATCCCAGTGACTCCTATGAAAGGGTCGTTCCACCCCCAAAGGGGTCACAATCCACAGGTTGAGAACCACTGCTGTAGGGTAAGATACCCTATTGAGTGTGTATGTTATTGCCTCCTTAGGACAAATTCAGTGAGAATCAGTTTGTCCCATTCCCTTGCACCTTCCTGCTCTTCCCCTCCCTTGTAACAGTATTCTCTTGCTTCTTTTATATGAGATAATTTACCCCAATCTGTTGTACCTTTTCTTCTTCTCCCAAAAAATTCCTCTCTCACCTCTTAATTTTATTTTTTAGACGTTATCCCTTCATATTCAACTCATCCTGTGCCCTCTGTTTATGTATACATGAACATACAAATGCCCACACTCACATATATATTTGTACATACATACATCCTCCTATACATACATATATATGTTTGCATACATATATATATATATATATTTATACACATATATATTCCCTTCAACTATCCTCATACTGAGAAAAGTCTTATGAGTTACAATTATCGTTTTTCCATGTAGGAATGTAAATAGTTCAACTTTAATAAGTTCCTTATGATTTCTTTTTCCAGTTAACCATCTCATACTTTTCTTGCTTCTTGTACTTGAAAGTCAAATTTTCTGTTTAGCTCTGTTTTTTTCGTCAAGAATGCTTGAAAGTCCTCTATTTCATTGAATGATCATATTTTTCCCTGTAGCATTATACTCAGTTTTGCTGGGCAGGTGATTCTTGGTTTTAGTCCTAGGTTCTTTGACCTCCAGAATATCATATTCCAAGCCCTTCAATCCCTTA
>CM053583.1:335004390-335056308 GCA_028627135.1 Pseudochirops cupreus
CTTTTGGGCATCTTTTTCAAGAGGTGATCAGTGAATTCTTTCAAGTTCTATTTTGCCCTCTGGTTCTAAAATATCAGGGCAATTTTCCTTGAGAATTTCTTGAAGGATGCTTTCTAAGTTCTTTTTTTGATCATGGCTTTCAGGTAGTCCAATAATTTTTAAATTGTCTCTCCTGGATCTGTTTTCCAGGTCAGTGGTTTTTTTCAAGGAGATATTTCACACTGCCTTCTATTTTTTCATTTGTTTGGATCTATTTAATAATATCTTGATTTATCATAAAGTCATTTGCTTCCATTTGCTCTACTCTAATTCTGAAGGAATTATTCTCCTCAGTGAGCTTTTGAGATTCTTTTTCCATCCAGCAAATTCGACTTTGCCTTAAACCCAAATTACTTTGGCTCTCACTGATTGGCCAACAATAGGTCCCAGTCCAGGCCTCACTGGGTCATTGTTTGGGTTCTGATAGCTCCAAGTTGAGTGTAAATTTTAAAAAATTGTTTCTATTATGGCCAAAAACCCAGAAGGTCCTCCCCTCCCAGATTAATTTTTTTTAATTAGGTAAAGGAGGCCATTTTTTGCCTCATTTCTTACCTAGCCTTAATCACTGAATGGGCATTGCCAGACACAAACTGAGATCTGGGAAAGATCTTAGCTTAAAAAGGACCAAGTCTTCCAGTGCATTCTGGGCCACCTCTATCCTCCTGATCTATATCTTGCCACTGGATCCTGATAGCTCTGGAGGAGAGAGTGAGACTGGTGACTTTGCACAGTGCTGTTTCACTTAAATCCAATTCACTTGCAAGTGAAAACATCACCTTCCTGACTTCATTGGTCCAAAGGACAAACAACCACCACAAACACCACTACTAGGATTGTACCCTAAAGAGACCAAAGAAAAAGGGAAAGGATCTATATATACAAAAATATTTATAGCAGTTCTTTTTGTTGTGGCAAAAAACTTGGCAATTAGAGGGATGCCCATCAATTGGGGAATGGTTGTTTGTTTTTAAAGTAGAATCCTGATACTAAGAATTTCATTCTTTTCATTGCAGTTAAATATTCCACAGTGTGTAAAATTAGAACAGTATAAACCATTGAGTGATTCAGTTACAACTTCATATGAATATATACAAATGGGAAAGGAAAATATGATCATGCACATATATAGTTCACATAAATATGTATATATACATGAGACATTTAAAATAGTTATGGAGGTATCTGTGTTGGAGGAGGACTAGGTAGTATGTAGCCATGATACTGTTTCTATGGGTTTCAATTTTCTGTAGCACTAAGAGTACTGGATTTAGAGTCAGAACGCATGGGTTCATATCCCAACTTGGGCAAAACACATTTTTGGTCCTATTGTACTTTGTGAATTGAGAGGTTTGAGTCTGATGGTTTCAACGAGTACCAAATCTATGATCCTTCAGAAAATAATATCCCTTATATATTCAAACAAGTAGCGATTCATGTAGGTTAATAAGCTGGAGGCAGTTTAGTGTGGGGGGAAAGAGGCCTGGATCTGGAATCATAAGACCTGAGTTCAAATTTGTGTTCAGTTACTTATCACCTGTGTGACCTATGAGCTTCTTTGTTGGTCTAAGTTTCCTCTTTTGTAAAGTCAAGAGCTTTGACTAGATGATTTCTAAAATCCATCCTAGCTCTAAGTCCTATAGTTTCCTTTTAAAATATTACCTCAGGATACATTGCTAGACACCTTTACCCTGTGTACATCAAAGACAGAAGTTCCCAAACATACCAGAATAGTCATTGCAGCACTTTTTGTGGTAGCAAAGAAACAGAAAACAAATTTGGATTCATTGATTAGAGAATGGCTAAAGAAATGGTCAACAAATGTAATAGAATGTTATCATACCATAAGAAATTGTTGAAAATGAGGAACTGAAATAAACATGGGAGTGACATAAAAATTGTCCCAGGATGCATTGGTAGGTAGTACTGACAATCATACTTATCAACATGAAGAAACAGTTTAATAACTGTTTAAACCAATTTATTAAACTGGCCTATGCTCTCAGTATAGACCCAAGGTACCCCAAAACCAATGGGTCCTGAGCAGCCATTTTCAGCTTCCTTATATAGGTTTTAGTTACACCAGCAGGTTGAATACCACAAAATTTTATAGACGGCAGAGGAAGAAGTTAAAGATTTGCACATCAAAATCAGATAACAGAAGAGGAAGATCTGCATCAGGTAAAATTATACATTAGTCAGTAAATACTATGGTTAAAACTAGGGAATCTGTAGACTAACCATTAAGACAAGAACTATCTAGTAACTTGACATCTTATCCTAAGTAAATAGAGGTAATAAAGCTGAACCAGTTATTTTCTTATCACTAACCAGTTAATCACTGATGCTAAACTTTGATGTCGGCTAGATTCTTCAAGTTCCAGCTGCTTACATTACTATCTTAAGGAAATGGCGGTCATAAACCTGAATCAGAAACTTTTTTTTTTAACCACAGTTGTCTTATGTTAACTAATGCAAAATGGAATAAGCAGATCCAAGAAAACAATATATAGAATGATTTTAACGATATAAATGGAAAGAACAATAAAATGAAGCTGAAAACTGTGTAATTATAATGACTAATTTTGTTTCCAGAGAAGAGACGAGAAAATGAACCTCCTTCCTTTCACTGAAGAGGTGGAAAACTATAGCGTGAAACATTGCTTGCATATGTTATTAGATTGCTGATATGTGGTTTGGTTTCATTAAACTTTATTATTATTATTATTTTAAACACAGCAAGGGTTGAACTGCAGGGAGCATGCATGATTCCGAGTTCCCCAGGTAACTTTTAGGGACATTTGTGGCTCAGCACTGAAGGATTGTAAACTGAATAGAAATTCCTTTAAAAGTTCAGATTGTGGTGGAAAAGAAGAGACTTTCAAACATTTGACTATTGACCAGGTGTAAAGATTGAGAGTAAGGGAAAGGGAAGAGTAAGATGCTTCTGAATAGGCTGGATGACTGAGAGAATGACTGGGTAGTTAAGACAAAAATTGTGGTCCTAGCTTCTGTAGTTGGAAGGAAATTTAGAGATTATTAAATAATCACCTCCTCCCCTTATTTTGTATAAAAGGAAGCAGTAGTCCCAAGGAGGTGTCTTTTTCATGGTCAAATAGGTAGTAAATAGCCTAGAGGGGATTTGAGCTTTGGTCCTTAAGAATCTAAAATAGGGGCGGCTAGGTGGTACAGTGAATACAGCTCTGGCCTTGGAGTCAGGAGCCCATGAGTTCAAATGCAGCCTCAGACACTCAACAGTTCCTAGCTGTGTGACTTTGGGCAAGCCACTTAACCGCAATTGCCCTGCCTTCTGCCCTCCAAAAAGAAGAAAAAGAATCTAGAGAAATCCAGTACTATTACCACCACTTTCCCCACTGGAACAGCTGTTTTGGGTGGTGGTGGATTTATTTTAGACCTGCTGATTTTGAAATCATGTTTGGACTTTCAGATAGAAAAACCTACAAGGCAATTGAAATTTGGAACTAGGAGGAGAAACCTAGGTTGCTGATGTCATAAGATATGGGAGTAAATGTAGTCTCTAAAGGATAGTATAGAGAAAAAGAGAGAAGAGGGTATAAACAGAACCTTAGTGAACATGAGGAGGAAGGGCCTCTAGAAAGAGGATGCAAAGACTAGTAAGAAATTAGAAATTTCAAGGACCAAGATCAGCTCTGTCCAAAGCTTCAGAAACCTCAGGAAACTATGGAGAAGTGGCTCAATTGGATTTGGCAATTAGCTATAGAAAAAGGGTTATCTTGTTCAGATTTGATGATGCTCCAAATAAGAATTGGGAAAGTTGGGGAATAAGGCTATCAGAGAAGATAGAAGGAAAGTCACGACATTGATAAATAATATGTTATTTTGTTTCAAATCTTTTTTCCCTCATTTTCAAACATTTTCCCCCATGGTATCTATCAAAGGAGAATCATCCTTTTATAAGGTACCCTAAGTTTTATTTTTGCTGTAACTACTTTAATTTTTCTTTATATTATAAAATCCAGAATGCATTTCTTCTGTTTTATCTTTAATTCATAAAGGAAAGAAGATCTTAAACAGATATAGGATAGAAAAAATACCATGCCTCAGTCTTCCATGTTCTTTCCTTCTCCTTTAAGAAAGCACCATGCTGGATGCTTTTGTCTGAAATTACCCTGCAGGTGATTGAAAAGAAAACTGGGAGAGCCTGCAATCCAAGAACAGCTTTTAAGCCTCAAGGCTCATAATTAACTGAAAGACAAGTATTATCAACAGTCAACCTATGCCTCCAATAATACAAACTTTTTATTTGGAACTTCAAAAGCATAGATAAAATTTCAGTGTATGCACAATGACAAAAGCTCTTCTGAAAAAAAAATCTGTTTTATAGTGGTAATTGCATTCAGTTGCTTTTGAATAGACTAGCTTAATGATTTAAAAAAAACAACATGGATTAAATAATAAAAAAAAAATCAGATTCCTGCTTATCATAATCCTTACATACAGTAAGGCTCAGGAAAAAACATTTGTTGCTTTTTTTATACTCTTTGAGTCTTCTTTTTAAAACTCAGTTTTCTCTAGGATAAAATAGAAACTGCTTTGTTTAGCTTTTCAAGTCTTTCATGACCCGGTCCTAGATCCATCAGTTCATCTTCACTGGACATTAATCCCCCTCTAGAACACACTACGCACCAAACTGGCCTTCTTTTTATTCCTCACAGCACTTTATCTCTGACTTCGAATTGGAATTTGAATTGCATGGAATGCATCCCCTTTTCCCTTTTGCTTCATAAAATCCTGCTCTTCCTTCTAGAAGCTGTTCGTGTCACTTTTTACATGGAGTCTTTCCTGAACCTTATAATAGCTAATAGTCCCTCTCTCCCAAATTACCTTGTGTTTAGCTTTATATTATATATGTATTCAATAATTGGTGTCTTGCTTTCCTCTTCCCCTCCTACTCCCACTTAAAATGTAAATTCCTTTAGAGTAAAGATGGTTTCATTGTGGTTATCTCTGGAGCCTAGCACAATTGAGGAGACCCTAATTCAGATTCCAACTCTTACACTTTCAAGCTCTTTGAACTTCTCTGAGTTTCAGTTTACTTTACCAGTAAAGTGGGCACTATGTGCCTCCAAGGGTTGTTGTTAAGAAATAGATTGTTAATCTTAAAACACTATAGACATGGGAACAGTCACATTCTTTTTTTCCATCTTCATCTCCATGAAGTAACATGAAGCTATTTTTTCCCCTAAATGTAATATAGGTGAACGTGGTTTCAAAATTTAGTCTTGCTTTTTGATACTGAGGGCAAATTACTTAGGATCTTTCAGCTACCAAAATAAAGCAAGGTTTGGTCTCTTCCACTTCATCTGCAATTCAGTACTTTTAGGGCTACCGGCATTCCTCAGGTGGGGAAGTCACCTGAGTTTAGGAGTTCGGTTGGATATAATCAACATAATAACAACACTTTGAATTTAACACCTAGGGGGTGGAGATGGTTAATTTGCCCACCAATTTCCTGACTATCACTTATTGTTTCCTCTAGATTACTGCGATCAGCTTTCCCCAGCTGAAGAACAAAAGAGGTTTTGAATTTTCCAGTACCACTTAAGCAGTTTGGGGACCTGTTGCATATCTTCTCGGTTTTGAAAAATGTTGTGGAAGGGCAGTATGTGGGTAATATTTCTATTCCAGGAAGAACCTTTTACTTGGATCACTTTCTTCCTATGGGGATTATTAAAGCTTGTAAAGAAAAATAATCCGTCATAGTCTTCTCTTTGCTTGAGGTTGGGAAGCACACTAGAAGGCAGGGGAAGGGAAGGCAAGGGAGAGAGAAAGAATAGAGATTTAAAATATAGGTTGTGGGGGCGAATTAGGAAAGGGAATGAATAGGTAATGGAGGGGAGAGGGATGGAAAGAGCATCGATCCTTTCATTCAAGAAGCATTTATCAAGTCCTGCGCTTATCGCTGTTAGGCACTAAGAGTGACACAAAGTTTAGATTAAAAACTGCCCTCCATTAGAGGACAGGACACAAAGATTGCTGTATTTTGATGCACTGGAAAGGTTAAAAATGAAGTGCAATTTGACTTCCAAGGTGGTGAAGGTATTACTTACAAGGGAGAATGGAATCATAAATCGAGGGCTGGGAGGAACCTTAGAGGGTCTGTGAAGATGGCATTCTAGTTGGCCTTTTAAAGAGCGGGTAAGAATTCTGTGCATTCCTGGTGGACGGAGAATTTCGTAGACACTTGGGGAGGCTGAAAGACTCAAGGCATAACTGGGAAGGTAGTTGTCCTGTTTGATATTCGAAGCCCTTTACTACCTGGCCACTTCCTACCTTTCCAGTCTAATTACACCTTAATACTCCACTCCTCGTACTCTACCGATCCAGTGGCACTCCGTCTCCAGGGCACTCTTACTGGTTGTCCCCCATGCGCAAAGACACGCATGGTCTTTCCTTATAGGGGTCCATCATAAGCGCCCCAGCACCTGGAATGCTCTCCCTCCTCATCTCTGCTTCCTGGCTTCTTTCAAAACCCAGCTCAACTCCCACCTTACTTGAGAAATCTGATCCCCCTTATGACAGTGCCTTCCTTTTGTTGTCTCCAATATATTTTATACATAACTCGTTTGTTCTTAGTGTTTGCACCCTGTCACCCCGTTAGCCTGTAAGCTCCTTTATAGCAGATTTCTGCCTTTCTTTCTTCTACCTCAGCATTTAGCACAGTGCCTGGCACACAGGAGGCGTTTAATAAATGCTTGTTGACTGTTGAGACGGCAAGGAATACCTGGAAGATGGGATAAGGTGGGAAAAGCAAGGGAGCCCTAGATCATGGAGAGCCATGAACTGATTTAGTAGGCAGCGGGCAAAGCTAGAGGCGTGCAGCTAGGAGCGGAGCCCGGCACCGGGATTGCCACGCGCAGGCGCAAGCTCAGGTTCTCCAGCTTTCCCCGCTTCCTCTCCGGCAGAGGCCGCGCTTCCCCCGCCCGGCCTTCCGCTCCAATCAGAGCCTCGCATTCCGTGCGCACGTATCCTAGAGATGGGGAGCTGGGGAGGGATCGTGGGGGGAAGGGGCGGGGAGAGGCGGGGCTGGGGGAGGACAGGGAGGGAGCCCAGCCTCTCTTCCACCGACCGGAAGTGGCCGTTGTAAACTTCACCTCCCTTGGGGCCAGCCCCTTCTCCTAACCCCCTTCCCCTTTCTCTTTCTGATTCCGCGGTCCTAGAAGCCGCCGAATTCCCTCAGTCCCCAGCCCCCAACGCCAGCCCCCCCCTTCCCCTCCTCTCCTACCTCAGCAAAGTGTTTGTACTACGCCCTCTACCCATCCCTCTATGCCGGGCAACAGCTGGGCTAGGTGGTTCGGTTTAGTTTGGAGATTAGGCGCGGCGGGACTCCAGCCTGAGGCCATCTGTGGGGGCGGCTGACACCTGCTGAGGTAACGGGTGGGGAGGAGGAGGGATGGATGTTGGGGGGGGGGGGGCTGCTGGAGTACGCCGGGGGAGGGGCGGTGCTGGGGAATGAGAGGAGCATCTTCTAATGCGGGAGTGATGGGGGGGTGTGTGTGTGTGCGCAGTGGAGTTGGCGCGGGTGGTCTCCTCACCTTTTCCATCTCTCAGTTTTCCAAATGTCATTTTAACTTTTTGAAAAATTGGTTCTAGGTTTTCCTTAGAGAAAATAAGAGACAGGGATAAAGTCTCAGGACAGATTGTTGAATTTCTGCGGACAGAAATTTCCTTCCTTCCTTCCTTCCCCTCCTTTCTCTCTCTCTCTCTCTCTCTCTCTCTCTCTCTCTCTCTCTCTCTCTCTCTCTCTCTCTCTCCCTCCCTCTCCCCCCCCTTCTCTCTCCCCTACAGTCATTTCCTTTTCGTGACAGTCTGTTGGCTGGACATATGTCTGAGCGACGCACCTCAGTTCCTCTGCAGTGTTGCTGCTCACTTGTTACTTAGCGTTTAGGTTTAGAGACACTAGGCAGCTTTGTCTGAGCTGGGTGGGAATGGCATTCCAGATAAAAACAAGGCGAAGCAACTCTTACAGTCCAGTGCTTCCTCCCTAGCTCCCTCAGAGGTGGAGAAATTGCTATGTCAACTTTAAATTGCCATATAAGGGTGAGTTATTGTTGTTATAGTGTTGAAATGACCCTGGAGGCGGAATCAAAACTGGGTTCTAATCTCAGTCTTGTGTGATTTGGGGCAAGTCTTTTAGCCTCTGTGGATCTCAGTTTGAAAACTTTAGATCAGTTTCTTGAGTCAGAAACTCAGTGTCTGAGCCAGAAAACCAGTTCCTCAGTTAGAAACCGAGACCCAGAGGTTCCCAAAGTGGCATTCTTAGTGATTACGTTATTTTCCAAATAAACAACACAAAATGCAAGATATAATGGATCAGTGGTCAAGTCAGAAGACAGGTCTTACTTAACAAGCAGGTGTTGGCAGGCAAGCCTGTCCTACATTGTGGGAAATTTCGTTCAGCATGCCTAGGCAGGAATATGTAGGTGTAATGACTTGTTTACAGTATGATACTATATGGTTACATGATGCCTGAGTTTTTAAATTTCAGTGCAGGAAAAACCCCACAAATTAACAATAAATTTTTAAATTTAAGACTCATTTTAAAATATATCTTATATATTGTTTTGAAATGTTGCAAATTTTAAAAAACTGTTAAAGGGTTTTAAAAAAAGTAGATTGGGGGGGGTGCTGAGTTATTTTTTTTAAAAGGGTGGGTGTGGTAGCCCAAGTAAGTTTGGGAACCTCTGTCTTACCCTATAGATCTGCAGGTCATATAGTAAAACTCCCTCCTCCTTCCCCCTTTTTCAGTTGAGAAAAGGGAGGCTCAGAGAGGTGAATTGATTTGTTGAAAGTCATACAGATAGCAAATAGCTGCTTGAAGATATTAGGTCCTCTGCTTCCAAAACTGGTCAATCAGCAGTATTTATTAAGTGTCTACTAGATGCCATTTATACCCTAATTAGCACACAAAAAATGAAACATTTCCTACTCCCAAGGACCTGATTACTCCCTTTTAATTTGGAAGAAAACAAAAAATATAAACAGGTGTGTAAAGAATAAGTATAAACAGAATAACAACAAAGTAGTTGAATCCAAGGTTGTATGGGAAACAGGACCCCATCATTTGGGAGGATCAGGAAAAGGCTTTGTGGTGTTTCAACAGTGTTTGGAAAGAGAAAAGGATGAGGAGGAAGTACATAGCGAGGAGGTGGAGTGTGTGTGTGTGTGTGTGTGTGTGTGTGTGTGTGTGTGTGTGTGTGTGTGTGTGTGTGTGTGTGTAGGTTCAATGATGCTGGAAAGATAGGTTGGGGCCAGATTTTTAAGAACTTTAAAAGTCCCTCAGTCAATAAGAGTTGACTTGTGGGCGATCTCTGCCTTCAGTGACCTCACACTCTAATAGGGGAGACCACAAGCAAACAAATAAGTACAAACTGGGTAAATAGAAAATGACTAATAGAGGGAAGGCATTAAAATTCAGCGGGGGTGGGAAAGGCTTCTAGTGGAAGATGGGATTGTACCTGAAAATTGAAAGAAGCCTGGAGGCCTGGAAACAGAGATGAAAAAGGAAACCATTCTAGGCAGGGGGAACAGCCAGAGAAAATGCCTGGAGCTGAGACTTAGTGTCTTGTTTATGAAACAGCAAAGAGGCCAGTGTTACTGGATCAAACAGTATGTAGCAGGTAGTAAAGTTCTAGAAGACTGAGAGAAGTTGAGGGGAGAGTAGGTTAGGTAGGACTTTGAATGCCAAATATCCTGGAGGCGATAGGGAGCTACTTGAGTTTAGAGAAGAAGGTTAAGTGGGGACTTGTGCTTTAGAATAATCACTTCCATGGCTGAATGGAGAATAGATGAAATGGGGAGAGCCTTGAGGCAAGCGGATACTGTCAGGCTATTGCAGTAGTCTAGACTTGAGGTGATGAGGGCCTACATCAGAGTGGTGGCAGTATCAGAGAAAAGAAGGGAGTATATTGGAGAGATGTTGAAAAGACATTGCATATGGGGAGGTGAGAGAAAGTGAGGAATGAAGAATAGCTCCTAGGATTGGAAGGATGGTACTGCCTTCTACTGTAATGGGAATGTTAGGAGGTAGGGGGAGAGTTTAGGAAAAAATAATGAGTATAGTTTTGGGCATGTTGACTTTTAGATATCAGACATTCAATTTGAAGTGTCTGAAAAGCAGGTGGAGATGTGAGACTGGGGTGGGGATGGGGTATCAGAAGAGTGGTTAGGTAAATTTGAGAATCATCAGCATTGAGATGATAATTAAATCCATAGGAGTTGATGAGATAAAAAAGTGAAGAATAGAGAGGGAGAAGAGGGTCCAATGTGGAGCCCTGTGAGACATCTAAGGTTAAGGGCATGACCTCATTGAGGAGCCAGCAAAAGAGACTGAGAAGGAGCAGTTTGACAGGTAGAAGGAGTGAATAGTGCCTAGAAAGAAGAGACTATCAAGGAGAGGAGAGGGTGATCAACACTGTCAAGGGCTGTAGAGAGGTCAGGACAGATCACCTTTGAGAAAAGGTCATTGGATTTGACAAGAGATCTTTTGTAACTTTAGAGAGAGCAGTTTCAGTTGAATGATGAGGTCTGAAGCTGACTTTTAGATAATTAAGAAGAGAGTGAGAGGAGAGAAAGTGGAAGGTCCTGTTGTACTGTCTAAAGTTTAACCACAGAGGGCAGAAGAGCTATAAGATGATAATTAGTGGGATGAAATGATAAGGTGAGAGTTTTTGAGGATGAGGGAGGTATATCCATGTTTGAAGGCAGTAGGGAACAAACCAGTAGATGGGGAGACATTGAAGCTGGGGGGATGATAAGAGGGGGCAATCTATTGGAGATGAGATAGAAAGCCTTAATGGTGGTACTTATATTTGATTCTAGAGGCATTTGAAATCTACAGGAGTTGTTTAAGAAGGGGACTGACATGATCAGATCTGCACTGGAGAAAAATCACTATGGCAGAGGTGTGTAAGATGGACTGGAGTGGGAAGGGGGAAGGGAAGGAAATAAACATTTATATGTGTGTGTGTGTGTGTGTGTGTGTGTGTGTGTATGTATATATATACATGAATTTATGTGTATACACATGCACACACAAATATAGTGCCTATTATATGCCAGTCACTATACTAAGCACTTTTTACAAATATTATCTTACTTGATTCTCACAATAACCCTACAAGGTAGCTGCTACAATTATCCCCATTTTATAGTTGAGGAACCTGAGGCAGACCTGAGAGGTTAAGTGACTTTCCCAGGGTCCTGCAATTAGCTAGTAAAATATCTGATGCCAGGTATCAACTTATTTCATCTTCACCCCATGCCCAGTGAAACAGGAAGATCAGTTAGGAGGCTCTAATATAAGTGAGAGGTAATAAGGGCCTGAACTAAAGTGGTAGCTCTGTGAATATGTATCAGCAAGCATCCTAGCATACCCAAGATGGCTGCTAGCACAGGTTCTTAGATCTGCTTTTCTAAAGGAAAGCAACTCAAAATGGCTTAACAGTCTCACTTCAATCGAACATGTATCATTTACCTAGTTCAGGGGGAAAAGTTAGCACCCTGAACTTCAGAGAATGCAAACACAAGTTACAAACACAAGTTACAAAAAAACAGAAAAACAGATCAGCAGATGGCTTCCAGGGCCTGACCATTACATCAGTTACCTATTCAGTTACCAGAGAGGGAAGCACTAACATCTGAGTTTTTCAAAGCTGGGGGGTTCAATGGCTTCCCAGAGTCTGGTCTGGCCAAATCACACAACTCTTCTCAAAGTGAGCCCCAAGAAAAACCTCACATCAGGGCGTATATATAGCCTTCTCCTGGCTCAGAGAATGTCACAGCCCTCTAGACTCACTGCCCAATCACAAAGCTACAAGGCACGGGCATTCCCGAAAAACAAGCCTGGCGCCACAGGCTCCATATGACCACATTCAGCCTATTAAGGGGCAGGGTATACTTTCAAATAGGAGAAGGTTCTCAGGGTCACATAGCCACTTTAGCAGAGGGCCTAGGGGCAGGGAAGATCTTCAGATTCTCATAACAGAGTAGAAAGAAGGGGTTTTCCTGAAGGTAGAAATGGAAAGATTTTGCAACTGATAGACTAGGTGGGATAAAGGATGAGTGAGGAATCCAGGAAAACACCAAGTTCAAAATCTTCTACTCTGAAAAAAGTTAAGAATGTCCTCTATTTCATTGAATGACCATATTTTCCCCTGAAACATTATACTCAGTTTTACTGGGTAGGTGATTCTTGGTTTTAATCTTAGCTCCTTTGATCTCTGGAATATCATATTCCAAGCCCTTTGATATGTTAATGTAGAAGCTGATAGATCTTGTGTTATCCTGATTGTGTTTACATAGTGTTCAAATTGTTTCTTCTTGGCTGTAATATTTTCTCTTTGACCTGGGAACTCTGAAACCTGGCTATAATATTCCTAGGAGTTTTCTTTTTGGGATCTTTTTCAAGAGGTGATTGGTAAATTCTTTCAATTTCTATTTTTCCCTCAGCTTCTAAAATATCATGACAATTTTCCTTGAGAATTTCTTGAAGGATGATTTCTAGGTTCTTTTTTTGATCATAGCTTTCAGGTAGTCTAATAATTTTTAAATGATCTCTCCTGGATCTATTTTCCAAGTCAGTAGTTTTTCCAGTGAGATATTTCACATTGCTTCCTATTTTTCCATTTGTTTGGATCTGTTTAATAGTATCTTGATTTCTCATAAAGTCATTAGCTTCCATTTGCTCCAATCTAATTCTGGAGGAATTATTCTCTTCAGTGAACTTTTGAAATTTCTTTTCCATCTGGCCAATTCGACTTTTTAAGGCATTCTTTTCCTCATTGGCTTTTTGGGCCTCTTTTGCCATTTGAGTTAGTCTATTTTTTAAGGTGTTATTTTCTTCTGTCAGATTGTTGACTTTCTTTTCATGATTTTCTTGCATCATTTTCATTTCTCTTCCCAAGTTTTCCTTCACTTCTCTTACTTGATTTTCAAAATCCTTCTTGAGCTCCTCCATGGCCTGTAAGCAGTTCATATTTTTCTTGGAAGCTTTTGATGCAAGAGTTTTGACTTTGTTGTCTTCCTCCTGTTCCATGCATTGATCCTTTTTGTCCCCAAAAAAGGAATCTAAAGTTTGAGTGCTCGGCTTGCTTTGCTTCCTCTGCTTGCTCATGTTGCCAGTCAAATACTTGACTTTTGAGTTCTTTGCCATGGTAGAACTCTGCTTCCAGGGAGGAGAGCTTTGTCCTAAATCGCTGGGGTTTTTGCAGCTGCTGGAGCAATTAGTTGGGTGCCCTCTCTGCAGCCCCCACTAGCTCTGGCCCACTGGCCACACACCCCAGGACCACCACCCAAGACTGCCATCCAGATCCAAGCAGGTTAAAGCAAGAGCAATTACTGTGTGAGTGGTTACTTGGTCCCCCCACTATCTGCAGGCCAGGAGCTCTGGAAGCAGCCATGCGGTGGTGGTGGCTGCATGGATACTGCACCTCCATGGCTTCTCGCCCTGGGGGGCAGGGGCTGGGCCCTCTCTTCCATCCCCCTAGTTTCAACAGAGTTCCACACAGGCCTTTTACTTTGTCTTTGGTGTTTATGGGTTGATGAGTCTGGAGACTGCCACAGCTGCTGATGGTTCACTCTCCTGAAATCTGCTTGGGCCACCACTGGTCGGGGTTGCCCTGAGGCTAAAACTGCATGGCTCGTGGGGGACTGTGCTCTGTTGCCAGTGTGCTGCAATGGACACTTCCTGTAGGCCCACCAGGCTGCCTTCAGTGGGAGATTTGTTTCTTCCTGTCACTTTGTGCGTTCTGTAGCTCTAAAATTTGTTTACAGTCATATTTTATAGGTATTTGACTTTGGGGGAAGAGAATGGAATTTTCCTGCTTTTATGCCGTTATCTTGGATCATCAAACTATTTTTAAGGCTGTTGTTGGAGAACAGGGACATATACTTACCATAAGTAGTTGCAAACCTGGACCCTACTTCCTATTCAAATAGGTTCTCCATTAGTTCTACAACTTAATACTGCTTTTGTAACCCTTAAGTGTGAGTCACTTATCCTTTTTAGCTCTTTGTTTCCTCATCTGTCAAATGAAGGGATTAGAATGGTAGTCACGGTGATGATAGTGAGTTAGATGGAATAGTTTTGAGGCATGTGTGTAGTTGGTCTAGATAATCACAAGTTGATTCTCTTTCTGGTGAAAATGTAATTAACAGTATTTTTATAGTGACACACAGGAGAACTTTTGGTAGTCCTAGTGATAGTGGTAGACCTCTTAGAAGGGGATTAGACTTATTTTTCTTGACCCCTGAGGATTAACTAGGGGCAGTGGGTAGAAGTTGTGGAGATACATATTTTGACTTCATATAAGAAAACTTTCTAACAAAGACATTCCATAGTAGAATAGCCATCTTAGGAGGTAATTTAATTTCCTGTAAATGGAGGTCTTCAAGTAGAACCACTGATAACCAATCGTGGGTATATTTTTAAGTTAATTTATTTATTTTTAGTTTTCAACATTTACTTCCATAAGTTTTAAATTTTTAGCTCCCTCCTTCCCTCTTCCCTCCCCTAGATGGCATGCAATCTGATATAAGCTCTACATATACATTCCTATTAAACATTTTCACATTAATCATGTTGTATAGAACAAATGGGAGGAACCATGAGAAAGAAAAAAAAACAAAAATAAAACAAACAAAAAAAGAAAATAGTCTCCTTCCCTCTGCATTCAGACTCCATTGTTCTTTCTCTGGAGGTGGATGGCATTTTCCATTTTCAATAAATTGGAATTGTTTTAGGTCCTTGCATTGTCGAGAAGGACTAAGTCTAACAAAGTCAGTCATTGCACACTGTGGCTATTACTGTGTAGTGTTCTCTTGGTTTTGCTCACTTCACTCAACATCAGTTCATATAAGTCTTTCCAGGTTTTTCTGAAGGCCACCTGTTCCATCATTTCTCATAGTGCAATAGTATTCATTACATTCGTATACCACAATTTGCTTAGCCATTCCCCAATTGATGCGCATCCCCTCAATTTCTGGTTCTTAGCTACCACAAAAAGAACTGCTGTAAATATTTTTGAACATGTGGGTCCATTTCCCATTCGTATGATCTTTTTGAGATACAGACCAAGAAGTGGTATTTCTGGGTCAAAGCGTATACAGTTATATAGCCCTTTGGGCATAATTCCAAATTGCTGTCCAGAATGGTTGGATCAGTTCACGACTCCACCAGCAATGCATTAGTGTTCCAACTTTCCCACATATCCTCCAACTTTTATCATTTTCCTCTTTTGTCATGTTGGCCAATCTGATAGGTGTGTATTGATTTGCATCTCTCTAATCAATAGCGATTTAGAGCATTTTTTCATATGACTATAAATAGCTTTAATTTCTTCCTCTGAAAACTGCCTGTTCATTTCCTTTGACCATTTATCAATTGGAGAATGACTTGTATTCTTATAAATTTGACTCAGTTCTCTATATATGTTAGAAATGATGCCCTTTTCAGAGACACTGGTCGTAAAAATTCTTTCCCAGTTTTCTGCTTCCCTCCTAATCTTGGTTGCATTGGCTTTATATAAAACCTTTTCAATTTCTTGTACTCAAAATGATCCATTTTACATTTCACGATGTTCTCTATCTCTTGTTTCATCATAAATTCTTCCATTCTTCATAAATCTGCTCTCCCAGTTTGCTTAACTTATCAGCCTTTATATCTAAATTGTGTGCCCATTTTGACTTTATTTTGCTATATGGGGTAAGCTGTTGGTCTATGCCTAGTTTCTGCCATACTATTTTCCAGTTTTTAAATAGCTCTTTCTTATAGTTCATCCAGAAATCATAAATGGTTGTTCTGGTTCTTCTTCTTGTTTAGTCATTCAGTTGTGTCTGATTCTTTGTGACCCCATTTGGGGTTTTCTTGGAGGAGATGCTAGAGTGGTTTGCCATTTTCTTCTCTAGCTCATTTGATAGATGAGTAAAGGTGAGGCCAAAAGGCTGACTTGCCTAGAGTTACACAGCTATTAAGTATCTGAAACTGGATTTGAACTCAGGTCCTCCTTACCCCAGGCCCAGCACTCTATCCACTGTGCCACCCAGCAGCCCTATAAAATGGTTACGAAGGGACAATTGTTTGCTGGTGGTAGTGGCTAAGCCACTCAGTATTACACCTAACCCTACATTATGTTTCCAATATCTTCACTATTTCTAGCTATTTTTACCTTTTAAGCATTCTCCATTTTCACCATTGTCAACCGCATCCTTTCCTTGCTCTTCACTTTTTTTTGGCCCAAAGAGGGGAATGTGTGCTTTTGTCTTTCCACTGGTCTTTTTAACAGCATGGAATACTGTCACGCTTATTTTGTTTTACCTATAAGCACATGTTTTTGTCCAACCAGTCTTTCTTTTGGAAACTTCTGGAGCTAGGCCTTGTCCCTGAGTGAGGAATTAATTGATGCTAAAAGGTCTTTGCCTTTTGGTAAAATTAATGATCTTCATCTGCTAACTGAAGAGGCAAATTCATCAGCTTTTACTATTTCACAAGTAGAGATTCTGTGTAAATCTTGCCTGCCCTGGTATATATGTCTTCTGATACTTACAGATCTTACGAATTTGTCTCCCTGTTAAGTAGCTTGTTACCAGCTGTCACATTTGCTATACCCTTGTCTTTTTGGGGCCAGAGCTTGTGGATCTTTTTGGGCCTTTGTCATAGTGATCCTGGAAAGTAGAACCCCACAAAATAAGTAAACAATTTTGCTTGAGAAAGAGACTTTTAATGGATCTCTGAGCCCATGAACTATAGGGGAATCCTTAGTTCAATAATGAACATACCAATCTAGAATGTATTGAACTATCACATAGGTGGAGTAGGTGATTTCATAAACTTTTAATGCAGTAATGAATGTGTAAATCTATAAAAATGACCCCCATATCATCAAAATAGGATAGAATCCTTAAAAAATAATCCTTAAAATACAAGGCACACAAATTATTCCTTTAAAGAGAATTATAATGGATTGATACTTCTACTAAGCCTAGTTGAGCTAATCTGTATGGTGCTTTGCAAACTATCCATTTTCTAGGAGAGAGGATGAAAGAGGTGGAGAGAAGGGCTGATTCTGTGATCAGTCCTAGGGAAAGGAGGACAAAGGGGAAGAAGTAGATGACAAGTGGCCTCTTTTGCTCAAATTTGATAAAGGAAGAGAGGGAACAAATCCAAGAAGCTCTTCTCTAGTGGAAAGGGAGAAAGAAGAGTAAGAGCAGTGCCTAGAGATAATTTATTTTGTTATCAGCCAGAAAAGAGGTCGAGATCAAAACTCCAGAAGCTCTGTTACTGCATCCAGTCAAATGAGATCACATGCTTCTAATTCTGTGCCCTGTTACCAGGACTTAAGGCTGTACCTTAGTTCTTTCTCCGCTGGTAAAGATGCTTCCTATTACAAATTCTGTCAGTAGAAAGATTAAGTTTGGGGCTACAGGAGTCTATACTCATTACATGACATGATTCCTTGGAGACTGCCTCTGAATCAAGAGAGTCCTATTACATTTAGCAGTGGAAAATTGACCCCTTAATCCAGTGACCCATTTGGGGACCACCATTTCTACTGGCTGGAGCTAGATGAGGGAAGAGTTTTTTTCTTAGTTGTTTCCCTTCTGATTTTCCTTCTATTGCAATTAGCTCCATTGATTTGTTTGTGCAAAAAGTTTTTAATGATCTTCTTCTAATCTCTATTTACAATATAACCTTTTACGTTTAGAATTTAGATCACAAATACATTTGGAGCTTATTGTGTAATGAGATGGTTTTTAAAAATATGCGTGTTTTGACTGTGAGGTACCATATCACACCTGTCAGATTGGCTAACATGGCAAAATAGGAAAATGATAAAAGCTGGAGTTATATGGGGGAAAGTTGGAACACAAATGCATTGCTGGAGGAATTGTGAACTGATCCAACCATTCTGAGAGCAATTTGGATCTATGTTCAAAGGACTATAAAGCTGTGCATACCCTTTAACCCAGCAGTACCACTTCTTGTTCTGTATCCCAAAGAAATCATATAAGTGGGAAAAGGCCTCATGTGTTCAAAAGTATTTATAGCAGCTCTTTCTGTGTTGTCAAAGAATTAGACATTGAGGGGATGCCCATCAATTGGGGAATGGCTGAACAAGTTGTGGTATATGAATGTAATGGAATACTATTGCGCTATAAGAAATGATGAACAAGTGGCCTTCAGAAAAACCTGGAAACCCAGTCCCATGGAAAAAAAAACTATATTAGCAACAGGTGGCCAGAGTCCTGTTTAGGAATGTAACTCCTATTTTTTGTAAATTTAAATCAGCTAAAAAGTAACTGCATTATTTTTCCCACTAAATATTAATAAAGTTTTTTTCTTTCTTAAAAAAAAACCTGGAAAGACATATGAACTGATGTTGAGTGAAGTGAGCAAAACCAGGAGAACATTGTACACAGTAACAACCACATTGTGTGATGACTTTGATAGACTTATCTCTTCTTAGCAATGCAAGGATCTAAGACAGCTCCAAAAGACTCATGATGGAAAATGCTGTCCACATCCAGAAAAAGAATTTTGGAGTCTGAATGCATACTATTTTCTTTCCTTTTCTTTTGTTGTTTTGTTACTTCTTTTTCTTGGTTCCTCCTATTAGTTCTAATTCTTTTTTACATCATGAATAATGTTAATATATATTTAATATGAATGGCTAAATAGAAGCCATATCAGATTGCAATCTGTCTTTGGGAGGGGGAAAGAAAGGAAGGGGAGGAAATTTAAAATTCAAAATCTTATGGAAGTAAATGTTGAAAGCTAAAAATAAATAATTATTTTAAAAGTATGTGTTTTTATTTATTTCCTTAAAACTTCTTCAATTCCATGAAAAAAATTTTGACTTTAATTAAAAAAAATTTTGAGTTCCAAATTCTTTCCCTGCCTCTCTCACCCCTTGACAAGTATGTTGATACTGATTACGCATGTTGAAGTAATGCAAAACATGTTTCCATATTACCCATGTTGGAAAAGAAAACATATACAGAAAGCTCAAGAAAAATGAAGAAACTTAACAGAAATGTTAGTCTGCACTAATAGTTCATCAGGTCTCTCTCTGAAGGTAGATGACATTTTTCATCATGGGTGTTTTGGAATTATCTTGGATCATTGCCTTGATTTGCGTAGCTAAGTCTTATCGTTGACCAGTCTTAACTATATTGCTCTTACTGTGTACAGTGTTCTTCTGGTTCGCCTTACTTCACTTTGCATCAGTTCATATAAGTCTTCCCAAGTTTCTTCAAGAAAAACTTGGAGCATGCTGCTTGTCGTTTTTGATCAAACAGTAGTATTCCATCACAGTATTATACCACAACTGGGGCAGCTAGGTGGTGCGGTGAATAGAGGACTGACCCTGGAGTCAGGAGGACCTGAATTCAAATCTAGCCTCAGACATTTGATCTTTACTAGCTGTGTGACCTTGGGCAAGTCACTTTAACCCCTATTGCCTTGCCTCTCCCCTCAAAAAAAAAACAACAAATCAAAACTGAATACCACAACCTGCTTAGCCATTCCCCACTTGATGGGCATCTCCTTAATTTCCAATTCTTTGGCACCACAAAAAGAGCTGCTATCCATATTTTTGTACAAATAGGACCTTTTCATTTTCCTTTGATCTCTTTGGAATACAGAACTGGAAGTGGTATTGTTGGGTCAAAGAGTATGTACAGTTAGTGTGAATTGTTAATCTTGTTAACAGGATTTTACTGAGCCAGTCTCTAACCTGAGAATGAGGAAAGGGTACGCAGAGACAGAGTTCCAGCAATCAAATAGTAGTTTCATTAGTTTCATTACAAGGAACAGATTTACAAATCAGGAATTCTGATCAGAATCAAAAACTCAGTTTTCTTCAGGAGTGCCGTCTCGTTGTTTCCCACAGTTTTTACCTTTACCTTAGTAGTCAGAATCTCTGGGTTTATTGAACACCATACCACTTTGTTCATTTGCTTCAGTCTGTTTGTTGCACTAATCAACTTGCAGATTTTTTCTTTTACCAAATAGCTTTAATAATTACTACTCGATGGTGTAGTTTGAGATTTGGTACTGCTAGGCCTTCTTCTTTTCCATCTATTTTTTTCTCTTCTTTGAGGAGTTTTGATTATTTGTCTCTCTGAATGAATTTTGTTATTTTGTCTAACTTGATGAAGTCCCTTTCATAGTTTGAAGAATATGATGCTTAATGTAAATTAATTTAAATAGAATTCTAATTTTTATTATTTTGCGTGTGATCTCTCCGATGATGATCATCTCTCTCCGATGATTTAGGAGGTTATAAAAGAGAGAGTGATCAACATTAGTGATCTATAGAAGCAATCCATTTCCACTTCAATGTCTTTTTCCACTTCCCTTCATCTTGACCCCAATAATTGGTTCTTAGACTTTATTTCCTTTTAATCCTCCTTTTATGATCCCCCTCTTTGAGATTGAAGTTAGTTTTGCTTGTGCATACAACCTCCCTCTTAAACCTTCCTTTCTTTTTTCTCATTGAGTTTAATTTGTTAGTATACCAAACTCTGTGTGTGCATGTGTGGGTACATACATGTGTATGTGCCTGTGTGTAGATCAGTGGTATCAAATTCACATAGAAATGGAGGCCATTAAAGTATACATTATGATTCCTGTGTGTCTCAGAGTGCCTTAGAAAACCACATGTTTACATATTTCTATTTTTAAAGTCAACTTTTTTTTGTTAAATATAGTAACATTTTAATCCTGTTTAGCCACTCTTAGTAGTGTTTTGGGCCTGTGTTTGACATCTCTGAAGTAGACAACCTTCCTTTGGTTTAGATAAGAGACTCATAATTGGGGAGCTTGAATAGTATATAAAACATAGAGGAACCTAATAGGGGAGTAGGCATCACATGAATCTCTCTTATTCCTTAGGACAGCGGTTCTCAACCTGTGCGTCACGACCCCTTTGGGGGTCGAACGACCCTTTCACAGGATTCACCCAAGACCATCAGAAAACACATATTTCCCACGGTCTTAGGAACCGAGACACCGCTCCTCTATCCATCTCCAGGCAGGTCCACCCACATGCAGATACACCCACATATAAGTATTAAAGGGTTGTGGCATTAGGAAGGTTGAGAAACACTGCCTTAGGAGCTTATAGTCTGCTAAAGGAGAAAATTTGCAGACAACTATGTACAGCTAAGATATATTCAGAATAAATTGGAGATACTCTTAGAGGGAATGAATAAGCATTGGGGAGAAGAATTGGGAAAGGCTTCTTGCAAAAGATATGTGATTTTTACTTTTTTTTTCTTTTTGGAGGAGGGAAGGCAGGGCAATTGGAATTAAGTGACTTGCCTAAAGTCACATGGCTAGTAAGTGTTAAGTGTCTGAGGCTGGATTTAAACTCAGGTCCTCCTGACTCCAGGGCCAGTGCTCTATTCACTGTGCCACCTAGTTGCCCCAAAAGATGTGATTTTTTAGATGGTCCTGAAGGAAGCCAGGGAAGTGAGAGGTAGAGATGAAGGAGAGAATTCCAGGCATGGTGGATAGCCTGGAGGTAGGCACTGTAACCCCAGCCTGGTCAGAATTGGGACCACAGGAAGGAGGATCTTAGGAAGCTATGTATAGTATTAAATAGGAAACAACTGAAAGAGAAAATACTAGAATTAAGGGGTTAGGGGAAGGCTTCTTATAGAAGATGGGATTTTAGTTGAGACTTAAAGCAAGTTAGAGATGTCAATAGTTGGGAATGGAGGAGAGAGAGTGTTCCAGGTATGGGGACAGCCAGAGACAATGCCCAAAACTGAGAGGAGGCCGTTCTGAATTGAAGAGTATACTGTTGGGGGTAAAGAGTAAGAAGATTGGAAAGGTAGGAAAGGGCTAGGTTATGAAGGACTTGGAATGCCAAACAGAACGTTTTGCATTTTGTTTTTTTTTCTCCCAAGTGGAGAATGTATTGGAATGGGGAGAGACTTGAGGCAGGCAGACCTACCAGCAGGCTATTGTAATAATTCAGGAACAAGGTGATTAGGATGTGCCCTGGAGTGGTGGCAGGGCCAGAAGAAAGAAGTGGGGTATCTTGAAGACATATAACAAAGGTGAAGTCTACAGGCCTTGATTACAGCTTGGGTTTGGGAGGTGAGAGATAGAAGGACTCCATTATGATGACTCCTCCATTTTGAGAGTGAGGGACTGACCTTGATGAGAAGGATAATGAGTTCTGTTTTGGACCGAATGAGTTTAATCTAGTTCAGGATGTCTGAAAGGCAGTTGGAGTTGAGAGCTTGGAGGTCAGCAGTCAGTTTGGGGCAGAATGGGTAGATTTGAGAATTATTAGCGTTTCTTGTTATTCACTTATTTTAGTAGCATCTGATTCTTTGTGTTCACATTTGGGGTTTTCTTGGCAAAGATAATGTAGTGGTTTGCTGTTTCCTTCTCCAGCTTATTTTACAATTGAGGCCAACAGGGTTAAGTGACTTACCCAGGGTCACATAGCTTGTAAGTGTCTGAGGCTGGATTTGAATTCAGGTCCTCCTGACTCTAGACCAGCGGTTCTCAACCTGTGGGTTATGTTCAATTTGTAACAATGAAAATACATCCTGCATATTAGATATTTACATTACGATTCATAACAGTAGCAAAATTACAGTTATGAAGTAGCAACAAAAATAATTTTATGATTGAAGGTCACCACAACATGAGGAACTATATTAAAGGGTTGCGGCATTAGGAAGGTTGAGAACCACTGCTCTATTCACTGTGCCACGTAGCTGCCCATATGGTAATTAAATACTTGGGAACTGATAAGGTCAATAAGTGAAGTAGTGTGGAAGGAGAAGAGAAGAAAAGACCCAGGATAGAAACCTGTGGGACTCCTATGGGCAAAGAGTATGATCTAGAGGCAGGTCCAGGAAAGTAGATAGAGAAGTAATAATCAGATAGGTAGGAGGAAAACTGGGAGAATAATGCCAGGAATCCGAGAGAGAAGAGAGTGCCAGGGAGGAGAGAGTAGTCAACAGTGTCAAAGGCTGCAGAGAGGTCAAGGAGAATGAGAATTGAGAAAAGGCCATTCAGTGGATTTGGCAGCTAAGAGATCATTTGTATACTTGTAAATTATCTACCTGTTTAGAATTTATATCTTGAAGTTTCCTTATAAAGTAGTAGTTTTGTTCTCCAATTGAATGACTGCGTATTATTCAGATGACTCATTATTGAGGAAGGGTGCCAGAAAGAAATGGAAAGGTTGTAGGTTTTTTGGATTTCTCCTCTTAACCCACCTCTCTAGCCTTCTCAGTCTCATAGGTATAGGCAGTGGAAAATAGACAAGGAGTTATCTGTTTGAAAATTCCTTGATCTCTTTGGTTGCTTGTCTGCAGTGAATAACAACTTGTTAATGAAAAAGAATGGTCTTTGTGAATCAAGACTATGGGTCAAGAGAGTTTAGGCTCTATGTATCTTAAAATTAATTCTTTCAGAACCACATCTTTTGTATTACATTAATTCCTTTCACGAATAAAAATAACTATTTTCAATATGTTTATTTCTTACAGACTTCTTTGTATCTACTTCATCTCTAAAGTGAAAGACATCTTTGAAGGTTTTCATTTTTAATAAGTAAAAAGTTAAGGAGAATTTTGGTTAACAGTCAGACGACATCATCATGAGCATAAATCCAAGTAATATTAATACTGAAATCCAAAGGTAATATTTAAGTCTTTTCCTTCCATTAATATTATAATAGGACTGGCTGTGATAAAATTTCCTGTTAAAAAAATCTTATCTGATCAGTGCGATCAGGCCTGTGAATGGCTGTTGCATTTCTAATCTGTGTGACATAGGAAGACGACCTAGTCTCCCTTACTTCTCTTCCCCCTAAAAAGGTCTATCAGGGCAATAGATAAAATTATTAGGGATATAAAGTTTGTCTACAGGGCTCTTCCAACTTCTGATAGCACCCACCTTCCATCAATACCCTAGCCTTTGGCTATTTATCCTACCTTTCCTTTGATATTACCTCATTTACCTGATTCTTCATGTTCCCATTTGGGGTTTTCTTGGCAAAGATACTGTAGTGGTTTGCCATTTCCTTCTAACAGGGTTAAGTGACTTGCCCAGGGTCACATAGTTTGTAAGTGTCTGAGGCTGGATTTGAATTCAGATCCTCCTGACTCTAGAACCTGTGCTCTATTCACCGTGCCACCTAGCTGCCCATATGGTAATTAAATTATATAGGCCACCCTCCTCAGTGCCCTATATTTGAAAATTATCCTTTCCCCCATCCCCAGATCAGGACCTTGTTTTCCTCAACAGCTGTATCTTTATTAGGTATTAGGAGATTTTTACTTCATAGTGTCTTTGAGCTGGAAGAGACCTTTTAAAGTAGAGATGTCAAAAATACAGCTGGAAGCAATCCAATATTCAATAAAGATTTACTTTTAAAAAATAATTTATTTATTTTTAACATTCACTTCAAAACTATTGAGTTCTAAACTCTCTTCCTCTAGCCCTACCCCCATCCATTGAGAAGGCAAGCATTAAATCAGTTATACATGTAAAGTCATACAAAACATATTTCCACACTAGCCATGTTGCCCCCTCCCCAAAAAAGAAAGAAAAATAAAGAAAGTGGAAAAATATGCTTCATGATGGGTGCATTGTAATTGTCTTGGATCATCACATTGATTAGTGTAGCTGAGTCTTTCACAATTGATTGTGGTTACAATCCATTAAACTCTCTATGTACAAGGCATTGTTCTAAGTCCTGGGGATACAATTAATAAAGACAGTTCCTCTCCTCAAGGGGCATACACTCTAAAGGGGAGATACACATGGAGGCAGAAAGGGAGGGGAAGAGAAGGGGGAGTGAGAGAGCCAGGGAAGAGGAGGTAGAGAGAGTCTAGTTTCTGTCCTCTATAAAGAAGGCATTGGGAAGAGTTTGGTACCTCATCCTCCAGCTCTTCAATCAGAGGGGAGAGGAATTTGAGGGAGGTGGCATCACTCAAAGCTTGAGTAGTTGTAGGGTCGTGAGTTTAGAAGTGATGAACCTGGGGTGGCTAGGTGGCACAGTGAATAGAGCACTGGCCCTGGAGTCAGGAGGACCTGAGTTCAAATGTGACCTCAGACACTTAACACACTTACTAGCCATGTGACTTGGGCAAGTCATTTAACTCCAATTGCCCTCCAAAAAGCAAAAAAAAATAAAAATAACTTAAAAAAAAAAGAAGTGATGAACTTATCCTGGGAGTGGCATCTTATTCCAAGGAGGTGAAATGAAGTAGAGTAGCAGATGCATAGTGGCAGGATTTAACCCAGATAAAAATGTAATTGGGAAATATTTAACAAAATAAATAAAAATACAATAGAACACAGATAATTTTGATATTTAGTTTTCTAAGTCATTGGAAGGCTGTGGGGATCCTTAAGTATGATTTAGTTGTCCCTCTTTCTATTTGAGTTTGACACCACTGATTTAGAGCATTTAGTTCAACTTTTCTGTTTTATAGGTGAATAAACTGAAGCCCAGAGAAATTAAGTGATTTATTCAAAGGCATACAAACACTAACAGGCAATGGGAGTTAAACCTAGGAATTCTGTTGAGACTCATATTCTTTCCGTTAATGGTAGTGCTAACTTACATTTTTATCCATCCGTTCTCCTTTATCCTTTCAACCCTTCTGTGAAAGTAGGTTCTCTAATAATCTAGGAATTATTTTCCTTATTTTGCAGAGGAGGAGGAAGTGGAGGGTTAATGACTTGTTGGAGGTCAGATTTGTACTGAACTCTCTTCTGACCACCATATCAAGCTCTAATATTTTTACATTTAAATATATTAATTTGTAGTGAGACTTCAGTGACTTATGGTGAGCAACTTTTACAGGGGTAATGACGTTTTGTTTTTTTGTTTGAGAGCAATTGGAATTAAGTGACTTGCCCAAAGTCACATGGCTAGTAAGTATGTCAAGTGTCTAAGGCTAGATTTGAACTCGGGTCCTCCTGACTCCAGGGCTGCTGCTCTCCTCACTGTGCCACCTAGCTGCCCCGGCAATGACATTTTAAAAGATGGACTTCTTATAAACTTTTTTTTCCCTTTTTCGGAGGGCAGTTGGGGTTAAATGACTTGCCCAAGGTCACACGGCTAGTTTTTGTGTTAAGTGTCTGAGGCCACATTTGAACTCAGATCCACCTGCCTCCAGGGCTGGTGCTCTATTCACCGCACCACCTAGCCACCCTAAAAGATGACCTTTTTAATTCAAATGAAACTCTGTTAATGTATACAAGAGATAGTTAGTTTGATATATTTATACCTCCATTTGTCTTTTTGGCTGCCTCTTTCTCAGGATGTTAGATCGCATTCAGAGGCATGGACCAACGGGGTAAGGTCACACAGCTAGTAAATGTGTCAAGTGTTTGGATTTGAACTCAGGTCTTCCTGACTTCAGGTCCTCCTGACTCTAGTGCTCTATTCACTGTGCCACCTAACTGCGCCCCCCCTTCCACTTTTAAATCTATGATCCAGTGAGCCTAAGTACTTAGGTTACAGATGTTTTGTGCTACCATTTAAAGTCTGTGTGTTTTCTAGGGACCTTAGCATTTTCTCTGCCATACACTGGAAAAACCTTTCTTTCTCTTCTTAACTTTCCTTCTTTTTATGAGATGAAATGCTCTTATTTTAAATTAGATATGTATTTTATGCGAATGTAACGAAACTATTGGAAAGTTTAAATACCATAATTTTATTTTGTAATTTAATTTAACAGGTTAAAGAATACAGCTATTGACTTAAAAGAAATGCATAGAAGCGATGAGTCAGATTTGGATTTCATTACAGATTTGAGAAAGAAACTCCATCGAGCAAAAAAAGAAAAATTGGAAATAACAACTAGCCACAATGCCCAGGTAGATTTTATATGTTGGTGAATACTCAAAGAACAGTTTAGTATGACAATAGGAAGAATACATGGAATTAATTGTTGTATTGTGGAAATAGTTTCTTGAAGCGATAATGTTGATTCTGTGTGTACTGTATCTCTCTTTCCCTTTGACGGACCTACAATTTTTATTTTTCACGTACTCTGGCCCCCAGCAATTCTCCTCTCTGCCTCCACGATAACTGCTCCCCAAAAGTTCTTCTGGCCTCTCTTTGCTTCGGCCTGTCTCTAAATCCAGGGCACCAGCTCCTCCCAGTTCAGCCCCATCTCTTCATGTCAACAAGTCCATCCCACAAGTGGGATTCACAAGCTCTGGGTTTTAACACTCAACTCAAAAACCAAGCCAGTACAGGGGGATCTTTAAATTTCATTACCATTACATCTTTCCGTCTTTTAGAGAATGTTATTAATTTGTGTGGATGCTATCAATAAAAATAAGAAAAGAGAACAGATAGTTTCATGTAAACCAGTCATTGTTTTAAAAGTACTTAGAATATAAGCTTCTGTTTTTTTGATTGATAACAGAAATGCATTTGACTAGGTAGATAAAATATAGTCTTAAAGGCCCTTTCTTCAACAAAGAATCTCATGTGTATGTTAAATTATACAGGTTTTTTTGTTCAGTGCCCTTTATTTATTAAGTGATGCACAGAATAAAGAGAACTTGTGGCTTAATCTATATAGGAAAAAAACTGTCTTTAAGAAATGACAGAAGGGATATCATTGAAGAAATATGACTGGAAAAGGAGGAAGGATAGTCAGGAAAACAAGAAGTGACAGATGGACAAGCAAAATGTGCAGCTACTTTTGAAATGTAAAAAGACCTAAAAGAAGTCTTCTAACATTTTGCTGAACCTTCTATGGAGGACGTGTGGAACAACATGGATAAGAATCATGAAGGCTAAGAGGATATGGGATATACTAGTGGAGGGAATAATTAGATTGCTGATTGCACATCACTTGAAGTATTAAAGTAATAATTAAAAATGTATAACATTATATGCAAAATTATAACATTTAAAAAAATTAATTTATTTATTTTCTTGTTTACATCATTCATTTCCATGAGATTCTGAGTTGCAGTAACATATTTTTAATATTACAAATGTTAATCTTTGATTAGGGATTATATAATTATTCAGTCCTTTAGCATTTCTTTGAAATGGTGACTAGATTTCCTTTTACAAAACATATTTCCATTGTTGATTTTTTTAATGCAGAGTTACTTTTCATTCTAAAGAGATGTTAGATGATTTTGGAGGATGACATGAATGACTCTGTAAAGTACCCATTATAATGGGTCTTCAAGGTTACATTAGTTGTAGGTACATCTCTAAAGATAGTACCCTTTTAGTTCAGGTTCAAGATTGGGACAAAATGAGGTACTCCCATGCCCCCAAACATATAACAGAGGAGGAATTTTCCATTTCCCAGCACAGCATGAATATTTAGCAAGGCTACAGTTGTATGTGGCTTCTCTGGACACAGTCCCACCTGTCTCTCTTAGGAGACTATCTGTTCAGTAGGTCATCAGGAGATGGTGACTCCCTAAGCCTGAGAGGCCCTGACTTCACAGGGCTGGTCTTTTTTTATACCTCCAGACTCAAAAGTTGGGTCAAGTAAGCTGAGGCCAACCAGGTTCTTTGGGAGGAAGAAGCTGTGTCTAGAAAACAGGGGTCCTATCACATTACTAATCCTATTTACTTTGTCAAGTAACATAATTTTACTTATTTTATAATTATGCCACTGAAACACCAATCATGGCAGCACACCTGAGGACTGCTGCTGTGAACAACTTTAAGGGTCTAATCACACAGTATAATGTACTCTATTTATTCTGAACTAAACATTGTTCAGTAAAGCATAACATTGATAGCAATATCATCCTTAAGCAAAACTTATCATCTAATACATATATATAGCTCATAACACTCAGTATGTCATATGGCGCATAGCATATATCATTGCATTCAGTAGCATTCCCCCAAATATTTGTTTACACAATTGGGAGTCCCAGGCTAGGGTTTTCTGTAGGACAACACATACTTAAGGAGTAGCAGAAAATACCATACCATCCACCCCTAGATCACAGTAAGAACATCCTACTAAATAGCATATATCATTGGATCTCTAAAGTCGGGGCATCCCAGGCTAGGGTTTTTCCTAGCATAACACATCCTTGAGGGGTAGCAGAAAATACCACACCCTCCACCCCTAGGTTACAGTAAGAACAATCTCCTCAATACCTGTACCAGCAACATGATATTCCCAGTGCCAACAATGACTATGAATATACTGGTGTAGTTGTGAATCACAAAATGTAACAGGCTCTCCACATGGAGGACAGAAAAAAAGAAAAAAAGTGCATTGAACACCCACATTCCCAAGCTTTCGAAACAAAACAGGCTCCCTCAAGCAAGGATCCTCCCCTCTCACTCATTCCCTCAAGCAAAGATCCTTCTTTCCTCACTGATGGTAGCTCCTCAGCCTCCACGCTGCTCGCTCCCAGCAGTTCCGGCTCCCAGCAGTTCCGTTCCCAGAAGTTCCGGCTGGCTCTCAGAAGTTCTCAGCAACTCTGGCTGTCTCTTAGAAGTTCTCAGTTTGGTTCTCGGAAGAAGTTCTGGCTCTCTTGCTCAGGCTTTTCCTTATAAATGGTATTAGCTCCTCCCTGTTCCGCCCCTTCCTTTTCCATCATCAAGTTCATCCTACTGTAGGATTCACAAGTTCTGGATCTTAATATTCGATACAATCATGAACTTGAAACAAAGTACTAAGTACTTGTTTGATTGCCAATGCAAGGGGCATGGAAGATCTTCAGATCCCATTACCATTACAGCACCAAGTGTCCATGTCCTTTTTCATCTTGACTTGAGATTGACTTCTAAGTCCCATGGTTCTTCCTCTGTGGGCTGACTGCTCCTGACTCTCGCCTAGATTCAGACGTAGGCAGCCCTCCGCTCCTACTCCAGGTTTTAGCTCATGGGAACTGCTCCACTCCAAGCTCTTCTTGCTCCTGCCTGACAGCAGGCTCCAGAGGTTTCTGCTTCAGCTTCTGCCTCTAGGAAAGCAAAGCTTAACAGAGCAACAACACATACTACCAACACCACCATCTCAATTCACCTCCAAAGTCCAGAGGCTCTATGTTAACAGCTCAGTTCACTTTAATACCTCTTAAAAGGGGCTTAAGCTATGCCTCCTTCCCATGGTCATGTTTCTGCCCTACAACTCTTATAACTCAGAAACTCCTTAAGCAAGTCTCTGTCATCAAAGATCTTCTCTTTGCTCTTAGAGGTCTCCTCTCTGCTCTCAGAAGTCTCTTCCCAGCTCTCAGAGGTCTCTTTTCTTTCTATTCTTCTCAACTCTGACTCTCCCTTCTCAATGCTGGCTCCCTTAATGTCTGCTCTCTCACAATACCAGCTCTTATTCTATACAGTTCTAGTCAGCATCTGATTGGCTAAAACTCACTACCCATAACTGATTGGCCAAAATTCAATACCCATGTCTGATTGACTTGAACTCACTTACCAGTCTCTGATTGGCTAAAACTCAGTGTACATACAAGTCTCTGATTGTATAGAATTCAGTCCAGCAGAAAATCTTGCTTTGCTTGCGGTTAACAACCATACAATTTTAAAATATAAATATTATAAATTAAGGCAGAGAGAAAGTGAACATATGCTTTAAATACTTAACAATAGTGTTAAAAGTAGCCATAAACCGACATATTATGTTAAATAGCTTGAAAACTTCCTTTCTAGAGATTCTGCAAATTTAGATCACAATACTATTTACCCTTGAAGTGTATATTAAGATTATTAAAATTGTTGTAAACTGCCTGTAAAAAGTAGCATTAATAGTACAAAATATTATGTAAAATTTTAATTAAAACCACAAAACTGTGCAGGCAAAATTTATGGAGTACAAAAAGCAATCTTTAATTAATTTGCGTTGTCTGTATTTCTGAGGAATATATAGTGCTTTGATACTGTGTGGCAGACATATCTCAGAATAATTTAGATTTACATGCATTTGTAGATTTATTAATGACTTAAGGAATTTGAACTTTTCAGAGAAATCAGTCTTTTAACTTTTCCATCATCTTTCTTTTAAAAGTAGGCTTCTTAGATATTATAGTTAGTTTACCATATTAACATTCTTATGACCATATGTCATGGTGATGTTTTCTTGCTTTTTAATGAGGTACCAGTATTCTTTTTTTTTTTTGCTTTTTGGAGGGGGGAAGGTAGACAGTTGGGGTTAAGTGACTTGCCCAAGGTCACATGGCTAGTTTTGTGTTAAGTGTCTGAGCCCAGATTTGAACTCAGGGCCTCCTAACTCCAGGGCTGGTGCTGTATTCACTGCGCCAGTTTTCTTTTTTAAAAATTCAGTTTTTATTTTCAAAAAAGATTAGCCATTTCTTCCTCCTACTTCCTTCATTCCACCCACTACTGAGAAAGCAAGGAAAACCAAATTGTTGGTACAAACATGTAGGGTCAAGCAAAACAAATTTCTCATTGGTCATGTCTAAAAAAACTGTCTCAATCTGAGAGCATCATGTTTCAGCTTGAGTCCTGAGAAATTGTGGTTCAGTCGTGTCGTAAAAAAAAGATTTTTGCACATACACATATATACACACTCAATTTTTTTTTGATCAGCCAAAATTCACCTCCTTACCCTTCTACCCTAAAACCATTTCCCTCCCATTGAGAACACAAGAAAACCAAAACGATTACAAATATTTATAGTCAATCATAACAAATTTCTAAAAGATATCTGCATTCTGACTCCTTCACCTCTTTAGCAGGAAATGGGTAACATATTTCATCATTAGTCTTTTGGCATTCTGGTTGGTCATTATGCTGATAAGATTTCGGCACAGTAATAACTTATTCATGTATTCCTCAGTTTTTGGATACTTCTTCAGATTTTCATTCTTTACCATTTCAAAAAAAGAACTATAAACATTTTTGTTCATCCTTAGAATTCATTTTGCATGGGACTAATACCTCCTGTAGTCCACCCTTCCTCAAATCTCCTTCCCTGCTTTTCTTTTTCTTCTATTGAGTGAAATGTATGCCTCTACCCAACTGTGAGTACATACATATGCACGAGTATATGTTTGTATACATGTGTTCTTTCTTTTGACTTGTTCAGATGAGAGTGAGATTCAAGTGTCAGCTGCACTCCTTCACCCCTCCCTTCTTGTTTGTAAGGATGTCTGCTTGTATGCCATGATTATATGAAATAATTTCCAGTAACTTTCCTTTCCCTCCATCCCCTTTCTGTGGTATTCCTCTTCTCTTTACATTTTTCCCTTAAGATCATCAGGATAGAACAGAACCACTCCCAGTCTTTGTCTAATTGGAATCCCTTTATGAGCCCTGATAATGGTAGGGTTCAGAGGGGGTACATGTATCTCCCCATATTTGAATGTAAGCAGTTTATCTTTCATCAGTCCTTTACCATTGATCATTAATGTCTACCTTTTTATGTTTCTCTTGTGTTTGAATTTCAAAATTTCTCTATAACTCTGGTCTTTTCATCAGGAGTGCTTGAAATCTTCTGTTTCATTAAAGGTCAGCTCCCCACTCCTCCTCTTCCCCCCGTGCTGGGTAATGTAAGCCTATCTCCTTTACCTTCTGTCTTTCTATAATGGTGGCTGCTAGATTATGGGTGATACTGATTGGGGCTCTTCACTTTTTGAATTCTTTCTTTCTGGCTCCTTGTAGTATTTTTTCTTTGACCTAGAAACTCAGGATTTTGGCTATAATGTTTCTAGAAATTTTCATTTTAGAATTTTTTTTTCAGGAAGTGACTGGTGGATTCTTTCTATTTCTTCTTTGTCCTATGGTTCTAAGAGATTTGGACTTGTAAGATTTCTTCTTTTTTTTTCTTACCCAAACTCCTTTATGTTTTACCAAACTCCTTTATGAAACAAATATGGTGCTGATACCTAAACCAGAAAAAGAAAAACAGAGAAAGAAAATTATAGACCAAGCTCACTAATACATATGGATAGAAAAATTCTAAATAAAATACTAGCTAGGAGATTACAACAATATTGAAAAGGTTATACATTGTGACCGAGTAGGATATACCAGGAATGCAGCAATGGTTTAACATAAGGAAAACTATTGACATCATTAATGTTATGAATAACAAAAGTGACAAAAATCATATGATTATTTCAATAGATGGTGAAAAAGTTTTTGCCAAAATACAACACTTATTCCTATTAAGAAAATCTCAGAAATATAGGTATAAATGAATTTTTCCTTAAAATCATGAAAGCATCTACCTAAAACCACCAGCAAGAATTATTTGTAACAGGGATAACCTAAAAGCCTTCCCATTAAGATCAGATCTGAAACAGAGATGTCCATTATCATCAATATAATTCATTATTATATTAGAAATGCTAGCAATAGCAGTGAGCAGAATTTGAAGGAATAAGAATAAGTAACAAGGTAAGAAAACTATCTCTTTGCATATGATATGGTAATATACTCTGAAAATCCTAGAGATTCCACTAAAAAACTAGTTGAAACAATAATTTTAGCAGAGTAGCAGGAAACCATATAAATCATCAACCTTTCTGTATATCACCAACAAAATGCTATAAGAAGAGATAGTAGGAAATACTCCATTTAAAATAAATGTAGACTGTGTTTTAGATGATTGCATGTGTCTAACCTATATCCTGTTGCTTACTGTTTTAGGGAGGGAAGAGCAGGGAGAAAAGGAGGGAGAAAAATTTGGAACTCAAAAAAATTTTAAAATGAATATTAAAAATTATCTTTACATGTAATTAGAAAAAACAAAATACTTAAAAATACAATTGTAGACTGTATAAAATACCTGAGAATATACCTGTCAAGACAAACCCAGGAACTACATGAGCATAATGATAAAACATTTTTATACAAATAAAATCTGATTTAAATAATTATAGAAATATTAATTGTTCAGGAGTAGAGCCAATATAATAAAAATGATGATTCTATGTAAACTAATCTACTTGTTCAGTGCCATCCCAATTAAACTACCAAAATTATTTTATTGAGCCAGAAAAAAAAATAGAAATCATTTGGAAGAAGAAAAGGTCAGAAATATCAAAGGAACTAATGTGAAGGAAAGAGGTTCAGCAGTAGCAGATGTTAAACTATGTTAGAAGTCATTAATTATCAAAATTATCTGGTACAGGCTAAGAAATAGATCAGTAGAACAGGGAGAATCAGTAGAATAAAATACATAGTAATAAGTGATTATAGTAACCTTGTGTTTGACAGATGTAAAGATTTAAGCTTTTGGGATAAGAATTCTCTTAAATGGTAAATGGTAAATTTTCTTAAATGGTAAAAATTGTTGGGAAAACTGGAAAGCAGTCTAGCAGAAACTAGGTATAGACTAATATCTTATATCATTTGTCAAGATAAGGTCAAAATGAATATATAACTTAGATATAAAGGGAGATATAAGAAAACTGGAAGAACATGCCACACATTATTTATCAGACTTATGGATAGATGAAAAATTTATGAATAAACAAGAGATTGAAAGCATTGTAAGATATAAAATGGATAATTTTTGTTACATTAAATTAAAAAGTTTTTGTACAAATGAATCCAGTTAGTAAAGATGAAAGCAGAAAATTGGGGGAAATTTTTATAGACAGTTTCTTGGATAAAGGTCTCATATCCAAAATATATGTAGAATTTTGTCAAATATATAAGAAAATGAGTCATTCCCCAATTGAAAAATGGTCAGTGAATATGAACACAGTTTTTGGAGGAAGAAATCAAAGCTGTCTATCTATTTATACATACAAATTCATATGAAAAGATGCTCTAAATCATTATTGATTAGAAAAGTGCAAATTTAAAGAACTTTGAGATATCTCACACCTAGCAGATTGACTAAAATGATAGAAAGGGAAAATGGCAAATGTTGCAAGGGATCTGGAAAAACTAGGACATTAATGCGCTATTGATGGAAGTGTGAACTGAACCAACCATTTTGGAGAACAATCTGGAATTATTACCAAAGAGTTATGAAGCTGTGCATACATACCCTTTGATGCAGCAGTACTACTATTAGATCTGTTTTCCAAGGTGATCAGGGAAGAAGAAAAAGAAACTATATGTTCTCAAATATTTATAGCAGCTCTTCTTTGTTTTGTATAGGTTATATATGTATAGTCATGCAGAACATATCCATAATAAGCATATTGTGAAAGAAAATGTAGACAAAAACTAAAGAAAAATAAAGTGAAAAAGAAAATCCAAGTTGCTTCAGTCTGTATTCAGATGCCATCAGTTCTTTCTCTAGGGATGGATAGCGTTTTTCTTTTTTCTTTTTTGGTCTTTTTGGAGGGGGAAGGCAGGACAGTTGGGGTTAAGTGACTTGCCCAAGGTCACACAGCTAATAATTGTGTCAAGTCTTTGAGGCCGGATTTGAACTCAGGTCTTTCTGACTCCAGGGCCAGTGCTCTATTCACTGCACCACCTAGCTGCCCTGAGATAGCATTTTTCATCCTAGGTAATTTAGAAGTCATGGATCATTTTATTGCTAAGAATAGCTAAGTCATTCACAGCTTATGATCATCTTACAATATTGCTGTTACTTCGTCCCCTGTACATTTCACTTTGCAGCAAGCCATGTAAATCTTTCTAGTTTTTTTCCCAGAGCATCCTATAGCAGGTCTTCTTGTGGTGGCAAAGAACTGGCAACTGAGGTGCAGCATCCGCATCCTGGCATAAATCCCTCATTGATCACCATGTAAAGTCTTTGTGATATATTATTGTAGTCTTCTAATGAATATTTTATTTAGAATTTTTTGCATCCATATATATTAGTGAACTTGGTCTTTAATTTTCTTACTGTTTTTCTTTTTCTTGTTTAGGTATCAGAACTACATTTGTTTTTATAAAAGGAGTTTAGTGGGACTCCTTTGTCTACTTTTTCAAATAATTTATCTAATATTGGAATTAGTTAATCTTTAAATGTTTAGTAGAATTCATTGTAAATCTGTCTAATCCCAGTGCTGTTTTTTAGGGAGCTCATTTACGGCCTATTCAATTTCTTTTTTTAAATTAGGTTCATTTAGATATTCTATTTCCTCTTCTGTTAATCTAAGCAGTTTATATTTTTGTAAATATTCTTCCATTTAACTTAAATGAATAAATTTAGTTGTGTGTAATTGGGCAAAGCATCTGATAATTCCTTTGATTGTCTCTTCATTGTTGGTGAATTCACTTTTATTACTTTTGATACTGGTAATTTGGCCTTTTTTTGGTTAATCAAATTAACTAGTGGTTTATCTGTTTTGTTCTTTTTTCTCTCTCAGAAAACCAGCCCCTAGTTTTATTTATTAGTTCAGTGAATTTCTTACTTTCAATCTTATCAATCTCTCTCTTTGATTTTCAATTTGGAATTTAATTGGGGATTTTAATTTTTTCTTTTTCTAGTTTTTTAGTTGCATGCTCAATTCATTGATCTTCTTTTTCTTTATTTTGTTGATGTAAATGTTTAGAAATAAAAAAATATCCACTAAGTACTGCTTTGACTGCATCCCAGAAATATTGCATGTTGTCTCATTGTCATTCCTTTTAATGATATTGTTTATTGTTTCTATGATTTGTTCTTTCATTTACTCATTTTTTCTATTAGATTATTTAGTTTCCATAGATTTTTAATCTATGTTTCAATAGCCCTTATTGAAAGTAATTTTTATTGCATTGTATCTGGTCAGTTTTTGAATAGGTACCATGTACTATGGAGAAAAATGTACATTCCTTTCTATACTCATTCAGTTTTCTCCAGAGGTGTCTTTTATCTAACTTTTCTAAAATTCTATTAATTTCTTCAACTTTTCTTTTTTATTTTTTTATTAGATTTATCTTGTTGAGGTCCACCACTAGTAGTCTTTGGGCTCCTTTCATCCTATAACTCATTGAACTTGTTCTTTAAGAATTTGGAACATTTGCACATGTGTCTTATGGATATTAGTTTCTCTTCTTATATCCTTTAAATAAATTTATTTTTGCTTTTGCTGTCTCTGAGATCATGAGCATTATCCCAGCTTTTATCACTTTAGCTTGTCTTGAATAAAATGCAGTTTCACTATGTGATAACACAATAAAAGAGGTACAAAAGTGCCATCTAGCAAAGTCTTGCTGCTCTCATTGGTTTAAGACCCCACCCTGATCTCAGATCCCCTTCCTACCTCAATGGAAGTGACAAGGAAGCACAGATCAGGAAATATGGTTGATCTTTAAGTATACACTATAGATACAAAGAGACATAAAACACAAAGATAGACAAGAACATGCCCATGGGATACAGCGTCTCAGTGACTAGAAATAAAAATTACTTCTAGTTATTTCCTCTGCTCAAGGAAATTTCTTGCACATAGACAACTAGCTGATTGAATAAAAATATTTAATTACTTCCCTGATCAAGGAAATCTTTTGCTAAAAATTTACTTGCAAACTGATTCAAAGTAGTATTAAAGTTTATTTTTTTCACAGATCAATGGCCCAGGCTTCATTTTGTCCTGTGAAGATTTGAGGAACACTGTTAAGTAGCTTGGGGTTTGTAGACAGAATCTTACAAAACATTAAATCCTAAGGTGACCAGAAATTGTACTTTAATCCCCTAGTCTACTTTAGGAGTTAAATATTAATCAGAATGCATTCTATTGATGATTCCACTGTGAGAGTGACCAGTTATTAAAAGCTAGAGCACATAGAAAGTGCTCAGGATGACACACAACATATTCTTACCTGGAGAAGATCTAACTGTTGGGATTAGGCAGAGAGTCAGTCTTCTATTAGTGTCCTTAACAGAAAGTTCCCTTTTGAGGATAAATTTTCCACTTGGGCCCCAAAACATGGGGGAGTTTTTTGATAAGAATTTCGGGTATAGAGCTCTGGTCTCTTCATAGGTCACCAAGCTGTTATCCTATCAGAGTCAACTCACACTCATATCCTCTCTCTCTATGTGTGTGTGTGTGTGTGTGTGTGTGTAGGTACACACACACACACATATGTATATATGTATGTATGTATGTATGTATGTGTGTGTGTGTATATATATATATATATATATATAAAATATCTATCTATCTATCTATCTATCTATCTATCTATATCTATACACACACACACACCCCTTCTAACATATCATTTTCCCATGCAGGAATTTAAACAGTGTAACCTTATTGAGTCCTTTATAATTTGTTTCCCGTATATCACTTTTATGCTTTTCTTCAGTCTTATATTTGGAAGTCACATTTTCTATTCAGTTCAGGGCTTGTCATCAGGAATGCTTATAAGCCCTCTATTTCATTAAATCACCATTTTTCCCTTTGAAGGATTATATTCAGTTTTGCTGAGTAGGTGATTCTTGGTTGTAATCTTAACTCATTTGCCTTCTAGAATATCACATTCAAAATCCTCCAGTCTTTTAATGTAGCTGCTGCCAGATCTTGTGTATGATATTTGAATTGTTCATTTCTGACTGCTTGTAATGTTTTCTCCTTGGCTTCAGAGCTCTGGAATTTGGCTGTAATATTCCTGGGAGTTTTCATTTTTGAGATCTCTTTTAGGAGGTGATCAGTGGATTCTTTCAATTTCTGTTTTACCTTTTGGTTCTAGGATATCAGGATAGTTTTCCTTGATAATTTTCCCAGTGAGATATTTCATGTCATTTATTTTGTTTTTTTGACTTTTGTTTTATTGTTTCTTGATTTTTTATGGAGTTATTAGCTTTCACTTACCCAATTCTAATTTTTAAGGAAGTATTTTCTTCAGTGACCTTTTAACCTCCCTTTAGATTTAACCAGTTCTACTTTCTAAGGAGTTGTTTTCTTCAGATAAGTTTTGTACTTTTTTTTACATTTGGCCAATTCCACTTTTTAAGGAATTCTTCTCTTCAGTGGATTTTTGTGCCTCTTTTAACATTTAGCTTATTCTGTCTTTTAAGGTATTATTTTCTTTAGTATTTTTAATTTATAAAAGCCTTTTTCAGTGATTCAAGGAATTTTTGGGGGTGGGGCCTGTGACCAATTAACATTTTTCTTTGAAGCTTTGCATGTAGCTATTTTAACTTTGTTGTCTTCTGAGTTTGTGTCTTGATCTTCTCTGTTATCAATGTAACTTTCTATGGTCAGGGTCTTTTTTTTTTTTTTGCTCATTTTTCCAGACCGTTTCTTTCTTTCTTTCTTTCTTTTTTTTTTTGGCTTTTTTGGAGGGGGAAGGCAGGGCAATTGGGGTTAAGTGACTTGCCCAAGGTCACACAGCTAGTTAAGTGTCTGAGGCCTGATTTGAACTCAGGTCCTCCTGACTCTAGGGCCGGTGCTCTATTCACTGCACTACCAGCTTCCCCCAGACTATTTCTTCACTTTCAACTTTATGTTGAAATTGGACTATGTTTCAAGTGTGGAAGGGGCATTGTCCCAAACTTCAGGCTTTTTGTCCTGCTGTTTTCAGAGCTAGTTCTGGGGATCTGTAAATTTTTAGTTTTTCCAAGGTGGTATGATCTAAGGAGAGGTGTGTTTGTTTACTGCTCTTCTGGTTTGTGCTTTGGTCTCCTAGAGACCATAAACACTTTTCTCCACCCTGGTACTATGACCAGGACCTCTGCTCCCTTCTGGCCACAAATCATTTTGGTTCTTAGAACTCTAGAATTGTGATCCAAGCTCCTATAAGTAGGAGCCCTAGTCTAAGGTTGATATAAGTATCAATGTTCCTTTCACCTTCAACCTTTGACTAGGGCCCCTGCTGCTCTGTGAATAATGAGAAGCACTCTTTCCCACCCTGGAACTGTGACTATGGTTCCCATTTTCTTGCAACATCAAGCTCTAGTGTTTTAATGATCATCCTCAACCTGGGATTGTGACCCAGAACTGCCTACAGGCAGTGCAACAGTCTTGTATCCAGTGATAGCAGTGAGTCTCCTATAATCTCTTCTGACAGTTTGTCAAAGCCCTTTAATATCTGGGGGCTTAGAATTTTCAAAACCACCACCAATGCAGTCACCATCAAGGCCTGTTTCTAGCTTGCTGGGGCACAGCCTATGTTGCACTGCACTCCATGCTTAACTACCACCCTAGTGAGACAAACCTTTCCTGTCAGCTTCCTAAGTCATCTTAGGTTGGAAGACTGTTTCATCTCAACCTTTTGTTGTTTCTATTGCTCTACAGTTAGGTTTGAGATGTTATTTTAAAGTTGCTTGGAGGGAAATTTGAGAGAGCCATCTTGGCTCATCTTCTGTCCTTTCTTTATAAAAGAGGTGATTCACTCTGTTCCATTCCTTTTTTTTTTTTAATTTTCTTTTTAGTCTTTTTTGAAGGGGGTAGGCCGGGCAGTTGGGTTTAAATGATTTGCCCAAGGTCACACAGTAAGTGTTAAGTGTCTGAGGCTGGATTTGAACTGAGGTCCTCCTGACTCCAGGGCTGGTGCTCTATTCACTACTCTGTTCCATTTCTGAGTAAAATCTTTAAATTCATCATAGAGCTTATAAATTTCCACTCTGATTCTGAACAAATCTAGTTTATTAGGCCACAGATTTTAAAATTGAATTTAACTAGATTGAACTGGAATTTGCGATTGAATTTTCTTGAATCTAATTGCGTGTTGTTACCTACGGGAAAATGTAATTTATTTTATAGTAATTCTTAAAAAGTTACCCCAATTATCATGAAAGTAACATTTATTAGCTTTTTAAAGAAAATTCCATATTGTATTCAAATGGATCTGAGATCTTACTGATTTAGGAACTCCAATCAGTGATGTAGATCTCATTTCATTCATGCCTATCTGGTGTGATAATGTGCTTATGTCTTCCTCAAAATTTGCCACAGGGTATCCACTCAACATGTTAGAAGCTTTCCTTGATTTATTCTGACATGGTAAGGGTATTAGTAGATGAAGAATTTCTGGGAAGATTACAGAATAAGGCAGGAAGTTACTAGATTCTCCCAGATTCTCCCCAAAATAATTTAAAATAACACCTCCAAGGGAACTTTGGAGTTGTAGAAATAATTAAAAGTCAAGATAAAGGTAAGACAACTTGTGAGGATATTAGGAAAGACTTGACTTCCTGGGGTTGTGGTCTGGCATGATTGAAGTGCAGATATCTCTTGATGGATCCTACAAAATCAATAAACAAGAAATTCTGGGGGTAGCTGTGTCATAGCAGCTTCAACTTCAGGCATTTTCACCCAAAGGACAGTATGAGAATCAGATGACTGATCAGAGGAAGATTGCAGGGCCCTCTACTGGCTGGCATTGGAAGCAGATCCCAGGCATGCTGACCAGAGCAGGTCTTACAGGCTATGGCTATGGTTGAGGAAGGGCAAGTATATGCTGGTGAGTGCTGTGTTAAAGGGGCAGGGTTTGTACTGGCTTTGATTACTCACTGAAGAGCAGAGTCCTGGGTTTCTGTTGCAGGGAAGAGGGGTGATCTGAAGCTTACAGCCTTGGAAGGACTCTATGGAGTAAGAATGTTTGTAGTGACAATGTTGCTAGAGGCCCTTGGTCACAGCTCAGAGGCGGAGTAGAATACCTGACTTTAGGCCCCCAAATAGAGCTTAGAAAACAACAGATCAAAAACATTATTCTCCACAATTTGGAACTAGAGCCGGACTGTAACATAAAGTTAACAGTCAAGAAGTAAGTCACTAAAAATAACACGTAAGCAAAAGAGAAAGAACCCAACCATAAATAGCTACTATAGTGATAGAGAAAATCAGGGTTCAAACTCAGAAGACAGTGAAGTCAAAATAGCTTCTAAAGCTTTAGGGAAAAATGTAAAATGGTCACAAGCCCAAAAAGAGTTCTTTTTAAAAAAATTCATTTATTTATTTTTAATTTTCATCACTTGCTTTTATAAGATCTTGAGTTCTAAATTTTCTGTCTTCCCCTTCACCCTCACCAAGACAGCATGCAGTCTGATATAGGCTATACGTGGATGATCATATTAAATATATGTCCACATTAGTCATGTTTTGAAAGAAGAATCAGAACAAAAGGGAAAAATCATGAGAAAGAAAAAAAATAACAAAAGAAAGAAAAAATAGTTTGCTTTGATCTACATTCAGATTCCGTAGTTCTTCCTCTGGATGTGGATAGCATTTTCCATCATGAATCTTTTGGAATTGTCTTAGATCATTGCATTGCTCAGAAAAACTAAGTCTAACAAAGTTGATCATTGCACAGTGTTGTGTTACTATGTACAGTTTTCTCCTGGTTCTGCTCACTTCACTCAGCATCAGTTCATCTAATTCTTTCCAGGTATTTTTGAAGTCAGCCTGCTCATAATTTCTTATGGAACAATATTATTCATATACCACAACTTGTTCATCTGTTCCTCAATTGATGGGCATCCCCTTAGTTCCTAATTCTTTGCTACCACAAATAGAGCTGCTATAAATATTTTTTACACATGTGGGTCCTTTTTCCTTTTTCATGATCTCTTTGGGATACAGACCTAGAAGTGGTATTGCAGGGTCAAAGAGTATGCACAGTTTTATAACCCTTTGGGCATAGTTCTATATTGTTCTCCAGAATGGTTGTATAAATTCAAAGCTCTACCAACAATGCATTAGTATTCCAATTTTCCCATATCTTCTCTAACATTTATCATTTTCCTGTTTTGTCATGTTAGTCAATTTGTTAGGTGTGATGTGGTACCTCAGAGTTGTTTTTATTTGCATTTCTCTGATCAAGATCTGACAGCTAAACTATTCCTTGTTTTCCTAGTTTGCTTATAGTTTCACCCTTTATGTCTAAATTGTGTACCCATTTGGAAATTATCTTGGTATAGAGCCAAAAAGAATTCTTAGAAGAGCTTAAAAGGATCTTAAAAACCAAATAAGAGAAGTTGAGGAAAAATTAGGGAAAGAAATGAGAATAATACAAGAAAATAAAGAAAATTATAAAAAGATAGTCAACCAATTGGAAAAAGAAATCCAAAAACTTAGAAAAGAAAATAACTCCTTAAGAATTAGAATTGGGCAAGGGGTAGCTAATGGCTTCATAGAACACCAAAAAAAAAAACAACAAAATCAAAAGAATGAAAAAAAGAAAACATGAAATATCTCATTATAAAAACAAGTGACTGGGAAAACAGATCAAGGAGAAACAATATAAGACTTATTGAGTTACCTGAAAGTAATAAGCAGTAAAAGAGTATAGACAGTATACGTCAAGAAATCATTAAGGAAAACTGCCCTAAAGTTTTTGAACTAAAATGTGAAATAGAAATTTGAAAATTGAAAAAATCAACCAATCATCACCCAAAACAGATCTCAAGGGGAAAACTCACAGGAGCATTATAACTAAGTTTGTAAGCTCCCAGCTCGAGGAGAACATAAAACAAGCAACTAGAAAAAACCAGTTTAAATAGAGGATTATCCAGTCAGGATAACATAAGAATTAGTAGCTTCCACATTAAAAGACTGAGGAGCATAGAACATTGACATACCAAAGAGCAAAGGAGCTAGGTTCACAATCAAGAATAACCTACCCAGCAAAGCTGAGTGTAATCTTGAAAGGAATAATAAATATCTAGTGAATTAGAGGACTTTGAGGTATTCATGAGAAGACCGGAACCAAACAGAAAATTTGATGTACAAGAATCAGAAGAAACATAAGAAAGTAAACATGAAAGTACAATTATAAAGGATTTGATAAGATCGAACTGTTTACCTCTAATATGGGAAAACATTTATATGTAACTCTTAAAAATGTTATTATTACTATGGTAGTTTGAAAGAGTATCTATATTTAGAAGGCTTGGGGTTGAGTTGAGTTGAATATGATGGTATGATCCTGAAAAATAAAATTGGATAGAGAAAAGTAAAATGGAGCAAATATCTCATATAAATAAACTGTGAATGGAAGAACTATTACAGTGGAAGGCAGAAGAGGGTGGGGGATTGGTAGTACTAGAACCTTATTCTCATCAGAATTGGGTTAAAGAGGGAATAACATACATCTCAAAAGGTATACAAGTCTTCTTAACTTACAGACAAATAGGTGGTTAAGGGGATAGGGTAAGGGAGTAGGATGTGCACATTAAGAAACAGAGCAAAGAAATACGATAAGGAATAGATTCTTAGAAGAGGTGCAGATTAGGGAGGCAGTGGTCAAAGTAAACTAGACATCCGAGGAGGAATACGGTAAAAAGAGAGGGAGAGAAGGATAAATAGTAAGAAAAAATAGGGTGGAGGGAAATACAAAATTAGCGATTACAACTTTGAATATGAATGGTAAGAACTCACCCATAAAATGGAAATGGATAGCAGAGTGAATTAAAAACCAGGATCTGACAATATGTTGTTTACAGGAAATACCTTTAAAAATGAGAAATACACAGAGACTAAAAAGAAAAGGCTGGAAAAGAACTTATGTTTCACCTGATGGAAAAACAAAACAAAACAATGGATGGTTAGTAATCATGATTTCAGACAAAGTTAAAGCTAAATTTGATTCAATTAAAAGAGACAAAAAGTAAAACTACATTATGATAAAAGATACCACAGATAATGAAGCAATATCAATACTAAACTTATCTGTACCAAACACTGTAGCATCCGGATTTTTAAAGAAGTTAAATGAATTACAGGTTGAAATAGATACTAAAACTGTATTCATGGAGGACTTCAGCCTTCCTGTCTCAGAACTAGATAAATTTAACCAAAGAAGAAAGAAGAAAGAAGTCAAGGAGGTGAATAAAATATTAGATAAACTAGATATGGTAGATCCGGAGAGAACTGATTGGGAATAGAAAGAAATATAACTTTTTCTCAGTGGTACATGGTAGCTTTACAAAAACTGACCATATATTATTAGTGCATAACACTTTATAGTTAAATGCAGAAAAGCAGAAATATTAAATGCATCCTTTTCAGATTATAGTGCAATAAAATTATATTTAATAAGGGATCATGGAAGCAGATTAAAAGTTAATTGGAACCTACATAACCTAATCTTAGAGAATGAGTGGGTTAAAGAATAAATCATAGCAACAATAAATAGTTTTATTAAAGGGTATGATGATAATGAGACAACATACTAAAACCTATGGGATTCAGCAAAAGTAGTAAGTAATCAGAGGAAAATTTATATCTCTAAATGTTCACATCAATAAAACAGAAAGAGCAGCTCAGTGAATTGGGCATGCAATAAAAAAAAAAAACTAGAAAAAGAACAAATTAAAAATTCCCAATTAAACATCAAATTGGAAATCCTGAAAATTAAAGGTGAGAGTAATAAAGTTAAATGTAAGAAAATCATTGAATTAATAAATAAAACTAGTAATTGGTTTTATGGAAAAAAAACCCAATAATATAGATAAACTATTGGTTAATGTGATTTTTTAAAAAAAGGGCATAGAATACCAAATCACTAGTATCAGAAATGAAAAGGATGAATTTACCACTAATGAAGATAAAATTAAAGCAATTATTAGGAATTATTTTGCCTAATTATATGCCAATAACTTTAACAAGTTATATGAGCTGGATATAAAATATAAACTGCCTAGATTAACAGAATAGGAAACAATAAAAAAACTTTTTTTTTCAAATTTAGCATTTTTTGGCTTCCTGGGAAATTTTTCTTCACTTACATATCTTGACATGGCTCTTACTCTTATTACATGTTCAAGTTTATTTTATTTTTTTAACTCAAGAGTTTTAACAGTTTGAGGAACTGATTAGCTAAACAGGACTATGTCACAGTCAGGCCCCAGGGTACCATCAGGCTTTGAGGACAATTTAAAATAGTCTCTTTAATATGACACAGATATGGTGTTCTTGATAGGCGTGGGCTATGTCAATATTTTCCAACTTTTGGAAATGAGGAACTCTTTTAATATTAAAAAAAATTATATCTCCCCCCACAGAAGTATGTTTTATAAATACCCATTTAGAAAATAGATGACAAAAAGTCAATATAAATTTGGTAATACTTTTATTTTTTATGATTATTTTATTATATAGTAATTACCATTATCATAATAATGATGCTGATGTGATCTCCCTTACCTGTGAGCTTTAAAATATGTTGTACCTATTGCATATTGCTTCCTCTTTGTGTAAATTCATATTCTCTATCACGTTGAAAGTTCCTTGAGAACAGGAATTATATTTTACCTTTATATCCCTTAGAGTATCTAGCACGGTGCCTTGTACATGGTAGACACTCAGTAATTATTTGTTGAATGAATGAAAGTATAGCTAACAGCATTAGACCTGAAAGAAATCTTTGGTATGATCTAGAGCTCAGGAAACTGTGACCCAGAAGTTGAGACTTGTAGAAGGTCACATATGCAGTCAGTAGAAGTCTCTTCCCTCCAAAATGTTAATTCTTTTATTTTGTTTAGTCTCAGTTTCTCAGAGAAGTTTAAGATGGAAAACAGTTGTCACTTTAAAAGGCCAAAAGAACCAAGAAAATACTCAAATCCAGGAAAAACATCATCTCCTTTTGAAGTTCAGAGATAGGAGCCATTGGCAGCATAGGTTTAGAGTCCAAGCCTTTTGCAAAACATTTCAAAGGAAAAATTATAGAAGAGTATAAACAATATTTGCTGCTTGAAGGAGTAAAAAGAAATTGACTAGAAAATGATATTGAAAGGCTTTCAGATCTTGCCATATAAAAACTGACTAATGGACTCCAGAAAGATTACTTTTATTTTTATTATATCATGCTTCCTTATGAAAGTTCAAAAAGTAGGAGTTTTATCAGAACTTTGCAAAAATGAGTTAATGGCATTTCTGCTGTTTTCATCAAGCAATGCCATTGATAAAAGAAATAATATAGAAGACAATTATAGTGTAAATGGAAGCCATTAAAAACCTACATTGTTATTGAATTTGCTCTTTAATTTCATTTACATATAGCTAAAGCATGGATAAAGTTTGATTTCTCTTAAGTTTTCAAGAACTTTCTAGAAAGTTTAAAAATAACTGTTTTTTTTTAAAAACAGTTTAAAATAAGAAAATCAAATGATGTCATCAGTTAGTTGCTATCAGGCCTTTAAGGGAGCTATTTTTAGTCCTTCAAAAGATGAAACAGTTATGAGACTGTCTTGTATATATAATTAAAATAAGCAGTATCTCCCTTGTTGCATTTTACAGAATTTCAAATGACAATTTTAGCCTTAGTAATATTTAAAACATATTTTAGTTTGATGATTTTAGAAATCCATTTTCAGCTGTTAACATATGAAAGCCAGCTTACCAAGCTTCGATCTGAAGTTGAGAAAGGGGAGGCACTTCGACAGAGTCTTGAATATGACCTTGCTCTTGCTAGAAAGGAACTTGGCTTTGGAAGATTTGCTATTGAAAGAAAATTAGTTGAGGCACATAAGAAGAATGAACAACTACGAGGTATGTATATTTTTTCTTGTTTTATCTTTATGACTTTGTGCCTTGGTTCTGTGTATATCGCTTGTATGTCTACTAAGTAAGACCCAAGATAAAGTTATGTTAACACCTCCTCTGGTAATTATATAAACACTTAACTACTTTAAGGGAATTTGCTTTGTGGACCCAGGTATAAATAGAACAATGTCTAACTGATTAGTTGATTTGCTTAGAACCTGCTGCTTATAGAAGGACAGAATAATGATTTCTAATTAGTACAGGTAACTTTATTCTGCTTCACAGTTATAAATTTCATCTCTAATCTTGAACCACTGTTTTGGAGGTACTTGAGATTAGTCTTAGGTATTTTTATATGTGTGGTCTGATTTTCATGTGAAAGGCAAGTTAAATGTTTATTATTCCTACCTTTTAAAAAAATTTACCTTCTCACATTAGTCAATCAAAAAATAATTTATTAAATGCCTACCACGTGCCAGATATTTGAAATACAGTGATTAAAAACAAAACAAAAACTGAAACAGTCCTTGCCCACAGGGGAGGGGAAACAATATCTATCTATATAAGCATATGGAGGATAGATATAAAAGAAATAAATTAATTTTGTTTTGGGAAGACACTAGGAGCTGGGGGATCAGGAAGAAGTTTGTATAAAATTTGGTGCTTGAGCTCAGCTTGGGTGATAGTTCTTTTCTCTGTGTGGACATAGTAGGCACGTAATAAATGCTTGTTTACAGATTGACTGTCCCATTCCCCACAAAGGTTGTTCCAAACCTTCTCTCACCCTCCTTAAACTTCCCATTCTGTTTCCTCCCACTTCACTTTCAGTCTCTGAGAAAGAACTCAGGCCTTTTCTGTGTACCTGCGATAAACCATTCTTTCTTGTCATCTGAAGAAGATGCCACCACATTCTTCCCCTAACCTATAATTTTTATTCTCTCCCCTGTTTATTGGCTATTTCTCTGCTGCTGATAAACACACCCAAGTCTTCCCCATTCTAGGAAAAAACAAACAAACCCCTAAACAAACCTGCACTTAGCTGGATTCTCCCCACTAACATTCTTCCTGGCTGTCTTCCCTTTTATAATAGTCATACTCTTAGAAAAAAGCTACCTTAGCCATTTGCCTATACTTCCTCTCTCCTCAGTTCTTTGTACTCTGGTTCTGACAATTGAAACTGATCTTTCCAGAGTTACCAGTCATCTTTTGACCCCATAGCCAGTGGCCTTTTCTATAACTTCATCTTTCTTTATCTCTTTTTCAGCATTTGATTCTGACATCATTGGTTATTTTGGACACGCTGCCCTCTCTGAGTTTTTGTGATATTGCTCACTGTTGGCTTTCCCCCTAACCTGTATGATTGCTCCTTTTCAGTTTCCTTTGCTGGCTTACTGTCATACACCCTAGGGGTATGAGGTGTTCAGGGAGGACTGACACCTCTGGTATGAGGGCTACTACCCTTTTCAGGGCTGTTCACTTGTGGTCCCATCTGCCATCTAATTCTCACCTGTGAATTCAAGAAGCACTAGCATGTATAGTGGCCACACCCTGGCACACTGTCTTAGTGGAGGGGCAAAACCAGGTCGAGGCTAATTGAAGGGCCTCAAACCAAAGCATAGTGCCAACCCCAGGTATGTGAAGACTTCCTCTAACAGAATGGGCAGATGTGAATAGTTTGTTCCAGCGGGCCCGAAGGTGGCAGAAGTAGTTGCTGTGTAGGGGCGGCTAGGTGGCATAGTGAATAGAGCACCAGCCCTGGAGTCAGGAGGACCTGAGTTCAAATGTGGCCTCAGACACTTCACACGTATTAGCCATGTGACCTTGGGCAAATCACTTAACCCCAACTGCCTTGCCCCCTCCAAAAAAAATAGCAAGAAAAAAAAAGAAGTAGTTTCATGGAGCACTTGGAGCTTTGTTAGACATCTAAGACACCAGTGTCATCCTAGGCTATTGTCAGTTGTCCTGACTTTTGTCTTGCCACTGGACTTCATTTGGAACAGGAAGTAAGGCATCTGATGACTTCCTACAACTCTTCCTTACTTAAATCTAATTTATGCATGAGTCAAAAGATATCGCCCATACCATTTTACCATTTTACCATTTTATATTTTATTATTTCATTATTTTTTTAACTCTTCAACTATTTTACTGTTTTATTATTTTTGTTATTGTTCAGTTGTGTCTGATTCTACATGACCCCATTTTGAGGTCTTCTTGGCAAATATAGTAGACTGATTTGCCATTTCCTTCTCTAGCTAATTTTGCACATGAGGAAACTGAGGCAAACAGTGTTAAAGTGACTTGCTCACTTAACTTGCTCAGGGTCACATAGGTAGTAACTGTCTGAGGCTGGGTTTGAACTCATGAAGATGAATCATCCTGATTCCAAACCCAGTCTCTATCTACTGCACCACCTAGCTGCCTGTGTTTTACTATTTTATTATGTTACTATTTTACTGTTTTACCTACCTTGAAATCTTGTGGTGACAAGCTAGTGACAAAGCAGCAGGTGTGGATACACTGGAAATTGTAGTCACAGCCTTTCACATAGGTGGCCTAGGGCATCGGGTTGTTTTCTTACTGGATTGAAGCAGCAATGGGATTCAGAGGCACCCTGGATGTATTAGCAGCCTTTTTAAAAACCATACTGCTCACTTCTTGGCATGATTTAGGAGGTAGGGATTCCCCACTGCAGTCAAAACACAAAAAAAGTATAAAAACTTTTGCAAAGTGGAATATGTGTACTCTTATGGACCAAATGAAGCCAGTAGACTTGAAAGATGAAGAGCTCTTGTGAGAGAACTCAGCAGATATCACATCCAAATAGCAGTCCTTAGTGAAACAAAGCTGGCAAACGAAGGCCAACTTACTGAAGTTGGAGCTGGATACACATTTGAAGTGGCCACTACAATGAGGCATGCCATGAAACTGGTGTAGGTTTTTCAATCAAATCTAGTCAACAAGCTTGTATGCCTCCCATAAGGAGTGAATTAACATGCTCATGGCAGTGCAGTTGCCACTTTCAGGGAAGTGCTACACCGCTATTATCTTCGTATTCATTCTCCCACCATGACCAACACTGATAGGCTCAAAGAAAAATTTTATGAAAACCTGGAGACCCTCATCATCAATGTGCTGAAAAAGACAAGCTTGTAATCCTGGGTGAATTTAATGTTAGAGTAGGCCCAGACTATCAGACATGGCAGGGAGTTCTTGGGAAGAATGGAGTTGAAAACAGCAACAATTTTGAATGTTGTAGATAAGTTCACTTACCCTGGCAGTATACTTCCCAGAGATGTCGACATAGATGATGAGGTTGATGCATGCATTGCCAGAGCTAGCTTAGCATTTGAGAAACTCCAAAAGAATGTATGAGAGAGAAGAGATATTAGGCTGCTTACCAAATTGGAGATCTATAGAACAATTGTGTTGACCTCCTTGTTGTATGCCTGTGAAACCCAGACAGTATACCAGCATCATGTCAGAAAATTTAATTGCTTCCATTTGAATTGTCTTAGGAAGGTTCTGAAGATCACCTAGCATGATAAGCTACTAGACAGACACTAAAGTCCTTTCTCAAGCTGAACTCAATCTTCTGCAAAAAAGCACAACTCTGATGGGCTGGCCATATTGTTCAAATGCCAAACAAACATTTTCCTAAAAGATTATTTTACAAAGAATTTATACATGGCAGATGCTTACAGGGTTAGAAGAAGCCATGCAAGTACACTCTCCTGGTCTCTCTGAAGAACTTTGGTATCAGTTGTGAGACATGGGAAGCATTGGCACAGGATCATCCAGCATGGTGTGCTGTTGTCAAAGAAGGTTCTGTGCTCTATGAGCTAAACAGAATTGTGGTAGCTCAAAAGAAAAATGGGGCACACAAAGATGTGAGAGCCATCCTTTTCTCAAATGTGCATGCTGCTTATTTGTGCCTGACCTTTGTTAGAGTCTTCCAAGCTCATATTGGTTTGATCAGCCACAATCAGACACATTGTACATTCTTGTTAATTTGGTTCTCTTCACTTACAAAGGACAACAATGAAGTCGTATCCCCCAATTATGAATATTCACCAAGACTGACTTGGGCCCTTTTTTTGTCTCTTCCTTGGTGACCTCATCACCTGCCGTGTGTCTGATTATTCTATCTGTGCAGATGAATTCCAGATCTATATATTCAACCCTAATTTCTCTCCTGAGCTCTAGTTACATATCTCTGCCTATTGAATATTTAAAACTAATTTATTGAGCTGGTTAGAGAATGTTGCAAACATGAGTGATGGCAATCAATATAGATACCATTTCATACAATAATAGTTTAATTTGTTTAAATTTTAATGGGCTGAACATTTTTTAACTTTACTAAGTCACCATATTGTTAATATATTCCCATTATGTGTTTACTGTCTTCTGTTTGTATAGAAATTAAGATATATTTTATTGCCTGTAATTTATTTAACAGTAATATTTTGCACTTCTGAAAGTACTTTTGACTGCATTTATAATTTTTTAGCTGTTTATCATAGAAAACCTGAAAATGTGAATTTGTCTTG
>CM053583.1:335056408-335075089 GCA_028627135.1 Pseudochirops cupreus
ATATATATATATATATATATATATATATATATATATATATATATATATATATATATATGTCTATAAACATATATTTTACCTCTATAGTACAGAATTCAGAGCTTCAAGGGAAGATAAATGAGATCGAGAAAGCATTTCAAACTTCTCAGTTCAACTGGAAAGAAGAATGCAGAAGATTTGAATTGGATTTGGAGGAGAGAGACAACATAATTCAAAACTGTAATCAAGAATATGATGTTCTTTTGAAGGAAAAAAATAGACTAGAGATTGTTCTAAAGGTACAGTATTCTTATTAAGAAATTTGGGTTTCTTTACTTTTGGCTTTCCAGTTTCAATATATTTTTTTTTTGTAAACCAAGAAAATATGATTTAGGAAAGGTAAATAGCAAGTAGGGGTACACTAAGGCTTACCTTCATTTTTGCTTGTTTTCTGTATGTTTCTGTATGTATGTATGTGTTCATTTTCTCTTCTTTATTTTAATTTTTTTTTTGCATTTTTCTCAATCTCTTCTGTAATCCTTCATCACATTAGAACTTTTGCTGTGAAAATGTTTTTAGATGTTTCTAGACCAAATGACAAGATAATTTGATTACATGAAATGCAAGAGATGACAAAAAAAATAGCGATTTGCCACTCACGCGTGACATATTTTGAAGTTATATGTGAATGGAATGCATATTTTTGTTTGAACATACCATAATGGCAGTAGAATGTTTTATTTATTTAGTTCAGATTCTGAAGGTTATCTATGACACATGTTATATAAACATTTAATGAATATTTAGTATAATTATTTTATGGTATATTTTTCCTTGAAAGGATTATGTAGAGGGTATCATGTAGAATTTGAAGGGAGATTTTGAGATGTCTGCTATTTTTAACAATGTGAGGTTCAATTGGATTCAACCTTTGAGTGCCTTCAGACTCTGAAACCAGTGCCCTTTTTACTGTTAACTGTATTAGCTGGAATTACCTTTAATGCTGAAAATATTCAACAGTTCTCACAGGCCAAGGTCAGGGCAGCCTCTGTCCAGTTATACTACATCCTTCGACTTCCCCCAGTCAGACCTCATCTTATGTTAAGGTCAGACATTGCCTTAGCTCTAACTATTCCACTTTCAGATCTCTAAGTTCTTAGGTTTTGGGAGATGCTTCCTTTGTCAGGTTGGCTGCTTTAGCAGTTTCTTTCTCTGTTTGCGTGTGCTTTTTTAAAAACTGATGGTAATAAATCAAGTAGCAGTGTCAAATTTCAAGGCAACTTTAATAAGCCTATGAAATGTCAGAATTTAGGGTGCTAGCCAGTCATGCATTTGGGTTCACTTTGGGAGAATGAAATGAGAAAACATAGATTAATTGACTAAGTAGGTTGGGACTGGGAGCAGGGTATGTGGCAGAAATAATACTTGTAATACATGCTTAGTTTTGTTTTATCTGGGACTTTGTTTTATCTGGGACTGAGTCTGGGACTCAGACTCACGGATCTTTAAGGAATGACTGCCATACTCAAAGAATAGAAATAAAAAAATAAATTTGGGAGATAAAAATTGACGTAGAGGTATGCAAAAGTTAGTTTATATGTGCTAGTGTATGCTATTTTGATTATTACCTTCTCTCCATTAATGGGTGTTAGTGTCATGGGGCCATAGATCAAGGCTAGAGAGGCTTATATAATTCTTTAGGATAGAAGGAACATATTAGAGTCAAAGCATATTGGTTACAAGATATGTATTAAAATGTTTAATGTATAGTCAACATCATGTGAATAATCTTCCTACTTTCTTTTGTTTTCAAAAAAGTCCAAAATGATTCTGGGGAGTGAATTTAATTTTTAGTTTCCTCATTCTTATTTAACTTTATCATTCTTATTTCTTATAATACTTAGTCTTCATTACCCTGAATCATAGTTCTGTTTTGTTTTTTAACAATCAAGGTGTTTTTTGGCTATATGTGATGCTGTACACATATTGCAGGTCACATACTAGCATACTAATATACATTATATATATGTATATATATATATGTATATGTATATATATATATATATATATATATATACATACATATTCGTATATTCTTTGGAGTCTACTTTTCCCTTCTGTTGACATATGTAAAACTACATAGCTTCCATTTCAAGTATACAGGGGTTTAATGTAACATAAGCATGATTTTTATTAATGAATTTCAGTCAATTAAGTAGTTGTAGTTTATTGTTAATTGAGGCATGCATATATATATATATATTTAAACTGAAGGTTAGGAGAGATAATATTTATTGAATAAATGAATAAAAGAAAAATTTTATTCATATGAAGGAGACGTTGGATCAGCATCAGGAGCAGAAGAATGAACTGGAATCTCATATCAGGGAGACAGCACTTGAGGAATTTAGATTACAAGCTGAACAATGGGAAGCAGAAAGAAGAGAGTTACAATTTTTAGTACAGGTATTTAAAAATAGAAGTATATAGTTAGTACATTAAATGTATCCTTTCAGTGCCTATGCTGTTAAAATGACATTGATGGTAACAGTGATTAGTTCTGCCAACTTGTTTCAGGCATTAATTTCTTTACTCTGTATCTTCCACTGATGCAGATTTTGGCTCCTTCATGCCTTAGCAGACAGTTTTTACAAGTTGTAGCACCTGATAGCTACACCTCTAGTGATGAATCTCCCAGAACTTTTCCAGGCTGCTTCTCAAGTGGTAGATTTGTTGCTGGGTCCATACCTGAAGCCTTTCCATTTTGGTCCAACTTTCAGAGCTTGTTTGCTCTAGTTTAACATAGCATTTGAAGCTTTTTTTGTGGGGTGTGTGTGTGGGGTAAATAGTATTTGTTTTTCCAATTACATGTAAAGATAATTCTCAGCATTCATGTTTTATAAGATTTTGAGTTCCAGAATTTTCTCCTTCCTTCCCTCTCTTCCATCCCTCCTCCCCAAGACAGCAATCAGTCTGATATAGGTTATATGTATGCAATCAAGTTAAACATATTCCCACTTTAGTCATGTTGTGAAAGAAGAAAGAGAACAAAAGGGAAAAACCACGATAAAAAAAGCAAAAAACAAACAAAAAAATGAAAATAATATGCTTTGATCTGCATTCACACTCCATAGTTCTTTCTCTGGAAGTGAATAGCATTTTCCATCATGAGTCTTTTGGAATTGTCTTAGATAATTATATTGCTGAAAAGAGCTAAGTCTGTCATAGTTGATCATTGCACTGTGTTGCTGTTACTGTGTACAATTTTCTCTTGGTTCTAGTCACTTCACTCAGCATCAGTTCATGTTAAGTCTTTCCAGGATAGTGTTTGAAAATTGATTGTCACTACCATGCTATGATGAGGCATTATAGTTATTGAGCTTGAAAAATGTATTTTGTTTGGAATTATATTCATGAATAGAATTTTAGAACTGGTAGGGATTGCAGAGGTCATCTAAGTCCGACCTCTCATTTCATAGATGGGAAAATTTACTTTTGATCGATAGAGCCAGGACCAGAACTGAGGTTTCCTGTTTTTTGGTTTCTTGTTCTTTTTGTTACACCAAACTTCATTTGAAATATGATGTAACTTGGTTTGGAAGAAGTATACTATCAGAATTCAAAGTGTCATTGTTGTTCCTATAGAATAAATTTAAAAGAAAAATTTTACCAGCCTACTAACATTTTTTTGCTATACCTTCTTGAGATGATTTTGTGTCAAAGAAGACAATAGACCAGACTACAATTTTCCCACTCTAGTCTACTAAGTAAATAATAGACTGAATGATAAATTATGATAATTCTTTTAATACGTCTATTGAACGTAGAACAATATGCGTGCATTGTCAAAAATTAATGTAGCCTTATGTCAGAAAATATTTTATAAGATTAATTCTTTAAAAGGGAAAAGTATTACATGTTTTCTGGAAGTGGAAATTCTGAATTTATTTTGTATTTAAACATTCAGAGTTCCAAAGAAAAAATATTATCTCTTCTTTATCTTATATTTTGTCTTTAGACCATCCTTGGACTCTGGTGCTGTTCTTTCCAGCTGTATCTTCCTTTGTTTTTTTATCTGAATGTTAAAAAGTCTGTCTTCTCCACTACACAAAATAAGCCTGAACATTCAGAAATCTTCTATGTGTTTTGCCAAAGACATATTACACCATCTAGAAACCAACCTTAAATATATTGATGACACATATTTTCCATGAAGTCTTCCAGCCAATTCTTGTTAAGCCAAAATGAACAAATTTGATGTTATATCAAGTTATTGATACATTTTATAGGTGTCTTATGATACCCTTAAAAAAATTAGTCTTTTATTAATTTTCAGTTACAGTGACCTTTAGAGCTTAGAGACAAAGGAATTTAGTTTCCGGTCACCTACAAATAACAGTGCATCTTGATGTGCCTTTATATAAAGTAAAACTTTTTCCTATTTTATAATCAGAATATTTAATTCTTCTTTTTGCCATTTAAAAATGTGTAAATTTGAAAAAGAAAATTTATTCCTGTGATGCAGGAGCAGAGACCCCTTCCCCCCATTTTTAATTCCTTCTAGAAGAAATTTTTCCTTAAGCAGCCCAAGGGATTGATAATCATCACTTTCTCTTTTATTCCCATCAGAAATTGGTAGGGTTTGTTTCCTGCCTATGATTATTTGTTGACATAGTGTGGCTTTTCCCATTGTGTAGGTTCTCTAAGACATTTACCTGTCTTCAATGAACTGTTAATTGAGATCTTACTTTAAGTAATGAAGTCAGTGTAGTATTTTCAGTTAGGTTTTGGGGCTCCATTTAATGTATTATTAATAAAAATGTTTAGGTTTCACAGAACTTTGAGTTGTCAGCTTTCCAGTACTTTTTCCATTATCTGAAAAGGTAAGTTTCTCCCTCTGTAGGACTATTGATGGAAATTCGTCATGATTAAAAACAATTTCTTCCATATTTATTTAGAATTTGTTGTGATTTTCAAAAATTTCAGAAAAGTTTTGTTCCATGATTGATCTTTTATTTCTTTTTAGATATATTTGAAATGAACAGTATCACTTCAGTTCTACTTTTTTTTTATTTTATTGCTCTTAATGTAACTAGCAACAAGGTTTTAATGTATTTTTTTGAAGAAGATTTCTGCACAATAATACAGAATTTTTAACAGATATTTCTCAGTCAGAAGTATGAAATGTCTGTGCAGTTGCTGGGGAGAATTGGCATGGATAACACAAAACTGAGCAATCAATCATAAAGTCATTTCTTTCTGACTTTTGAAAATATCATGTAATTTTCAGTGGCCGGGGTGATATCTCTGTTGTCTTTATATTTTGCTTCAGTTAATATAAAAACAATGTTACTTCACTGAAAATATATGTTCTGTAGATCAAGGAGAGGGAACTTAGAATTGTCTTGGATGGCAATGGAAATGCACATTTGCGTGTTTTATAATTTACAAAGTGCTGTTCTCACAACAGTCCTGCAAGGTAAGTAGTATAAGTGTTGTCATGTACTCTTATACTATCCAACTGTGTGAAATTATTCTTTGATTCAAAAATTTACCTCAAATCAGATACCAATAGTAGACTAAAAAAAGGATTTACTAGTTCATTTAAATAGATCAGTGTCATCAGTCAACAAAAGTATCTTTCTCTGTGGGTGTAGCATGGTGCGAGGTATGATATCATTCTGATCTTTTCATTCCTCTGAAACTACTCCCTCTAAAGTTATTTGTTATCTCTTAGTTGTTGAAATTCAATGGCCTTTTCTTAATTTTCATTGTCTTGGATCTACTTCTCTTCAGCCTTTGACACTGTTGATCACTTACGTTGTCCTCCTTGATAGTCGTCTTCTCTCCAGGTTTTTGGGACACTGCTCTCTCCTGATTCTTTTCCTTCCTAGTATCTGATTGCTCCTTCTCTGTCTCTCTTTCTAGATCCCCTTCCAGAAAATGTCCTTTAATCATAATTGTCCTATAGGGATCTGTCCTAGACCCTTTTCTTTTCTCATTCTATACCAGTGGTTCTCAACCTTCCTAATGCCATGACTCTTTAATACAGTTCCTCATGTTGTGGTGACCCCCAACCATAAAATTATTTTCGTTGCTACTTCATAACTGTAATTTTGCTACTGTTACAGATCATAATGTAAATATCTGATATGCAGGATGTATTTTTGTTGTTACAAATTGAACTTAGCCCACAGGTTGAGAACCACTGTTCTATACTACTTCACTTAGTGACTTCATCAGCTCCTATGGATTTAATTATCATCTCTGTGCTGATGATTCTCAAATCAGCTTGTCCTATTGTTGAGGTTTAAACTCTGCCCACTCAGGGCTGCCAGAAACTGTTGGGCTTTCATGATGTGTTATGATGGAGCTGTCTCAAAGATTTCAGAGTCAGACTACCTCTAATCCAAGTATAGGCATTTATTAAGATTGATGCCTCCCATGGAGTGGGCTAAGCTCTAAGAGGAACCAGTAGCTTCAGAGAAAGCAAGATGGATTTTTATATAGGGTAAAGATTCAATTACGTAACAGAAATTATGAATATTAAAAAGGCAGGAGGGGTTTGTTAAGGACTTAGATAATGGAGGAATGCTCAGCCACAGTGGTACTGTGCATGCGATTACCCACAATGCATATAGAAAAACGCATTGTGGGGGTGTATATGTGTGATAATGATACTATAATAAGCCTTTCTACGTCACAAGTTCACTCTGAGTCAGTTCTTTACTATTACTGCACAAGTGTCTACTTAGGGAAAGTCCCTTCTATTGTTTTGGGGTCTACATCCTGCTCGGACATCCTGGTGGTGCTGCTTTCTGATTGGCTGAGTATTGTGATCCTGTCTGGAACTAGATGAATATGGTTGTGGTTGAGTATGTGAACACACCTGCTGTTTCTGTGGGAAATATGACGAATGGGTCTGGGGATGGTGCATAAGTAGAGGCAGTTGCTGGGATCCCATCACGGGGACATGCCTGCTGTTCTGTGAGAAATATGAGTTCATAGACACATCTGCTGTTCTAGCGAGCAGTAAGACATTTATGAAGAAGTTAGAATATTGGAGGAGGGAGTGGGACTAAGTAGGGGCAGTAGACCTGCTATTCAGTGGGGCCTATAAGAAAGTTAGAATATTGGAACTAGGGACAACTTTATTAGGAATCCATCACTTCCCCAAACTCACTGCAGACCTCCGAATTTGCATCTTCTGCTGCCTTTCAGACACCTTGAATTGGATGTCCATTAGTCATTTTAAATTTAATATATCTGAAACAGAACTATTATCTTTACCTCAAACCCTCTCTCCCCTTCTACCCTCCTTATTACTGTAGAGGGCAACACCATCCCGCCAAGTCTGTAGTTTTGGAACCTAAGAGTCATACTGTATTCCTTATTATCTCTGAATCTCGCCCCCTCTCCCCCCCCCAAGTTCAATCTCTTGTCAAAGCCAGCCGATTTCACCTTTGCAACATCTCTTGAGTATAATCTTTTATCTCCTGTGACATTACTAACCACTCTATTGTAGACCTTCATCACCTCACTCCTAGACTATTGAAGTAGCCTGATGATGGGTCCATCCTCCATTCAGCCAGTAAAGTGATTTTCCTAAAGCACAGATCTGACTATATCATTCTTATACTCAGTAACCTGTAGTTGCTCCCAATTACCTCCAGCATCAAATACAAATACTCTGTTTGGCATTCAAAGTACTTCATAATCTAGCCCTCTTTAACCAGTTCAGTCTTATACCTTGCTGCCTGCCTTGTACTCTTCAATCCAGTGATACTGGCCTCCTGGCTGTTCCATGCACAAGGTGTTCCAGGCATTCTTTCTGGCTGTTCCCCATGTTCTGGAATGCTCTCCTTTGCTCTGACTACTACCCTTCCTGATATCCTTTAAGTACTAACTGAAATCTCATCTTCTCTAGGTATCCTTCCCTAATCTCTCTTTCTAATGCTTTCCCCCAATTATTTCCTATTTATCTTGCATATAATCTGCTTTTATATGTTTATTTGCATGTTGTTTCTCTTATTAGATTGTAAGCTCTTTGAGAGTGTGTACTGTCTTTTGTTTCTTTTTGTCGCCCCAGCCATTAGCATAGTGCTTGACAAAGAACAGGCACTTAATAAATTTTTCTTGATCTATAAAGAGCAAATTAAAGGACAAGCCTTGGTTTTTACTTGCTAACAATCTAAGATAGACAAACATATGTAGACCGATTTATAGGACAGTGCGTTATCCATCTTACTTTATTTAGTTTCTGAAATGCTACATAAACTGGAAGATAAAGAATTTGTTGCTCACTGATAAAAATTGCTAAGTGCAGGCATTTGTGCTAGTAGAGAAGGGAAAACATAAACTTTCACTATGATGAATAAAGGAAGCAGTAAAATAAGGTGACATATCAGGCCATAAGAGAGAATTTATTGTAAATATAATGTCTAGGACTGGTGAATTAGTAAAGTGTAGAGGGTTAGACAGGTAGCAAGAATAAGTCAGACTGGAAGTGGTGTTAGCCAGTGATGGGTTTGTCAGGTTAAGCTAGGGAAGAAAGAATGGGCTAGAGTTTGGTAGATAAAGGGCAGATGAATGTTGTATTCAGATGTCCTCTGGCTTGTAGAATCCAGATGTGAGGAAAAATATCAGGAATCGATTTATGCTTATGGTAGGGATCAGACAGAAATGAATAGAAGCACGATAGACAGCAGTGATTAGGAACCTGTGCTGGGGACTGGGTAACGTTGGAATAGGAACCTAAGCAAAGTGTCTGAGCAGCATTGTACTTGCAGTTAACACTACCCTTGTTATTCCTAGAGGCAAGTCAGAGATGCCATATATAGAGCACTGGAAACGACCTGAGACACTGAGTAGTTCTGTGGCCCTGGGCAAGTCACTAATCTTTGCCTTAGTTTTCTCAGCTGTAAAATGAGGAATATAAATAGCAATCATCTCACAGGGTCATCATGAGGATCAAATGAGATATATGTAAAGTAGGCGGCGCAGTGCCTGGCACATAGATGCTTAATACATTTTTTATTCCTTTCTTTCCTTATTTCTCTTCCTTTACTTCCTAGTTTCCCTGTTTCTTATAAAAGTCTCACCATTCTTTCTGTCATTCAAGTTCACAACTTTGGAGTCATCCTTGATTCTTCATCCTTCCTTATTCCTTACATTGAATTACTTTCCAAGTCTTGTTGATCCACGTATTATACAGTGTCCTTCCACTTTTGTCCCCTTCTTTCCGCTCATAAAGATATGCTCCTGGTTCAGGCCATCTGCTTCTCATCAGGACTATTATAATAGTCTCCTTTCAATCTCTCCCTTTTTTATTTTTTTATTCTCCACATAGCTGCCAGAGTGACATCTCTACAATACAAATCTGATCATGTTATGCACCCTCTAAGAAGAGGAGTAAAAATTCCCCTGATTGCCTTAACAGTTTTGCTCCAGCCTGCTTTTCCAGGCACATAATACCTCCACATGTCCTGTAGAGTACAACTGAACTGACTTACTTGCTATTCTCACGTATAATGTTCCTTTTTCTTTTTGGAAGGACAATTGGGGTTAAGTGACTTGCCCAAGGTCACACAGCTAGTAAGTGTTAAGTGTCTGAGGTCACATTTGAACTCAGGTCCTTTTTACTCCAGGGTTGGTGCTCTTTTCACTGTGCCACCTAGCTTCCCCTATGTTCCTTTTTCTGTCTCCATGCTTTTGTATAGGTTCTCTTTCTTTTCTAGACATCACCCCCTCCTGGCCTTCTTCTCTGAGAATCTATTGCTTTTTTTTAAAGCTCTGTTCAAGTGCTACTTCCTACAGGAAGCTTTTCCTGTTATTCTTCAAGCTACTTGTGCCTCTGCCTCATCTCAAACTTACACTGTATTTACTTATATGTATATATTGAGGGCAAGGGCCATTTAGTTTCTGGTTTTGTATCCCTAGTGTCAGCACAATGCTTGGTGCTTGGTAGGTGTTATAAATGCTTATTAATTAATTTTCCCTCTCTCTTTTGCTACTCACATCTAATCAAATTCTCCCTTCATGATATTTCTTGAACTTGTGCTCTCCATTCCATTCTCATTTCTGTCACCCTAGTTTTGGACCTAAGTATCTCTCATTTAGATTATTATAGTCACTTCCTAATTAATCTCATCATTTTAAGTTTTTTCCTCATGAAATTCATGCCACACACTGCTGCTAGATTAATTTTAAAATCACACATACAATCATATATATGGAACTGGAAGGGTCCTTTTTCTAATTTACTCTTCTCAAAATTTTTTTCTTGGCTTCTTACTGCTTTGGTGAATGCCAAACCCCTTAGCTTGGCATTCAAGGCTTGCTAATTGAAATAGTGCCCACCTTTTAACTACCAATTGAAATGCCTGTTATTCTGTGAAGTCTTTCCTAATTGTTCCATTCAGAAATGACTAAAATACTTTACTTGCCACTCTTTTAGGTACTTATGCTTTCTTTGTATTTTTTTCATTTCACCTCTCAGTTGGTGCTGTTCTAATTCAAGCTCTCATTACTTTAAAAAATTATTTATTTTTAGTTTTCAACATTCATTTCCACAAGATTTTGAGTTTCAAATTTTCTCCCTATCTCTCCCCTACCCTCACCCCAAGATGGCAAACATACTGATTACCCCTTTTCCTAATCTGCCCTCTCTTCTATCCACCCTTATTCCCCCAAACCCCTTCCCCCTTACTTTCTTGTAGGGCAAAATGGATTTCTATACCCTGTTGCCTGTATATCATATTTCCTGGTTGCATCTAAAAACAATGGAGGGGGGAAGGCTGGGCAGTTAGGGTTAAGTGACTTGCCCAAGGTCACATGGCTAGTGAGTGTTATGGTTTGGAGGCTGGATTTGAACTCAGGTCCTCCTCACTCCAGGGCTGGTGCTCTATTCACTGTGCCACCTAGCTGCCCATCTTATTTGAGTTTCAAAACCCTTTTTGAGCTCTTGTATGACCTGTGACCAATTAATATTTTTGTTGGAGGCTTTTGATGCAGCTGGAGCCCTCAGGAGAGTGGATCAGCAGCAGCTATGGCAGCTTCCAGAATTATCAAACCATAAGAAACGAGGACTAAGTGAAAGGTCAGTGGAATTCAGCTAAACTTGGGGGAGAAAAGCTGTCTGTCCTAACTGCCTCCAGGGCAAGGAAGTGGCAGAAGTGGTGGCCCTGCAGCTGCCTCCACATGGCTGCTTCAGAGCTCCCGGCCTGCAGACTGTAGGCGGGCCAAGCGATTGTTGAGAGGCCAAGTGCTCTTGCGTTGAGCAGCCTGAATCCGGATCGTGGTCTTGAGTGGTGGTCCTGTGGTGCATTTTCAGTGAGCCAAAGCTGGTGGGGGCTGCAAAAAAACGACAGCCCTCTAATAGCTCTGGCAGCTGGGAAAACCCCAGCGATTTGGGACAGAGCTTTCCCCTCTGAAAGCAGAGTTCCACAGAGCTAAAAAAATCATTGACTGGCCAACATGAGCAGGCAAAGGAAGCAAAGTAAGAACAGCAAACAAACTCTAGATTCCTTGTTTGGGGACAAGGAGGATCAAAGCATGGAATGAGAGGAAGACAACACAGTCAGAGCTCCCAAACCAAAAGCTTCCAGGAAACACGAAGACAGCCTAAAAGCCATAGATCAGTTTAAGAAGGATTTTGAAAACCAAATAAGAGAAGTGGAAGAAAAATTGGGAAGAGAAATGAGAATGATGCAAGAAAATCATGAAAAGAGAGTCAACAACCTGACTGAAGAAAATAATACCTTAAAAAAATAGATTAACTCTGTGAGGATCACATAATATGTGCAAGATTGCAAGCGGTGATGTCGAGGTACAGGGAAGTGTGAAGCCTGGGAATTAGTTGGGTCACGTGGAAGTCAGAGGATATTGCACCGTCCCTGGCCAGGGGATATTGCGTTGCTCAAGATTTTCTTATGTGGGATACCTGAGGTTCCCGACTAGTGTCTCCACACCCTGGGGCCCTCATGCCCTTGTAATTGCACTTCCCCTCTCACAATTTACCTTCCCTCTCACAATTCTGCTCAGCTGGGCTGTGTCATGTGTGGTGTGTGGATCTGGGGTAGATATAAGACCCAATCCTTGGAGGGAGAGAGAAGCCTGCCTTAAGATCTGGCTGTAAGGCTTCCTGAGGGAGACCTCAATAAACCTTCTTTGCATATACCTTCGCGCTGTCACTTTTCTGTTCTGGAGAAACTGCCAGTGCCTTCTCCATTAGGGTAAGTAACTGGCTGCCCCTTCAGGCAAGTTAGGAGAACCCTGACAAATGGTGCCCAGAACAGGGGATGTAGAATAGGAGCAGGAAAGATAGGAAAGTCGGTGGAGAGGACTCTCAGAGAGGACTTTCTGGGAGGACAGAAGAGCCTGGGAAATAGTCACTGCAGGACTTGGCCCAGAAAGTCCAAGATGGGGAATATTTTGTGGAATGTCTTGAAATTTGCCTTTTACGGTCCTGACGAATTCGTAAAGAAATTTAAGGAAGATACAGACTCTGAGTAATCAGGCTCAGGGGACAAGCTGGGAAAGTGAAATTAATAACAGAATGTCTGAGGAAACTTTAAGTAACCAAAAACCGGCCAACAAAAAGGAAAAAATGGAGATAGACTTTTGTTTCCCTTATTCATCGGCTCCTCCATATCAGTCCCACTGGGACCTTTCATCCAGCCCTGTAGCCCCCACCATAACTCTCTTTCAGCAAATAATATAGCAGGCAAGGGGAGGGGTGAGATAGTGGCTCATGCGTTCCCTGTCATTGTTGTATCTGATGACCCAACTGACCCTACGCGAATGAGGCATGCTTACGCTGCCCTCTCATGGAAATTGTTAAAAGAATTAAAGGATGCTTGCTCCCGTTATGGCCCCAATGCCCCTTATACAATGAGTTGTTCAGACAACATAGCAGACTCCAACATCATGTGCCCTTGTGACTGGTATGCTCTCACTGGAGTGTGTTTAACCCATGGGCAAAATGTGGTTTGGAATGCGGCATACATAGAGGAATGTAAGAAGGTGGCTCAGATGCTCCCTAGGCCCCAACAAGAAATAGACAAGATGACAGGTAGTGGTGTATACTCGGTCCTGGCACAGCAGTTACATTATCAAGCATCAGATTATAATCACATAACCATTTGTGCCACAAAGACTTAGAAATCTTTGGTGTCTGATAAAGATCAAGGCCTGTCTATGTCCAAGGTGAAACAGGGACCCCAAGAACACTTCACTGATTTTGTGGCTTGTATGCAGGAAGCCGTAGTTAGAACTTTAGGGGATGTCCCGGGGGCAGGGGATATATAAAAATTGTGGTCAGAGAGAATGCTAATGTCGATTGTCAAAAGGTGATGGTCAGAAGGCCTAAAGAAGGATGCAGGATTAGAGGAAATGATAGACAGATGTTGGGGAGTGGGTTCACAGGTGTATCAGACTGAATTACTTGCTGCCGCTTTGCATAAAGGCTTATAGGTGTCTGAGGATCAGGCTTCCTTTAATTGCGGGAAGAAGGGGCACCTGCCCGCACAGTGTAGCGTAGGAATTAAAAGGAAGCGTAGAACTCAGGGAATGGGTGAGTGCTTTAACTGTGGCAAACTAGGTCATTTTGCTTCACAATGTAAAGAAAATAAAGAGAAATATAGGAAAGCGGGTTTGGAAAACTTTTTGGGGGGCCCTTCACAGGCCCCACAATAGGTTATGCAAGTGGCTCAATCAGCTCCAGCCTTCTCCCATCAACTGTGGGAAGGATATTGATCGGCCAGAGCTTTGAACCCACAGTAGAGCTGGAAATCTTCTCGTTAGATAATTGGAAAGTAGCACCTTTTACCACAATCCTTTTGCCCATATCTTTTTTGCTCTCTAAATGTCTTGTGTTGAATCATCCTCGTAGTGCTGCTGTAGTGCATAGCACCATTTTAGAGCAAGGTACTAAGGAATGTGTTGTCACCAACCCACATATTGATGAGCTATATGTTAGAAAAGATATTCCTATTGCTTTGGCCTTCCCCATTCGTTCCTTTTCTCCCTCAGAACAAGTAATGTTCATCCAGTATGTAGAAGCCTCTTGACCTATGATCACAATATCAGTGGAAGGTGTCTGTTTTCCTGGGCTGCTGGATACAGGGGCAGACAGGACTGTGCTACAAGCAGAGAAGTGGCCTGAGAATTGGCCTCTAAAAGAACAAGAAAAGGAAATTGGGGGTATGGGTGGGACCCTTAGGGTCCTAGAATCCGCCAAACCTCTGCAGTGGAGTTATGAACAATATCAGGGGCTATTCGTTCCCTTCATGGCAGCTGGTTTAGGACTAAACATTTGGGGGAGAGATGTATTGAAATTTATGAATATGAAAGTGACCAATTTTGGATAAGGCCACTGGTCATGTTTAGTTGTCCGCCCATAAGATGGAAAAACAGTAATCCTCTATGGGTAGACCAGTGGCTGTTGGCTAAGGACAAGCTGGAAGCTCTACATCAGATTGTGAAGGAACAATTGAATTTAGGACACATTGAAGAATCCCTGTCCCCATGGAATTCCCCAGTCTTTGTTATTAAGAAGAAATCAGGAGCTTTTAGAATGCTGACTGATTTATGGAAGGTTAATGCTACCATGCAAACTATGGGAGCCCTGCAACCAGGGCTGCCTGATGTGGCTGCCATTCCCAAAGGTTATCACATATGGGTTGTTGATATAAAGGATTGTTTTTTCAGTATCCCCTTACATGAGCAGGACATGGAGAGATTTCCCTTTTTAGTGCCCCAGGTAAATCATTGTGGCCCTATGGCCCTTTTTCAATGGAAAGTTCTCCCTCAAGGTATGACTAACAGCCCCACCCTCTGCCAATGATATGTCAATCAAGGGATCAGTTCCCTCAGGGTTATTGCTTGCATTATATGGATGACATTTTATTGGCAGCACCACAAGGGGAGAGGGTTGAAAAGATGTACAGGGTATTGAGAACTCATTTGGTTACACTGAGATTAGGTATTGCTGAGGATAAAGTACAACAACTTATACCCTATCAATATTTTGGCTATATCTTAGAAGATATCGCCATGTATATGAAAACCCCACAATTAGATTTAGATATAGTGACCACCTTCAATGACTGTCAGAAATTGGTAGGGCATTTACAGTGGCTAGGAGATGCAATCTTTATATCAAATTTTAAAGGGACCCTCTGATCTTAAATCTCCCAGAACTCTAACCCCAGAGTGTAAAGAACTGATTCAGGCTGTTTTACAGCCTCTGTCTATACCAACCTCTAGATGGGACCCTCAGTCCCCAGTTGAATTAACCCTCCTAACTACACCTACACCTATGGCTGTTTGCCACCAGGGCCTATATGCTATGACATGGCTATATGCTACTCGGCCTCATAAAGTCCTCCTTAATATTTTGGAAGAAGCTGGTAAATTGTTGCTCAAAGGTACTCAGTATGTGTATGCCACTTTTGGGCGTAGTCCCATGATTCATACAAACATGACAAATGAGCAAACAGATCAACTCGCTCAGGAGTTTATTGAATGGGCACTCTTAACTCAGTGGGCCTTTCTCACTTCTTCACCGGGATGGGTGCCCCAGACATTTATGGCCACCTTCCTCCTTCAGCTGCCGGTCAAAGTTTTACGGGAACCTGTTGATGGTCCTAACATTTTTACAGATGCTATTAAGGATAATTACTGTGCCATATGGGCCCCCCACACGCAGTCTTTGCAGATTTTACTTTCCCCATTTACATCAACACAGAAGAATGAATTGTGGGCTGTCATTCAGGCTCTGAAGTTATTTCCCTGCCCTATCAGTATTATATCAGATAGTCAATATGCAGTTAAGGTGGTGCAAAACATAGGGCAATGTCTTTTCAGACCATCCCGCACAACCATTGCCCTGCAAGAACAACAACAGCCTGTGTATATGTTGCACATTAGATCCCATATGGGAGGCAAGGGCCCCATATTTGAAGAGAATGCTAAGGTTGATGCTGCCTTACACCCTGTGCTGTGCTTTACAACACAGCCCTGGCATGCCCATGGACAGTTACATTTAAGTGCCAAAGCAGTGAGATGCCTCTATGGCATAACCAGAGAAGAGGCCCACCAAATAGTAAAATCTTGCACAAAATGCATTCCTTTTCAACGAGTGCCATGCCCTTCCTCAGTTAACCTGAGGGGTTGGTCTCCTAATGAATTGTGGCAAATGGACATGACCCACATGGGAGCAAAGATCCTAGATGTTACTGTAGACTCTTTCTTGGGGTTCATGTGGGCTACCTGTCAGCCAGGAGAAACTATGGCACACGTGCTTGCCCATTTATACCATATTTTTGCTCATACCAGTCTACCGCAGGAAATAAAAACTGATAATGGCCCAGCTTACACGTCAAAGGCCTTTCAGCACTTTTGTCAAGAATGGGGCATAACCCATGTCACAGGCCTCCCTTATAACCCTACAGGCCAAACTATAGTGGAACGTGCTAACAGCACACTGAAGGTGATCCTTGCTAAACAAAAAAGGGGCAGGGGCCCCGTCAGACAGAAACATATAGATCTGGCACTGTATACATTCAGTTATCTGACATTTACAAAAAATACCGAGTTAACATGCGCCATGAAACATCTTTTGTTCCAGAAAGGACAGTTACGTGTCCCACACCCGGTTAAGGCTGATGTAGGGGTAACCGGAACAAGCTGTGGTCCAGGAGGGAGAAGTATGGACGGGCCCGTATGAAATAACGATTTGGGGAGAAGGGTATGTTTGTGTCTCCACAGAACATGGGCCACGCTGGTATCCTATCCAAAGGGTCCAGGTCCTTCCACAACAGCAACAAAAGGAAGAGGAAGAAAAGAAGGAGACCCAGGAGGTGACCGAGGCGGAGGAGAAGCTGAGCTAAAACCATGCAGCTGCTCTGTTTTGTGCTGGCTGTGCTGTCTTTTGGGGGTGAGGCTTGTCAATATGGCCAGCCTCATGGCCTCCCTGTCCAGGGATGTACTTTTGGCCTCCTGTTCCACTGTGCCTTGTTTCTCAGCTGTTGTGACTGTTGTTGACTCTTACGGAGGGACTATTTTGGTGCAGGGGCTTAGCTGGCAGGACTTTAAGATTGTCAAGTGGACTTCCAGTTGTGTCACCCCCACCCCTTGCTGTGCTACCGGACTGCGCTGGGAAACCATTGAACACCACCTGCATGGCCTTGTGGAACGGGGTGTTTTGTCAGCTGACGGTGAATTGATGTGGGATATGGATCGTGCCGACCATGGGGGCTTTTCCCCATAGGATGTTGTCCTGACTTATTGAACAAATTGAAGAGTGTGTCATGGTGGGCTTGGGATTGGAAATTGATTATTGATTTTTGGATTGCTAGTCTTTTGCTTTCTTGCTTTGTTATTCTGTATTTCCATGGGTATTAGACATGCTGTTAGCATGTTGAAAAAATTCTTTAAGTTTGTTCAAAGCTCAGATCACACTCCAGCGTGAGTGTGATGTGCAAAACAAAGAAGGGGCTGTGTGAGGATCACAAAAATATGTGCAAGATTGCAAGTGGTGATGTCGAGGCACAGGGAAGTGTGAGGCCCGGGAATTAGTTGGGTCACATGGAAGTCAGAGGATATTGCACCGTCCCTGGCCAGGGGATATTGCGTTGCTCAAGATTCTTTTACGTGGAATACCTCAGGTTCCCGACTAGTGTCTCCACACCCTGGGGCCTTCATGCCCTTGTAATTGCACTTCCCCTCTCACAATTTACCTCCCCTCTCACAGTTCTGCTCAGCTGGGCTGTGTCACATGTGGTGTGTGGATCTGGGGTAAATATAAGTCCCAATCCTTGGAGGGAGAGAGAAGCCTGCCTTAAGATCTGGCTGTAAGGCTTCCTGAGGGAGACCTCAATAAACCTTCTTTGCATATACCTTTGAGCCATGACTTTTCTGTTCTGGAGAAAATGCCAGTGCCTTCTCCATTAGGGTAAGTAACTGGCTACCCCTTCAGGCAAGTTAGGAGAACCCTGACATAACTCAAATGGTAAAAGAGGCCCAAAAAGCCAATGAGGAGAAGAATGCCTTAAAAAGTCAACTTTGCCAGATGGAAAAAGAATCTCAAAAGCTTTCTGAAGAGAATAATTCCTTCAGAATTAGAGTGGAGCAAATGGAAGCAAATGACTTGATGAGAAATCAAGATACTTTTAAACAGATCCAAACAAATGAAAAAATAGAAGGCAATGTGAAATATCTCCTTGAAAAAACCACTTACCTGGAAAACGCATCCAAGAGAAACAGTTTTAAAATTATTGGACTACCTGAAGGCCATGATCAAAAAAAGAACTTAGGAAGCATCGTTCAAGAAATTCTCAAGGAAAATTGCCCTGATATTTTAGAACCAGAGGGCAAAATAGAACTTGAAAGAATTCACTGATCACCTCTTGAAAAAGATCACCAAAAGAAACCTCCTAGGAATGTTATAGCCATGTTCTGGAGTCCCCAGATCAAGGAGAAAATATTACAAGCTGCCAAGAAGAAACAATTTGAATACTGTGTAAACACAATTAGGATAACTCAGGATCTAGCAGCTTCTACATTAAGGGATCGAAGGGCCTGGAATATGATATTCTGGAGATAAGGGAGCTAGGATTAAAACCAAGAATCACCTACCCAGCAAAACTGAGTGTAGTGTTCCAGGGGAAAATATGGTCGTTTAGTGAGGTGGAAGACTTT
>CM053583.1:335075589-335108985 GCA_028627135.1 Pseudochirops cupreus
ATTTTCCTGCAACGTTCTTATTTCTCTTCCCAATTTTTCTTCCACTTCCCTTATTTGGTTTTGAAAATCCTTCTTCAGCTCATCTCTAGCTTTAAGGCATTCTTCATGTTTATTGGAGGCCCCTGGTGGGGGCGCTCTGGCTGTGTTCTCCTCCTCCCTCTCTCTCCCATGATCTTTCTTTTCCCCAAAGAAGGAATCTAGAGTTTGGGTGCTCTTCTTACTTTGCTTCTTATGCCTAATCTTAGTCATGGTTGTTCAGTCCGAGATTTTTTTTTTAAATCTCTGTGGGGCTCTGCTTCCAGAAGGGAAAGCTCTGTCCCAAATCGCTGGGTCCTCCCAGCTGCTGTAGCTCTCAGGAAGGTGCTGGGACCCTTCCTGCTTACTTCTGGCTTACTGGATAATGAAGACTCCAAAACCGAGGCCCATGACGGTGATCCGGATCCAGGCCGCTCAACGCGAGAGCACTAGCCTCAGAACAATTGCTTAGTCCCCCTGCTGTCTGCAGGCAACGGGCGGGAAGCTGCAATGTGGAGGCGGGGGCAAAACCTCTGCCTTTCACTTTTCTGCTCTGGAGGCCTTTTGGCCAGACTGCTTTACTCTCCTAATTTCGTAAGACCCGCTGACCTAGTTCTGAACGCTGCTCGCAGCTGCTGATAATCCGCTCACCAGAGAGGCTCCTCTGCTCCTCCCATCCAGCCTCCCCCAGGGCACAGCTGCGGCCTCAAGCCAGGCTGGTTTCGGTTCGCAGTGCTGATATGGTTCCTCGTAGCCGGGCTGACTTTAGTGGGAAGTATCTTTGTGTGCGTTTTGGAGTTCTAGGATTGGTTTAGTGTCCTATTTTATGGGTATTTTGGGGTGGCTATGTGAGAGCTGCGATATGTTGCTGCTGCTATGCTGCCATCTTGGCTCCGCCCCCCTCTATATATTTTAGAAATGATGCCTTTATCAAGTGTAATGCTAATGCAGATTTGAAGATCTTGTCTGTCCCTTACTAGACATAGGGGCATACTTCCATATTGTGAAGATAAACTCTGCCCCCTAATAGGCTGAATGTAGTCACATGGAGCCTTTGGTGGGAGGAGTTTGCTGAAGGGAAGCAGAGCCCACAGGAAGCTGGTAGCCAGAGCTGGAGTGACGGTGGGAGAGAGAGGTGCTCAGGCAAGGAGAGAGAAAGGTATGTGAGTAAATATTGATCTTGTGTTGGTTTGTGGGAAGGCTGAAGGATGCTGTGGCTCTCAGCGTTATTATGGCTTTTTAATATCTTTGGTACTATGATGGAATTGGCTTATGGGTTTTGGGATTTGGTTCTCTGGTGTCTAAATAAATGCTTCAGTTCTGTCCTCTATATGGAGAGTTTGGTATTTGTTGTGATCAAATGTCATGTGATATTTATACTCACAGTCTTGATTATGATCATGGGCACTGTAAATATTGCATTGGTGCTAGGTTGTAAAAATTCTTTCCCAATTTTCTGCTTCCCTCCTCATCTTGGTTGCATTGACTTTGTTTGTACAAAAACATTTCAATTTAATATAATCAAAATCATCCATTTTGCATTTCATAATGCTCTCTATCTCTTGTGTGCTCCTAAATGCTTCCCTTCTCCATAGGTCTGACAGGTAAACTATTTCTTGCTCTCCTAGTTTGCTTATAGTATCAGCCTTTATATCTAAATTATGTACCCATTGTAACTTTAACTTGGTATATCTCAGCCTGTGGGTTGCGACTCCTTTGGGGTTCGAATGACCCTTTCACAGGGGTCACAGACAGTCTTGGGGACCGAGACACCGCTCCTCTATCTGTCTCGAGGCAGCTCCACCCACATGTAGATACGCTCACATATGAGTATTAAAGGGTCGTGGCATTAGGAAGGTTGAGAACCACTGGTATAAGGTATAAGATGTTAGTCTATGCTGAGTTTCTGCCATACTATTTTCCATTTTTCTCAGCAGTTTTTGTTAAATAGTGAGTTCTTATCCCAGAAGTTGAAGTCTTTGGATTTATCCAAGCATAGATTACTGTAGTAAGACTATAAATTTAGATCTGCATTGATAGAAGCAAGTTTCTTCATTAGATGCTTATTTCCTATAACCAGTGACAATTATATGTGCTGTCTAAAAAGCATTCGTAGACCACAATTTTTAAAAACCATTTTCCAGTGAACGGGTACTCATTTTGTTTCCAATTTTTTGGAATAGTTGGTTGCCCCACAAGGTTTCCATCTTTTACACTGCTGTCATCTCTCAACCAATTACTTCCTCATGAAAATTAGAAACAAAAAAAATCTCTCCTTGTTGGTTCTAACACCTTTTAAAGGGTGAAATATTCCTTAAGACAAGTCAAGAAATTATTAGTGGCTTTGTTTTCAGCAGAGAAAAAGCTCTAGCAGTTGCATAGAGAACTGAAGACACTCATCATTACTAAATTATGACTCCTTGCGTGGCTTGGTATTCTCTTTCCTGAATTTATCTTTTTCTTTTTTCTGACCTTGTGATCTTTTGTATATTCTCAATGTTGTTTTTATTTTTGCAGCAGATGATGACCTTCGTTCAAATGGTCTCTTTAGAACCAGAGGGCAAAATAGAAGTTGAAAGAATTCACTAATCACTTCTTGAAAAAGATCCCCAAAAGAAAACTCCTAGGAATGTTATAGCCAGGTTCCGGAGTTCCCAGATCAAGGAGCAAATATTACAAGCTGCCAAGAAGAAGCAGTTTGAATACTATGGAAATACAATCAGCATAACACAGGATCTAGCAGCTTCTACATTAAGGGATCGAAGGGCCTGGAATATGATATTCTGGAGATCAAGGGAGCTAGGATTAAAACCAAGAATCACCTACCCAGCAAAACTGAGTATAATGTTTCAGAGGAAAATATAGTCATTCAGTGAGGTGGAGGATTTGAAAGCATTCTCAAGGAAAAACCAGAACTGAATAGAAAATTTGACATTCAAACACAAGAAGCATGAGAAGGTAAACATGGAAAAGAATTCATAAGGGACTTATCAAAGTTGAACTATTTACATGCCACCATGGAAAAATGAGAATTGTAACTTATGAAACTTTTCTCAGTATGAGAATAGGTGAAGGGAATATAAATGTATATATACGTATACATACACAAATGTCTACATAGGAGGGTATATATGCATATGAATACATATGGGAGTGTGTGTATATATGTGTACATAGACAGAGGGAGCATGATCAATTAAATAGGAAGGGATGATATTTTAAAAGGTGAAATTGAAAGGTCAGAGAGATATAGAATGAGAGGAGACAGGGAGAGACAGAATGGGCTTAATCATCTCATATGGAAGAGGCAAGGTATAACTGTTACAATGGAGGGGAAGAACAGGAAGGCAAAAAGGGAATGGGTCAACCTTACTCTCATTGAATTTGGCTTGGTGGGGAATGACATACACTCTGAATTGGGTATCTTGCCCTGCAGGAGAGTTGGGGGGAAGGGGATGAGAGAGGGGATGATGGAGGTGAATACAGGTTGGGGGGGAGGGTTGTTAGAAGCACCCACTTCTGTAAAGGGGCAGGGACAAAGCAGATGATAGAACAAGGGGAGGGCGGGATAGAAAGGGGGGTAACATCATCAGTGCTACACAATATTTCCATTGTGGAGATGTTCTACGTCACTACACATGTATGGCCTGTATTGAATTGCTTGTCTTTCCAGTGGGGGTGGGTGACAAGAGAGGAAGGGAAAGAATCTAGAATTTAACGTTCTAAAATCATATATTAAAAAAAATATATATATCTATATCATGTTTCCTCATTCTGGTTCATAATCTCATGAGTATATCTTATTAATATACAAATCCATCATTCTCTTTTTTTTAGCTGTATTGTTCTTTGGAATAACATATGCTCTTCCAGAACCATGTCAGCCATGCATTTCATCTCTAGAATGCTAGTGAGATCAGGTTTGCATCTGTGCATTGAGATCTTTGTTCTCATTAGTATATATGATGTAAATATTTAGAGGTGGCTGACATTTGTAAATTATTTTCTACAATAAACATATTTATAATCATACTTTGCTGGAATGTGTAGAAATTACAAGTTGCTATTTTCTGTATTTGTTCCAATAATAGATAGTATTAAAAAAAATTGACTCTATAATGTAGGCTTTGTAGCTCTTTTCTAACCAGGAATATCTCATGACTATGTGAAGATCATACTAAATTTCTTGAGAAACAAAACCACAAAAATAACTTGTAGAGGGGCCCCATTACTATTAATATCAAGTGAGGATTAAAATCAGGAGATTTATGTTCAAAGTTGTTCACTGCTTTCATTTGTGCCTCCTATGGAAAGATGTAAATGAAAGTGAAATTCTGTACGTGATAATGTCCTCCAGATGTTACTGTTTGCAGCTAGTCAGTCAATACTGGGATTAGTACTGGAGATACAAAAAGAAATAAAAAACAATCAATCCTTGCTCTCAAGGAATTTACAGTCTCATGGGGTAAACTGCAAACAAATCTATACAAAAGAAGTTATATACAAGACCACAAGAAAAAATGCTCAAAGCCAAGAGACAGAGTGTCTTTTTCATGGAATAGCAGAAGGATCAAACTTCACTGGATCAAAGAGTATGTGGTGGGTATTAAATTGTAAGAAGACTACAAAGGTAGAAGGAGGCTAGATCATGAAGGGCTTTGAATGCGAAACAGAGGATTTTTTATTTGATCCTGGTGGCAATAGGGAGCTATTGGAGTTTATTGAATGGGGAGTAGGGGGTATGTGTGACATGGTCAGACTTGCCTTTTAGGAAAATAACTTTGGTGTCTGAATGGAGCATAGTTTAGAATGGGGAGAGGATTTGACACAGGTGTATCCACTTGCAGGCTTTTGTAGTAGTCCAGGTGTGAGACATTGAGGGCCTGCACTAGACACGTGGCCCTGTCAAAGGAGAGAATGGGGAATATTTTAGAAATGTTGCAAAGATGAAATAGCTGGCCTTAGTAACAGAATAGATATAGGGATATAGACATAGTGAGAAGTCAATGATAACTCCTAGGTTGTGAACCTGGGGGACTAGGAATATAGTATTGCCCTCTGTTGTAATAGGGGAGGTCAGAGTGGGAGAAGTTTTAGTGGGAAAGATAATGAGTTATGTTTTGAATGTGTTTAGTTTAAGGTTGCCTACTGGACACAGTCTGAGATGTCTGAAAGGAAGTTGGAAATGTGAACTGGAGCTCAGCTGAGAGGTTGGGGCTTCAGAGGTAGATTTAAAAATCATCAGCATAAAGATGGTATATAAATTCATGGGTACTGATGAGATCACCAAGTGAATTAATACAGGAGAGAAGTGAAGAGAATTCAGGACAGAACCCTGGGGACACCTACAAATTAGGGGGAATGATTTGGAAGAGAATCTAGCAAAGAAAACTGAAAAGAAGTGGTCAAAGGAGGACAGGGTGATCAACACAGTATCAAAAGGTACAGAGAGGTGAATGATGACAACTGACATTCTTGTAATTCTTGAAAATTTGCCAAGTTTTTCACCTACATTATCTCATTTGTTTTCATAACAACAGTGTTGGGTAATTAGCACAATTTTCATTACTGTTGTACATGTAAGGAAGTTGAGATTAACTAAGTTTAAATAATTGGCTCATGCTTACATAACTAGTAAGTGGCGAAGACATTATTCAGACCCAAATTTTCATGACTTCAAAGCCATAATTCTATTCAGTGTACCATTATCCAGATTAAACCATATAGTTCCCTGGGTGAGTACGTCAGTATATTCAGTGATCTCATTTTCCCAAGTAGCTATAAGTTGCTTTGGGATTTGTCTGAGAAAGCTATAAGGCTTTCAGACTTATTAAGAGACGAAATCAAAATTGTAGAGAAAAAACTGACCCTTGTTTTTGTCAGCATTTTTCATTTCAGTGCTTCTGTATTATATCTTTTTTTTCTTTTTGGAGGGGGGAAGGTAGGGCAGTTGGGGTTAAGTGACTTGCCCAAGGTCAGGTGGCTAGTTTTGTGTTAAGTATCTAAGGCCGAATTTGAGCTCAGGTCCTCCTGATTCCAGAGCTGGTGCTCTATTCACTGCGCCACCTAGCTTCCCCTTTCGTATTACATCTTAAAACCTTATAAACATAATATATGTAATATATAGTTTTGTTTATGGAATTAAAACTTAAATATCTTTTGTTACCTGCCTATTGCCCATAGCTTACTCTCCTAAGTAGTTATTATTAATGATATTGTTAGCTAATACTGTCTTCTTAGAATATGAAATTTTCTTTTGTGAATATTTATTTCTGAGCATTAAGGATAAGGTTAAATTACTTCCTAATGTATATAATGCTTTAACCCTTCATTGAATTTGTGATCTCAGCTACATAAGTATTCCCTCCATTGGCATAAATTGCAGTGTATTCATACTTTCCTGTCTTGTGTATCTTTTGTCTAGTTTCTTTCCTAGATGCTCGAATAAGGATCCAGCAACTAACCTGGATTTTTTCCTATAGGTCTTTTTGCAATGAATATGTACCATTGCCTGACTTAGGTTCATCATCTATCATGTCTTGCTATCACCTTACTACTGGAGAACCCTGATTTCATTTGTCTTTTTTTCTTCTTATTAATTAATTTATTTTTAGTTTTCAGTATTCACTTACAAAAGATTTTGAGTTCCAAACTTTCTTCCCATCTCTCCCCTTCTACTACCCGAAGATGGCATGCATTCTTATTTCAATCTGCCCTCCCTCCTATAATTCCCCTCCCTTCTTATTCCCTTCCCCTTCTGTTTTCCTGTATGGCAATATAGATTTCTATACCCCATTGCCTATATATCTCATTTCCCAGTTGCATGTAAAAAACATTTTTTAACATTTGTTTTTAAACCTTTGAGTTCTATATTCTCTCCTTTCCTCCCTCGCCACCTACCCTCATTGAGAAGGCAAGCAATTTGATACAGGTTACTCATGTGTAGTCATGCAAAACACTTCCATAATAGTCACATTGTGAAAGACTAACTATATTTCCCTCCATCCTGTCCCATCCTTCATTTATTCTATTCTGTCCTTTGACCCTGTCCCTCCTCAAAAGTGTTCACTTCTGATTACCCCCTCTTCCTATTTGCCCTCCCTTCTATCTCTCTCTCCCCCTTCTTTTATCCCCTTCCACCATGCTTTCCTGTAGGGCAAGATATATTTTTATACCCAATTGAGTGTATATGTTTTTCCCTCCTTAAGCGAAATTCGATGAGAATAAGGTTCACTCATTCTCTCTCACTTTCCCCCTCTTCCCCTTCATTGTAAAAGCTTTTTTCTTGCCTCTTTTATATGAAGTAATTTACCCCATTCTACCTCTCCCTTTCTCCTTCTTCCAGTATATTCATCTCTTTTACCCCTTAATTTTATTTTTTAGATATCATCTCTTCCTATTCAACTCACCCTGTGCCTTCTGTCTATATATCTATATCTATATCTATCTATTACCTCCAACTACCCTAATAATGAGAAAGGTTTCATGAGTTACAGATACCATCCTTCCATAAAGGAATGTAAACAGTTCAACTCTAATACCGTTTTGTCAGGGTTCTGTTTCAGAGTACCCTAACTTACCTGCAGGGGCAACTGGTTACTACCCTACTTAATTGATGCTAGCGTACCTTTTAGAACACGGCTCTGAGGTCCAAACAGAAAAGGTTTATTAAGGTCTCTCTATGGGGAAGCCTTACAGCCAGGTCTTAAGGCAGGCTTCAAAGATACCTGCGAGGCTTAGATCTATATATACCCCAGATCCACCTACCACACGTGACAGAACCCAGCTGAACAGAATTGTGAGAAGGGGAGTGCAATTACAAGGGTATGAAGGCCCCAGGGGTGTGGAGACGCCAAACGGGAATATCAGGTAACCTCACACAAGAGAGTCTTGAGCAATGCAGTATCCCCTGGCCAGGGACAGTGCAACATGCTCTGACCTCCACATGACCCAACTAATTCCTGGGCCTAAAACACTTCCCTGTGCCTCGACATAATTGTTTGCAACCTGCACATATTTCTAATCCTCACACCGTTTCATGCTTCTCTTGAGTCTTATATTTGAAAGTCAGTATTTTCTGTTTAGCTCCAGTCTTTTTTCAAGAATGCATTAAATTCTTCTACATCATTGAATATCAATTTTTCCCCCTCATGGATTACACTTAGTCTTGCTGGATAGGCGAGTCTTGGTTTTAATCCTAGCTACTTTGGCCTCCAGAATATCAAATTCCAAGCCCTCTGATCCTTTAATGTAGAAGTTGCTTAAATCTTGTGTTATCCTGACTGTAGCTCCAAGATTGGACTGTTTCTTTCTGGCTGTTTGGAATATTTTCTCTTTCACCTGGGAACTTTCGAATTTGGCTACAATATTCCTAGGAGTTTTCCTTTTGGGATCTCTTTTAGGTGGTGATCAGTGGATTCTTTCAGTTTCTGTTTTACCCTCTGGTTCTAGAATATCAGGGCAGTTTTCTTTGATAATTTCTTGAAAGATGATGTCTAGGCTCTTTTTGATCTTGGCCTTCAGTAGTCCAATAATTTTTAAATTATCTCTCCTGGATCTATTTTCCAGATAAGCTGTTTTTCCAATGAGATATTTCACACTGTCTTCTATTTTTTCACTCTTGGTTTTGTTTTATAATTTCTTGATTTCTCATAGAGTCATTAGCTTTCATTTGCTCCATTCTAATTTTTAAGGAATTATTTTCTTCAGTGAGCTGTTGGACCTGCTTTTCCACTTGACCAATGCTGCTTTTTAAGGCATTGGACTAGCCTTTTGGACCTCTTTTGTCATTTGGTGTAGTCTATTTTTTAAGGTGTTATTTTCTTCAGTATTTTTTTGGGTCTCCTTTACCAAGCGGTTGACTCATTTTTCATAATCTTCTTGCATCACTCCTATTTCTCTTCCCAATTTTTCCTCTACTTCTCTTACTTGATTTTCAAAATCCTTTTTGAACTCTTCCATGGTCTGAGGCCAATTCATATTTTTCTTGGAGGCGTTTGATGTAGGAGGTTTGACTTTGTTGTTTTCTTCTGGCTCTATGTTCTGATCTTCCTTGTCACCACAGTAAGATTCTATAGTTTGATTTTTCCCTCTTTTTGCTCTTTTTCCCAGCCAAGTACTTGATTTTTAAACTCTTTTTCAAGGTAGGACTCTGCTTTTGGTGTGGGGGAAAAAAACACCCCAAGCTTCAGGGATTTTGTGCAGCTGTTTTCAGAGATATTTCTAGGGCCCTGTAAGTTTTCAGTTCTTCCCAGATGGTTATGATCAAAGAAGAGGTGTTTACTCCTCTCCTGGTCTGTGTTCTGATCTGTGAGTGATCATAAGCACTCTTTTCTGCCTTGGAACTATGAAGAGGATTCCCTTTCCCCCTACCGCAAGCACTGCTGTTCCAATGCTCCTTGCTCAGGACCCACACCTAGGTCCACGACCCAGGTCCAGGCACATGCAAAGCAAGAGAATCCTGCCTCAGTGCCTGCAAAGAGATCCCTGCAATCCTCTCTGTTTGGCTGCTTGATTTCCCTGCTGTCTGTGGGCCAAGGGCTCCAGAGTCAGCTGCTGCTGCTGCAGCCACCCTGCGGCTGAGGGTGGACTGTGTTCCTTTCTCACCCAGGTCCAACAGACCTTTCCTACTGACCTTTTAAGTTGTCTTTGGTGCGTGTTGGTTGGGAAGTCTGGAAACCACCATAGCTACCAGTGATTCAGTCCCCTGAGTCCTGCTCCAGGTTTGTTGGAACCTGGTCTGTGCTGGTTTTGTGCTGGACTCTGCTCCTCTCTCAGCCTGGTGCAACAGACCTTTCCTGTTGACTTTCCGGGTTGTTTTGGGCTGGAAATCTGTGGGTTCTGCTGCTCTACAATTTGTTTAGAATAATTTTTACAGATATTTTGAGGTGTTTGGGGGAGAGCCCAAGTCCTTGCTTTTACCCCACCGTCTTGGCTCTGCCCCCTTTTGTCTTTTTTAAAAATTAATTTTTATTGATATCTTTTATTTTAATATTAGCCACATTTCTCCCATTTTCTCTTTCCCTTCCTAGTGAGCCATTCTGCATAACAAGTAATATTTTCTAAGGAAATAAAAAGAGTAAGAAGAAAAAAAAAGTTAAACCAATCAGTGCATTTAGAAGGTCTGAAAATATATGAAATGTTCCACATCTGTGGGCCTCCCACCTTTGCAAAATAGTTTATTCACAAATATCTTCTTTGGGGCCATATTTATTTTCCTCCTCACTTTGAACAATCTTGTCAGGTTTTCATAATTTTTCTGTTTCTTCGTCCTCTGTTAAAGATACTGGTATTCAGACTGTAATTATCTTTCGGGTAGTCTTTGTTCTTTTCTTTCATTCCAGTGTTTTATAAGAGAAAGTGACCGAGTGTCCAATGATGTGATGTTTTTTGATGTTTGTTGTGAGTAATGAAGCCCAAACCACCATTATCTTTGTTTTCTTCTCTCAGGAATACTTAGGTTGCATCATTCAATTTAGTTTGAACTTCCTTTTGTTTTTTAACATATCTAGATAGTAGCAATATGGATTTTGTCCAGCTTTTTCAATACTCTGTCCTTTTATTTGCATAAGACAAGGATATCACTTTTCAAGTATATTTTGGATATAAACAGTAAAGTTAATATTTGTAGCTGGTCTGAAAATTGTGAGTCCTACATTCCTTTTCTTTCATTCCATTATGATAAGATTGGAAATCGAAGGGGAGTATTTATTTGTATTTTTTTCCCTATGGGCTGCCATCGTGGGTTGTGTGAACTGAAGTGCCTTACTAGCCAAACTCCTAAGCTGATAAGGTTACATATACATCTATGTATGTGGCCAATAAATTCATCATCAAATGGCCATCATCCTGGTGATGAATCTATATATATTTATCTAAGTTTCTTTTTAGATAGTAGACTCAGTCTATTTCTAGGACCTCTACTTTTAAGTCTTTTCAGTATAGTAGAACTTGAGAAGTTTTAATTCTGCTATTTTAAATTTCTCAAACCCAAAGACACCTCTATATGTGGAGAACATATTAGAATAGGAATTATGGGAGAAATATATATTTTACATCAATCATTATTTTTGACTGCTGTCATTAGAACTGAATGAAACATAATATGAGAAAATATATTTATTTGCAGAATGAAGATTAATCTTAGTAGCTCTAGGAAGTTTAAAAATGCTGCTTTAATCGTCTACTTTTTCTGTTTCCAAAATGAAACAAGATATTAAGAACTGTTAAGATAACAAAAATGTATTTGAACTGGCAAAGTATAATAAGGATTTCAAAGTTATTTTCAAGTCTAATAGAAAAATAATATTCCTCCATGAAAATTGAGTAATTTCTTTTTGTGTTTTGTTTTTTGGAGGAGAGAAGGCTGGGCAATTGAGGTTAAGTGACTTGCCCAAGGTCACACAGCTCGTTTTGTGTTAAGTGTCTGAGGCTGGATTTGAACTCAGGTCCTCCTGACTCTAGGGCCGGTGCTCTATTCCCCATGCCACCTAGCCACCTCAAGTAATTTCTTAAGGAAAGCACACCAGTATACCACATAAACAATTGGGTATTTTAATATTCCATAATGTAGTTGTAATTTTCTTTTGTGAAGTATATATGTATGTTTACATCTCCATATATGTTTGATAGTTTTTAAATTCTTTCAAATTCTTTGATATTTTCATTTAAGTAAAAAGTTCAAACAGTTTTTAAAAGAATGATAGACTATCAAAGTTAACTTAATATAGAATTATTATAGAAATACATGGAACCTAAGTTAATTCAAAATTAAAGTTCCTATCAAAGTTGCAATGTATTATTGTGAATGTGAATATGAAATCTTTAGTATTAGGAAATACAGATTATGTATTGCCTGCTCAAGTTTAAGGAATTATTGCTGTTTTCCAGTTCATTGCTACAGCGAACAAAAAAGGCAAAAAGTCAACAGTTCATCCATTATTATCTTAATACTACATTTGTGTTTCCTGGGAACATCAGGTTTTTTAGATGAAAACGAATCAAGTCGTTTTTGACCAAGGGAATAAGATTGCCACATTTAAATGACAAAATGAAAAAGCTTAATTTTGTACTTATACTTAATACTTATGCTTATACTAATATTTAAGTTATTAAGTATATTTGTTAAAAACAATCTGTTGTATGTAAAGTTTGTATATGAAAATTAGGAAGTAAAAGATGACTTGGCTGAAGTACTGAGTAGTTAAATAATTTTTTATTTATTATAAAAATAATTTTTTCAGTTTACTTTTTCAACTTGAGAGTTTCTCTGTTATAATTAAGAATAACTTTATAATACAATGGTATTTCCAGGAGAAAATATTTCCTAGTACTCTGTTTTGATTTTCTAGAATTAGACTGGTTTAAAAGAAAGCAATAAAAACAAAGGAAAATTGTTGTTAATGAAACGAAATCGAAATGGAAGATCTCCTGCAAATTGAACTGTATTTCTTTTTTCCTGATCCTTTATTCAGCTTTAGAATATTTCTATAATCATTTAAAGTAGTTACTTAAAATTTTTTCTTTTAGCAGTCTTTAAATTTAAAAATGTATTCTAGCTCTTCCCTTTACAATTGCAAAATAATGCCTTTTAAAGGGTAAGAGATCTTTTAAGTCAACTGCAGAAATTTCTTAAGGTGTTTGTAAGATAGATACTAAGTGTCATTTCTTTGTCGACAAATTATTTTTTATGAGAAATATTAGAATGGATTAATACATTAATATTAAACCCTGTCAGACTATTAAGAAGCTGTATGTCCCTAGCCTTTCACTTCTTTTTCATGCAATTAATTTGCCTTCTTTATTATTACTGTTACTGTCATTATTACTAATATCACTTTTAACAATAACCTTAAACCAAATCCAGATAGGATTGAAAGAGAAGCTATTTTTTTGCTTGTTTTTCCTTTAGAAAACAAAGTGGCAAGCAAGGTTATGTTTGGATGAAAAATAACTTACTGTTGATGAAGTTTTCTGCTTGATTTAAGTTTGATGATAGCTTTTCTCACCTTACTTTAATTGCTTTTTTGTCACCTGGTAGTTACGAATTCGAGAACTTGAAGGAGCCTTGCAAGTAGAAAAGGAGAGCCAAGCAGAAGCTGTGGCTGATTTGGAAATGATCAAGAATGAGTTCAAAGAAGTTGAAAATGCTTATGAGCGAGAAAAGCTTAATTCACAAGAGACCTTTGCAAAACTAAAAATGTAAGTCATTTTACAGTAACATTTTCTAAATTGTTATATTTTATGAAACATGTAGAATTGTGATTCTATAGTGTTTCTTGACAATATTCTCCTTAAAGTGAGTAAAAGACTATATAAACCAAACTAATAGCTTACTACCTACTTCTACTGTGCTATATATTTTTTTGATGTTCAGAGTATCATATATTATCTAGTCAAAATGTAATTTTAAGCTTGGAGCTAATTTTTTTGGTGTATCCTGTTAATTACATTGGGTATTCCTACAGAATAGCATCATTTTGTCATAAAACTCTTTCTGGACTACCAAAATTGATCATGAGGCTTACTTTTAAGTAGTATATTTGACTTCCATTATCCTTAAGAACAGTCATTCTCAACTATCATTCTCTGATGCTAAGATTGCTAATATAATAAATATTATGGTAGTATGATTGCTAACTTTATCACTTTATTAAAACTGTTTTTTTCAGGGTCTTTAAAAATTGTCAAATCCAAAACCTTTTTCTTATTCCTGTTCTTCCTTGTCTTCTCCATAACATTTAACACTATTGGCTCTTTTTTCCTTCTGTATACTGTCTCCTCATTTGTGCTACATCACAGTGTCCTCTTCTAGTTTTCCCTCTTACTTGTTTGATTTCTTTGTCTCTTTTGGTGATTTCCTTGTCCTTAACGTCCATGAGTATTCCTGAAGGCTTATTAGCCTTTTTCACTCTATTTTCTCCCTGAGAATTAAGAAATTTTCCACTATTTGGGTTTGGGAAAGATAGAACTTTGTATTTTTCTTCTAAATTATTGAGAGTATAATTTTAAAAGATTAGATTTATCTAAATATTAGATCTTACCTTTTTGGAATTTAGAGTCTCATCTAATGCCATTTTCCACCAAACTCCTATACTATTTTCACTTGGTAGGTGACTCAGTGGTTAGAATGCTGGGCCTGGAGTTTGGAAGACCTGAGTTCAAGTACGACAATGGTCCCTTCATAGCTGTGTGATCTTGGGCAAGCTACTTAACTTCAGTCTGTTTCTTCATTTGTAAAATGAGGAATAGTAATAGTACTTACCTACCAGGATTGTTGTGAGCGTCAAATGAGACAGTTTGTATAAAAAAACACACAATGCCTGGCACATAGTAGGCTTTCCATAAATGCTAGCTTTTATTGTAATTATATGTTATTATTATTATTGTTATACATTTTCAACTATTTTACTTAAATGTATTTTGTTTTATGGAACATTACTCAACTATTTGCATTTGATTCTTAATTTTCCTTACCTAATAATCTGTTTTCCTGGTCAACTTTTTTTATGGCTCTGTCAGCATATCACTAATGTTCCAGGGCTATACATTATAATCCATTCACAATCTTCTCTTCTTGTGTGATTCTTGTTCCTGCCATCCCAGAAATCTTCCACAGAGTTTCAACCAGTGTTTGTGGAGCTTTCTTCTAGTCTCTGAACATGGTGTGTGATGCCAGTGTAGCATGGGGGCCATCTATTTGTTGTTGTCTGTCACTCTTACTACATTACTAGATCATCTCTGTTTACAGCCATAGACCTTACCTTTTCTGCAATTTCTTTTGATCAAATTGTTATTGCTCTTATGCTGCACACAACTCATTTCAGAGATTTGTTGCTATGTAATATCAAGGGAAGAATGTTGATGTTTAAAAGCTGGATTTTTGTTTCAGGAAGAAACTTGGAGTTACTGCAAGTACTGTATGATACGTCACATGTAGTTTAGCTCATTTTCTTCATTCTATTTTGTTCTTTGTGCTTTCATTGCTCATCTGCATTGTCTGCCAAAGCATGCGCTGCTGGACCCGTTCAGTGAAGTTTTAAATTTAAGCTCATATCTTAATCTAGACCAGGAATTGGCAAACCATGTCCCATGCACGGAATCCTGCCTGCTACCTCTTTTTGTATGGCCTATGAACTAAGAATTCTTTATATATTTTTAGATACAAAAACCTTTCTTAGCTCATGAACACTGCAGAAACAGATGGTGGTCAGGATTTGGTCATGAGACTACAGTTTGCTGACCCCCTGGCTTAGCTGACAAGCATTTTTAATCAACTTGATTTTTTTCTATATGAATTGTTACATTGAATTCTTTCCAATGGTTCACTGTTTTTAGGGAATTTTGAATTTGCATTGAACATCCTTCTTGAAATTGAAAAACATGTTTGGTGGATATACCTATCCTTGTTTTATGCCTTGCTTGATATTAATATCTGAAAATTGAAGAAATTTATTCTTGTTATTGAGAACTTTTGTATCATTATATAAAATATGCATGGTAGACTCCTTGTTGGTGTTTTTTTTTTCTGTTTTGCTTTGCTAGAATAGCATTCATTTTTATATTCAGTAAGCATCGTAGAATATTATATTACCTGCATTTTTAGATGTTTATGTAACTTGAAAGATGTATTCTTCTGTATCATATTCTTCTCAAGTGCCTTGCTCTTTCTCATATTTTCACCAAGGATATCCTTGATTTGAATATAGATCATTCTTATAAACAGTTTGTAGAGTTGAGAAAGTATGAACATAGGCTACTAATTATTGTCTGACTATATTTGGTTATAATTCTATATTTGATTCATTATTTTCCCCATTTTGAGATATCTTCCTCTCTTTGAGATATATTTAGAATCAGTTACTCACTGCCCTCAAAACTGTGTCACCTTCAACTCAGATCTCTGTTATATGAGCAAAAATACAATGTTGATATGTGGTTTTCTAAGTCAGTTTTAAGACCAGGGATCCATATATATGGTTTAATGATTCCCTTTCTGTTTGAATTTCACACTGCTATGTAGCATCTTGAGATTATGAATTTAGAATTCAAATATAGTGACATTAAAATTCCAAAATTATTGAAGAGGAGTTTGATGTAGAAGTGGTAACTAATCTTTTCCATTTTTTTCAACTTTAATTTTCATCTTTAAATGCTTTGAGGATGGTCTCAATTGGTTTTCATGCAGAGTCTCATGCAAATCTATTTTTGTTATGGTCTTATGATGCATTACTGTTCATGATCTTAGACTACCCTTCTCTGTAAGATTTTGCAGATGAGTTCATATTTTATATTGAAGTTTCAAGTACTTGAAGCAAGAATTAAGGATTTGATATTTTTAAGGTTCTTTTGTCTTCATTATACTGGTGATTGCTCTATACTTCTTGAACAAACTGAGGAAGTGATGATTGTTTAGTGATTCAGTGTCTTTTCTTTCATTCAGTTCCTACTCAAGATGTTAAAAACTTGTTCAGATATATCAAGTTGGAGCTATTTTAGGTGCACGATATATATATTTTCTTCTCATTCTTATTTGTTCTTCTCGTTTGCTGTTGATATTGAACTTTGCTTTCATATGTTGATGGAATAAATTTATGCTGTTGTCTGATTTGGAAATGGGTCTGATTATCAGTAATCTATCATTTCTTCTGTGTTAAAAGATGATCAGTTTACTTTTTGTGTGTGGTATTTGTTGCTCACCATTTTGAAACTTTTAAGCATTTATCATGATCAAGAGACTTTGGTATGCCTTTCTTAATCCTGAGTCATAATTTCCACCATATTTTGGCATCTTCCGGTGGCAAAGGCCTTAAAATATATTCTGATGTAATTTGGAAGTTTTATTGAATTCTTCATAGAATGTCTGTCCTTCCCCATTTTCTGTACCTGAATGTGGTTCACAAGCTGCACTTAAAACATGATAGTTCTTTTTGTTCATGCTTATCATAAACACTGAAATATGCTTTTATGTGATTTTTTTCCCTTAAATTTAGACACATACGGTAACCTTTACAGTTTTCTTGATTTGTCTCTTTATAGAAAACCTGTAGGCCATCCTTCAATTCAGCTGTAGCTTTCATATATTATTTCAATTACAGTGAAAATGGTAATCTGTTACTGGGGACCCGTGCTCAAAATAGCATGATAGAATCTGTCAGCTAACTGCTTTTGTGGCATAGTCTTCAAGAACCCAGTGTCACCTCTATGCCATTAGAGTAGGATACTCATGGTGGATTATTTGATAATTTTGACAATTAATGCCTTATAGTATAATCTGAGATTTATTTGGAATTGTCCCTCTCTTTCTATTTGCTTCATTGTTTTTTTGTATAAATTTAGTTCTTGTTTTCTCTAGTGTTAAATTTGTATATTAGTTTGGCTAGGATATTATGGAAGCACAGCCAAGAACACTGAATACTCTTCTAATTGGTCACTTATTAATTTATTTATATTAAAACTGCTTTTTATTTTATATTAAAAATACAGCTTTTATTTATGTTAAAACTTTAATAAAAGTTCTTTTTGTGTCTTCTTAGATCAGTGGTTCTCAATCCTCCTAATGCCGCGACCCTTTAATACTCATATGTGGGTGTATGTGCATGTGAGTGGACTTACCTGGAGACGATAGAGGAGCAGTGTCTCGGTTCCTAAGACCATCAGAAATATGTGTTTTCCGATGGTCTTAGGTGACCCCTGTGACCCCTGTGAAAGGGTCATTCAACGCCCAAAGGGGTTGCGACCCATAGGTTGAGAACCGCTGTCTTTGATTATTCTGATATAGTTAATTATCATTAATTTGATTATTTCTTTTAAAATTTTATATGTTTCATTAATTTTTAAATTTTTAGGTAAGTTTTTATTGATGTCTTTGGTTTTTCATGTCATCATAGTTTTCCTTCATATCCCTTCACCTTTTCCTGACGGAGAGCCATCCTATATAACAAATAGTATTTTTTAAAGACAAAAACATTTTCTTCTTTTTTAAAGGAAAAAATCAGCAATACTCATTATATTGAAAAAGTCTAATATGCAATTGCAATACCTCTGCTCCTCTCTTCTGTGTGAAGGGATGGGTTGGGCGCATCCTCTCATATCTCTTCTTTTGAGCCATGCTTATAATTTAAATTTTGCAAAATATGTGTGTGTGTGTGTGTGTGTGTGTGTGTGTTTCTTTCTGTTTACATCATTGAGTTAATTTTATAGATTTTTTTCTTGCCCCTACATACTTCACTTTATATTAATTTATGTATATCTTTCCATGGTTCTCTGTATGCACTACATTCATTATTTTTTACAGCACAATAACATTCCCATACCTTCATGTACCACGCTTTGTCTAGCTGTTCCCCAATTGACAGACATCTACTCTATTTTCAATTTTTTGCTATTATAAAAAGTGCTGCTTAGTTTGGTATATATTGGGACTTTACTCTTACCAGTGGCTTCCTTGGTTTATTTTGACAAAACAGATCATTTCCTCATAAACTACTCTTGCTTCTTCTCCTATATGACTGTCAAAAGAAGAGATTCAGAAGAAAAAGACAGTTTTGGGAAGTAAACATTTATTGAATGTGAGGTTGTCAAAAATGGAATTTGTATTTCTGGACCATAATTTTAAGTATAGGAATGACAGACTTCTGGTCAGGCACATGGGAGACAAAGTGGCACTGTAAGTTATCATTCGGAGGTCTTTTCCACCTCTGCTCCAACTGCCTTTTTACCCTGCAGATTTCTTCACTTCTGTGGCCAGCCCTTTCTTTCTATTGATGAGTTCTTATATAGAATCTCCATTTGAGAAAGTGTCTGGACCAATTACAGATTACTTCTTTCCTTCTTCTGCTCCTGACTTATTGGATATTTTTCCTTCCCATTCCCTTTGTGACAGTAATGCAATATTTACAATACCCATGGTGGTTATGAATATGCTGGTATAGTTTTGAATCACAAAATGTAGCAGACTCTCTACATGGAAGATGGAACCAAAGCCTTTATTCAAATACCAGAAAACCGAGTCCCAGAGCCAAAAAGCTGAAGTCATTACAGTAGCCACGAAGTTGATACACATGGTTAATGCAGTGAACACCCACATTTCCAAGTCTTCACAACAGAACAGGCTCCCTCAAGCAGGGATCCTCCTTTCTCACTTACCGTAGCTCCTCAGCCTGGTTCTTGGAAGTTCTTAGCAGAAATTCCCAAAGGAAGGTCTCAGCAAAAGTTCCCACAAGGAAGTTCTCAGAAGAAGTTCCCAGAAGGAAGGTCTGAGCAGAAGTTGAAGCCTCCAGATGCTCACTGAGAGAAATTCTGACTGTCCTGCTCCTGCTCTTCCTTATATACGGTATAGCTCCTCCCCATTCTGCCCCTTCCTGTTACATCAGCAACTTCCTCCCAAGGTGTTAACTACTTATGTGTTAATTAAATAGCTTAAACAAGGTGTTAACTTAAAACAAGGTGCTAAGTACCTGCTTACTTGCCAATACAAAGGGGCAGGGAAGATCTTCAGATTCCATTAACGTTGCATTGTATCTTATCTTCCCTAAGTAAAATGTAAACTCCTTGAGTGTAGGAGCTGTTTCTTTTTGCTTATATTTATATTCCAAATGTTTAGCTCATTGACTGGTACATCATAAGCTCTTCATAAGTGCTTTATCTTTCTACCTAATAGTTAACTAAAAAGTACTGACTGGAGTCAGAGGAACTGGGTTCATATTCCATCTTTTACATTTGCCTCTTATGTCACCTTGCTGAAATAGTTTAATCTCCTTGCGCATTAAGTTTAATAAATAATGAGGAAGGCCTCTGAGTTTCCTTTAAGCTGTAGATCTCTCATCTAGTGACCTAACAAAAGCTGGTAAGAAGAGGTTCACCTGATGTCTAAGAAATCAAACCAGGATGTTAAATTGAAAAAGAAGAATATAAAACTGCCTATGTGTATTCCTCAGGTAATGTACCATGCAGTCTATAGTGTAGCTTTCACAGTTATAGCGTGGAAAGTAGAGCAGTAGAGATGCCCAGTATTTCATAGAAAGCAAAATCCCCAAAAGAGACCAGTAATCAAATCCATGGGCTCTGATAACTATATATAAATGCACAGAGTATATGAAACAATTACAATGAATTAGAAATCCTAAAATAAGGAGGCTTTTTCAGTCTCACATATATTACTGAAACCTATTATTGGACCATGGCTGTAAAATGGTGTAAGTTATTTTAAAAAAGAAGGTTAAGTAAAATGAGGTGGAGTTGGGATGCAGTAGCATTGTATATGTAGAAAATATACTCATGTCAGATAATAAGGGAATCAGCTAGGGAAAGCATTGTGAAAAACATTTGTAAAAATGTTGTAAAAAAGCAAAACAAAAGTTATATTGTATTGGAATATGTTACAGACCACCTGGACAGAAAGAGGAAACAGATGAATGCTTGAGAAACAGATCACAAGCCAGGCATAGAGGCATGATATGGTAGGGGGATATTAATTGTCTGGACTTCTGCTAGAGCTTTTTCTCTCGCAAAATAGAATAGCTAACAATTTCATGACTTCACATAATGATAATTTTACCCTCCAAATAGTGAAGAAACCAACAATTAGAAATTCCATTCTGGCTAATATCTTGGGAAGGAAATAACCATGTCATGTTACAGTTTTTAATAATGAATGAGAGGAAATATAGGTATATTCTAATGTGCTTATGGGAGAGTATATTTCAAAGGGCTCAGTAAAAAGATGAGTAGGGTTCCATGGTTGAAATTCTGGCAGAAGAAGTTAGCTTAAGGTGGTGGTAATCAGTCTTTCAAGAATGGCATACTGTAGCTATAAAGAATAGAAATTCTTGTGAGCAGGAAAAGAATGGTAGTTGTTACAAGCAACTAAATGTGTGGTGGCACAAATATGTTTACAGCCCAACTTGCTCAGCTGAATTTAAAGGAAATGAATGCAATCCCAGATAATAGAAGATGACTACAAAAGTATAGTGCTATCTTGTGAAAGTAGTGTTAGAAATTCAAAGAAAGCTAAGGATGAGGAAAAAAAAAACCTTTAAAATCTATGTTCAGGAAAAAGAGAAAGTGTGTGATAGTTGCCTAGGGTGGGATGATAAATGCTGAAGGACAGAAAGCAGAGCTATACTATTCCTATTTTGCTTATCTTTTCTCTGCCACTGAGAATGATTTTTGACTTCAGAGGAAGGCAGAGATAGCAAATAGGTAATTTATGTTTGTGTTAACTAAGAGGATAGTCAATAAACAGAGCATTTAACTGCTTTTAATCAATTCAAGACCCCTGCCAAAGTGAACCAATGTAATGGTAATTAATTTAAATTTGAAGACCCCTTTTTGTTTTGTCAAGTAAGCAGGTACTTATCCCTTAGTAACTAATCAAACCTTTGTGGCTAAGAGGTAGAGGGGTGTGAACTCTGTCTCCTGTTGTTGACATAACAGGAAGGGTTTGGCTGAAACAGGAAGCCAGTGCTTTGTGTGTATATAAGATGAGCCCCAGAGAGAGACAGTCAGAATTAGAATTTTTTTCTCCTGGTGGGCTCCTGGTGGAGGAAGCAGAATTTTCCCAGCATCTGGAAGCTGGGCTGCTACTTGCTGGACTGAGAACTGAGTTGGAGTTTTCTTGAGACCAGAATCTGGTGAAGGCTGAAGTTGCTTCCGAGAAGGCCACCCAAAAGACTGAGATTTCTTGCCAAGAAGGCCACCTGGAAGGCTGAGATTTCTTCTGGGTCGTAGGGCCAGATGAACTGCTAGAAGACTAAAGAAGCATGACCAGGATAAGATTTTTTTGTTTGTGGCTTGGTTGATCCTTGAGCAGAAGTTGTGAATGTTTTGAGATGTGCTGGACCCTGTGAACTTCATTGTGTAGCAGGAACTGCCCAGAGGAATGGATAATGGACCTGGGAGCTATCTGCTTTTGAATCCAGGTGACTGTTTGGTGGATTCAGGTAGGAGCTGGGACCATGGAAAGGGATCCAGGGAATCTGAGAGACCACCCCAAGTCAAGATGAAGAAAAGGCCTCTCCTTGAATATTGAATGCAGTGATGAAATTGAAGTTTACTAGACACTGAGGGGTGGAGGATTTGTGTAATTGTCTAATGATTGTATTTAGTGATTAACAATACTTAGTGACTGATTGCTAGATAAGTGACTGATTTAAGTTAACTTGTGATTGCCCCATGAGTGGAAGACTGACTATTGTATTGTGAGATGACTGAATGACTGAGTGAGGAGGCAAACCTCCTTAGGAATACCAGATGATTATTCTTTTGTTCTTTGTTCCAAATACTGTGACCACTTTGGTGAAAACTATGTGGCCATTTTAATGTTAAGCTGTTATGAACGCTATATTGTTATTTTCTGTGATAAGATGTAATGTTGTGAATATCATATTGTGATTTGTTGTGAATGTTGGCCTTGATTTGTTATGGAATAAATGGAATGTTCAGTATGCTGTGTAATCAAGCCTTAAAAGCTGTTCACAGTAGCATTTTTTTGGGAAGCCGCTCATGCATGGTGTTACAACCGCATCCTGAGATACTGAAAGATCTGGCAGTCAAAAGTGCTGAACCACAGTTGGTTATCTTTCAGAGATAGTAAAGTATGGGAGGGATTAGAGAAGGACAGAAGTCCTGATTTTTTCAGGGAAAAAAAAGGAAAATTAATAGGCCATAGGCCTATGAGCTTGACTTTGAATAGTGGAAAAGTTCCAGGGTTAATTTGATAGTTATAGACCATCTAAAAAGGAGGTGGTAGTAGAGAGCCAACACAGCTTCTTCTAGAGTGAGTTATTCTAGATTAATATAATTTCTTTTTCTTTTGTTTTGTACATTGTTACTAAACTTCTGGTAAGTCATGGGAAGATTATTGATGCAATTTTAGTTTTTCATTACTATTCTTGTGGACATGATAGTAAGATACAGGTGAGATGATAATACAACTAGCTGGATTTGAAATTGGTTGAATGACCAGATCCAAAGAATACTCAGTGATGATTTGATATCAGCTTGTAAGCACATCTTCAGTGGAGTACCTTATAGTGTATTCACATCTCTGTAACATTCAACATCATTAACAGTTACTTGACTCAGTGGCATTGCTGTATTTAACAAATTTGCAGAGATTACAAAAATGAACAATATAGTTAACTCCAAAGATGGCAGTGTCAGAATCCAAAAAAAATTTTGACAGATGAGAATACTGGGATGAATCAAATAAGATGGATTTTAACAAGTACAGAGTTGTAGATTTGGGTTAAAAATATCAACTAGAGAGGCATGGCTAAATAGTAATTTGTATGAAAAAGAATTTGGCATTTAGTGTGCTACAATGTCATAACTTAATAGCCAATATATGTATGGCAGCCAAGAAAGCTAATATGTTCTTAGCATGCATGAAGAGAGGCTTAGTGTCCACTGTATGAGAGTTTATAGTTCCACTGCACCCTTCCCTTCTCAGACCATGTCTATATTATTGTATTCAGTCTGGGCTAAAAAAATCTACACACTATTAAATAAAAATAAAATTAAAAAAATAACATAGTTCTGAGTAGGGTAATCAGGATTTGAAGGGCTTCAAGTTCATGTGTTATGAAACAGAGGAAATGGCAGAGTTTAACATGAAGAAGGGAAATCTTGGCAGGGCTGTGATATCCTTTAGGTGTTTGAAGGATTGTCTTATGGAAGATGGATTACATTTGTTTTGGTTGGCCTCAGAAGTCAGATCTTGGACCAAGAGGTAGAAGTTGTAAAATTACAAATTTAGGTTTGATGTAAAGGAAATTAAAAAAAATTAGAACTATCAAAAAGTGGAGTAGGCTGCTTTGGGAATTAATGAGCTCCCTCTTACTGCAGGATTTTAAGTAAAGGCTGGAAGATCATTTCACGTGTGTGTAGTAGCAGCCATTATTGTTCAGGTACAGGTTGAATTATACAACCTCTGAAGATCTTTGCAATGCTGAGATTCAGTGATTCTCTTAAAAAACAATTAAAACTGTATAATATCACAACTAACAGCATATCTCGTTTTTAACTTTCAAATCTTACCATTCCCTAACTAAAAGGAAATAAGTATGTTTTAACATTAGAAAGCCATTGATGGTCCATCAGGGCCAGTGATCCTAATGTCACTTTGCGAAGAAAAGGTAGTTATTGGACTCTCAACACATTATAGAAGACCTATGGTAGGAACCCACTGAATCAGGTCTTTGAGGAGATTATCATGCAGTAAAATGAATTGCTGGAGAAATTATATTGCCATCCAGTTTTCTCTAAAAACCTAAAGCACAAGCCAAAAAATAAGTCTTTGAGGAGAGGCCTGAGTTCAGTCTAGGACTTGGCTGCATATGGAATGATGCTTAGCTATAAGAAATGGCACAAATGACCTAAAACAGTAGTAGCACTGGGCAATTGACAGCATTGCACCAGGTATTACTCTCTGATATGGTATGTATTTTCTCTCTTTCCCCCCACTATTTAGATGACCAACTGTGCTGATTTGCCTGGTTTGAGCTGCCAGCTGCAAGATGTCAGTGGTCCTCACTTCTCTCTTTGCTACTAGTGCACCCTTATCATTTCATCTGGTTTGTGGATCCACTTCACTCAGGTCACCTGCACAAGATCAGCAAGGGTGGTGTATGCTTGTCACCATTTCCCACCTGTAAACTCATTGAGGGTATAGAGTGTATACTGTAGACCAGTGGTTCTCAACCTGTGGGTCATGACCCCTTTGGGCATCGAACGACCCTTTCTCAGGGGTCACAGGAGTCGCCTAAGATCATCGGAAAACGCATGTTTCCGATGGTCTTAGGAACTGAGACACCACTCCTCTATCTGTCTCCAGGTGGGTCCGCCCACATGCAGAAACGCCCACATACGAGTATTAAAGGATCGTGGCATTAGGAAGGTTGAGAGCCATTGCTGTAGGCAGTGTCTCTTATTGCTCTTAGTTTTCCTGGTGTAGACTAACTCCTCAGTACATATTTGTTAATGTTTACATTTGGTATTTTTCATATTCAACAAATAACTGACTGAAAAACCTCCCTACTCTGTGAAATTAACTGAAATGGGTGCCACCTCAGAGTCAGTCTCTGCAGACACTTCATCACATTTCTAATTCAAATCTTGGAGATGATTTAACTTCTCTATAAGGTACTTCACATGTTTGATGACCAGCAAATGTCTACCTCATGTTCTCTTAATCTTTGTGATTCAGAACTGCTTTCTGCCTGGGTTCCAGTTCTTATCTTTATCTACCTTTTTTTCCACCATACCCTCTGAATCCCCCTCTTTTTCCCACTCCCTTTTGGAATTCTCTTTCATTCTAGAGAACTTCTCATTCTTTGGTACTCAAGGAAACCTAGATTTCTTCTTAAGATAACATACCTCTAAGGCTGACTGTTCTTTTTTTACACCCTCTGACACATAGTGCTAGGAGGAACAATTTTCATTGTACTTGTTCCTTATTGTCCCTTTCAAACTCTCTCTTTCTGCTACTTCCACTTATTATCCACCTGTCCTTTAAAGTTCACTTCAACCTGTATAGATAAGTCACTGTGATTTATTGAATTGCCAGTCACTCCTTTCCTCTTATTATGTTCAAATGTCAAAACTTTATTCCAACATCTCTCCATGTTGAACACATAGCCTCTGTTTCCAGAATACTTCAACCAAGTTTAGGTGTCATACACTAGGTACCTCTCCCTCTATCTGCCTGAATCAGTTGAATTTACTTCAGGTCGTAGAATTTCTAGTTATGACTCTAGTTTAATTTCAAGGAAAACTGACAGAACTTATTAAAAATGTGGAGAGTTGGCCTAATCAATGATTATCTAAATCAAATGCCAAAAGGATAAGGAAGATACATGTGACTGAAGTCAAAACTGCACAGTATTTGAAGATTGCTTAGCAGGAGATTAAGGGCCACAAATTCTGTAAACTTTGAAAGAGACACTAAAAGATGAATATGATTTGAAGGAAAATGGAAGAAAAGTACTGAAGACAACCAAAAACTGGCCTCACTTTTGGATGGCAGAGAAAGCACAGAAAGCCACCTGTTTCAATAACAGAAAATGAAGAGGATTCCCCTTAAAGAACTCATGAGGCTCCTAAGCCTCCTTGCAGAAATAGCTGTAGAAACTGCCAAGATATTGAAATTGATGAAATTGAAATGCTGATAACAGCTGATAATGCTGATAAAAATGTTGATAAACAAAGCTTCAGACCCAGCTTAAGAAAACCTCTTCAGGAAAAATGCTCTGCTAAGTATCAGTGAAGTAGTCTGTTTCCTTCTTTCATTTTCCTTGGGATAATGTGGATATTCATCCAGGATTTACTCAAAAAGTGATGGGATCCAAAATAGAAGTTTCTCTTTGACACACATGATGGGGAATTGAAGCTATCTTGGTTGGCCCTAGTTCCAAGTTAAAATTGATCATCATTATCAGCAGATTCTGTATTTGAGAATTTGCCTACTTGGTAAAATTTGTAACCCTCCAAATCAATTATTCACAGGATTTTTTTTTTTGCCTTTTTTTTTTAAAGGGGGAAGGCAGGGCAGTTGGAGTTAAGTGACTTGTCCAAGGTCACATGGCTAGTAAGTGTTAAGTGTCTAAGGCTGGATTTGAACTCAGTTCTTTGTGATTCTAGGGCTTGTGCTCTACTCCCTTGTACCACCTAGCCACCCCTATTCACAGGATTTTTGTGGTCATTTATGAACATATGCAGTGAATTGAAAAATTTGAGCTGCTTGGCATGCGTGTTCCCAGTTGAAGTTGAATAAGACAATGCTCTGTCTTCTTGTTGCAACTCTCATACTGTAAATAAGTATCCTTTTTATGTTTGTTTAATGCCATGTTTTTCACATTTTTGTGGGTGATTTTGCTGTTTAAAATGGCCACCAAACATAATACTGAAGTGTTGTTTGCTGTTTCTCAGTATAAGGTTTTGTTATGCCTTACAGAGAAAATAAATGTGTTAGAAATGCTTCTTTCAGCATGAGTGATAGTACTGTTGGCTCTAAGTTCAATGTTAATGAATCAACAATATAGTACATACAGGAAAAAGAAGAGTAAATTTGTGAATATATATGTGAGGTTGCTCTAGAAAGTGCTAAAGTTAATGTGACCAGAGGATCACAGGAACCTAGCCCTGTATTTCCACCTAGGAGCACTGATTCCATATTTGTTAATTCAATATTTCTGACAACTTTATACGCATACCTACTGTGAATGATGAGAATCGACTATACTTGTAATAGAAGGCATGGTTCAGACGGTAAAAGTTTGGCAAGTGTAAGCAGATGTATGTGAAGTTAAGGACTCTCTGCTCCTAAAATAGGAATTATAAGGACTGAAGTTGATGGTGCTGCATCTTAGCCTCAAATATTTTGTTAGGAATATTTTCCCAGGGTAAGTATAATTAAGTAAGTGTGTATGTATTCAATGGAGAATGTCTATACTCTTGGTCTTGATAGTCCTCATTTTCACCAGTTTTGAGCCTACTTTATAATTACTCATCAGTAGCCAAAGAGAAGTGTTCTTAGGATTTCTTAGAGTTACTCTTAGACAAAAGAATTGTTGTCCCCCACATCCAGTATTCTATCTCCTTTGTAAGCTTCACAGCTTGCCTGAAGTATACTCCCTCTTCAAAGTCTTTTTTTTTTTTGCTTTTTGGAGGGCAATTGGGGTTAAGTGACTTGACCAAAGTTACATGGCTATGTAATTGTGTCAAGTGTCTGAGGCTAGATTTGAACTTGGGTCCTCCTGACTCCAGGGCCAGTCCTCTATTCACTGCGCCACCTAGCCGCTCCTCTTCAAACTCTTTAAATTCTTAGATTCTTTCAAGACTTATCCCAGATACCATCTCCTATAGCAAAACTTTTCTGATACCCTTAGTTGTTAGTATTTTCTCTCCCTTTTCTAATTATATTGTATTTATTTGTGTAAATGTGTTTCTCCTGTAGGAAGAACATAAGTTTCTTGAGGGAAGGAACTAGTTTTAAAATTTGTATTTGTCTATACATAATGACTTAGACATAGTAGATTCTTAATAAATACTTGTCAAGTAAATTGTGGTATCATCTAGAATTAGTGTTGGTTATTTATTTGACCTGAATTCTATGTGTTGCCATGTCTTCACTGAACATACTTTTATACTTCAGATTCTGTTTCCAACCTGGAACTTCCAAATTCTTGCCCTTGACTTTCTCATTGATGAGTATTCATGTTATTGAAACTGGATCCAGAACTGCCACACTACTCCTCAGCCATCTTCATGCCTAGCCCTGGCTCTGAAAAAAAAGGAAAAAAATCAATAGCATCAAGTTTCTCTTAGCTACCATTCCTTTAGCTTCCCAGGATTCCTCTAAGACCCTCCCCAAATATCACCGTCCCTAGAAGGTCTTCCCTAGTCTTTCCAGCTGCTAGGCCCTTCCGTCTGAGATGGCTTCCAATTTCCCCTGCCCGTGTGTTGGCCTGCGGTGTCCCCTGTTAGAGGGGCAGAGGGTGGTGACCATTTCTGCCTCTGTAACCCCAGGGCTTGTTATGTCCGATATGTAGTAAATGCTCAATCAGTTAATTATCAGTTAATTACAGTTATGTGTTGTCTTCCCCTATTTTTTAAGCTTTTGATGGCATGGCCTGTCTTAGTTGGCTATATTTTTATCCCAATTCTTAGCATAGTGCCTGACACATAGTGTTTAATATGTGCTTTTTCTTTCATTTATTCATGTCTGTCTTTTCCATATTATTTAATTTTTTATTCTGACCTTAAGAAACACCAAATAAAATAAGCATTTATATGTACATTGCAGAATAGGAAATGATTACACTTGAAACTGTCAATCTGTTATGTAGAGCTTGCTTTTTAAAAAAATATAATAAATTTAACATGTAACCCTCAAACTATCCTGCTTATTTGTTCATCTTTTTGGTCTTTCTTCTGTATTCTTCCCATTTGGGGGAGGAGAGAAGGAGATACTTTATCCCTAACCCTCCTACTGTAGTTCACCTCCCTCTCCAAGTGAATGAAAAGAAATCCAAACCATAATAATAATGTGCATCATTGAGCAAAACAAATTCTCATGTTGGTCATAGCCCAAAATATGTATCTCCTTGTACCTTGAGTCCATCACTGTTCTCTCGGGAGGAGCATGGTATTGTTCATCATTGGTCCTCTGGAGTTGTGGTTGGTTACTACATTGATCGTATTCTTAAATCTTTCAAAATTGTCTTTTACAGTCTTCGTGTCCTCGTAGAAATTGTTTTCCTGTTCTTAACTTCACTGTACGTATTTTTTCCCCAATTCTTCCTTGGTCCACCTCTTCTGTCATTTCCTACAGAATAATATTATTCTGTAACATTCATATACCACAACTGTTCAGCCATTTCCCAGTTGTTGGTACCAGCTCAATTTCTCCTTTGCCACCACAAAATGAGCCACTATAAATGCTTTTGAACTTATGTATCCTTTCCCCCTTTATTTGATATCTTTAGGGTATAGGCCTAGTGTGTCATATTGTTGAACTAAAGGACATGTACAGTTTAGTGACTTTTTGGGGCATAGTTCCAAATTACTTTTCACAATGGCTGGATCAGTTCACTGCTCCAACAGCGTATTAATGTGTCTGCTTTTCCACAGCCCCCCAACATTTGTCATTTTACTTACTGTTTTCTTTCCCAACCTAATGAATATGAGGTAGAACCTCTGAGTTTGCATTTCTCTGAGTATTAGTAATTAGAAGCATTTAAAAATATGATTATTGATAGCTTGGATTTCTTCCCTAGAAAATAGCCTTTTAATATTACTTGACAATTTATCTGTGGGGGAATGACTTTTATTCTTATAAATTTGAGTTAGCTCCTTATATATCTTAGAAATGAGACCCTTATTCGAGAAACTTGTTGCAAAGCTTTTTCCACTTACCCATTTCCCTTCTATTTTGACTACATTTATTTGTGCTAAAACTTTAAAGTTTTATGTAATCAAAATTGTCTATTTTATTTTGTTAGCCTCTCTCTCCCTTCTTTGATCATGAGCAATTCCACTATCAATAGTTCCAAAGGTAATTCTTTGCTTTTTGAATGGGTTATATATAATATGACCTTTCTCTAACTCATATATCCATTCGGAACTTACCTTGGTATATAATGTGAAATATTTGTCTATACCTAATTTCATTCATTCCTACTTTAATATTAAGTAGTCACTCTGAATATTGCCCTCCATGTTCTACTTTTCTTTATATAGGCTCTGTAAGTCTTGTTTTTCTGAATTCTTCATATTCTATTATTCCTTATGGTATAATAATAATTTAAACATTTATGTAACTCAAGTATTTCCAAATTATTTGACATATATTTATTTTTCAGATTTTTTATTATTAAACCCCACCCAAAATATTGTGACGAATCTCTTGGTACATAAGGGACATTTTTTTTTTCTGTCATTCACCCCATAAGGGCATCAACCAAGAAACATTTATTAAGCTCCTAGTATCTTCCCCTTTAGGGACTAGGGCTACAAATACAAAAATAAAACAATTATGCCTTACGGAGCTTACATTTTGTCAACCAAGAAAACAGACACATATACAAATAAATGTCCATAAAGAAAATATAGAACAATTGGAGGACTGGACTAGTACCTGAAAGGATTTTGTAAAGCCACCTTAAAGAGGTAGCTCTTGAGGTAAGTTTTAAAGGAAACTAGGGATCCAGAGAAGTAGAGTTCAGGAAGAAGCGCATCATTAGGCATATGTAAAGATGGCATTTCATATGTAAGCACGAACTAGTAGGCCAATTTGACTGGAATGGATTGTGTGTGAGGCTTGGGAAAATAGACTGGGACTTTATTTTTGTCTTTCTTTGTATGCCTAGTGTTTAACATTGTGTCCAAACATGGGAATTGCTTAATAAATGTGTGCTGATTGATTTTATTGGAGTCAGTTTGTGATGGTCTTTAACTTGCAACTAGAGAAGTCTGTATTTTATTCAAATAGCAATAGGGCAAGTAACATAGGTAGACTTCTGGACGCAACATCGTACTAGGAATCCAAAGTTGGTTTTAAATTTCTTTTTACTTATCTTTGCAATTTTACTCTTTTAATGAGTATGGATGGAGAGTACTTCTATGTGAATTCTACAATTCTATTATTTTTACTTTATTTGAAAATGGTCAAGTAAGACAATTCCTTAGTGTTGAAGAAACTTCTAAGCTAATGTGGTATGTCCATCAAAAATAATTTGGAGGCCTAACCAGCACCGCCAAATCTATTTTATTTATAACCCCAGGCACAGTACAAACATATAATAACATAAGGGGAGGTGCCATTTCTTTAAAATCTTTCATTTCAGTGTATAGAATCCTTTTTATTAAAAAAAAAAAAAGAAAGGTAACCTTAAATGCCTTATGGCATGAAAACATGATATATAGTACATCTGTCAGTTCTGTTAAGGGTGTATAATAGCCATTGACAAAAGTATATTTGAAAAACCTTCTTTCACACTTTACTTTTTCAGATTAGAAAGAGAGTATTTCTCTAAAAACAAGAAACTAAATGAAGAGATCGAGGAACAGAAGAAAGTAATTATGGACCTCTCAAAGAGACTTCAGAGTAATGAAAAAAGTTTCAGTGAATTACAGGAAGAGCTAGCAATGGTAAGGATAAAAAAAATACCCTATGGTACTTACTTTATTGGGTCAAAAGTTGATGGGTTGTGTTGTTTTTTGTTTTTCGTTTTTTTTGCCATAAGCTAAAGAGTTTTATGAAAATAACTTTACTGACATGCTGAGATAAAGTTTAAAATGGTTATCTTAGATATGCTAGATTAAGTCATATTAACTAATGAATATCATAAGTCTCACTAATTTGGGTTTCTTTTGTGTTTGGGAGGGGAGAGACTAGTATTATTTAGTGAAATATGTCTTAAGGCATGGAATTAAAAAAAATTAAATGCAGTGCAAGTTTTCTTTCCTTTAAAATATACAAATCTTAACTTCTCTGAGGTTCTCAAAGAGTATATGGGGTAGTGGAAAGAGAACTGGTAAAGATTTAGAAGAATTGTATTCTCTACTACAGTTATTCTGTATGACTTTCTTCGAAATTTTACCTACCTGGACCAATCTTAATTGGCAAAAACCAAGATGGTAGACTAGATAATCTCTGAACATTCTTTCTACTTAACATCGAATGATCTGTGACCTTGAAGTTCTCCTGTACTTCCTTAATTTCGTTGCTCATGCCATATCTGCTTCCCCCATTCAGTTTGCTTACTTTTTCTACAGAAAAAAGAGTATAGCTGGTAGTAGATGATAGATCATAGATTTAGAATTACAAGGAATGTTCTAGGTTACTTGGTCTAAACCCTCGTTTAACAGATGATGAAACTATGGCCTAGAGAGGCTAAGTAACTAGTTCTGGGTCATACATGTAAGAACTGGGATATGAACTTGTGTCCTTTGATCCCTAAATTCAGTGTTCTTTCCCCTGCCTCATGTTTTTCCTTGTTTCACTTTTCTGTTAGTATTACCCATCTTCAAGATCATCACTTCATTGTCAGTAACTTTTATCACCAAAGATTTTAGTATGTTTCAAGTAAGTTTACAGTTTTTTGTCTTTATAGCTTCCTTGTTTAAAGGAAAGCTCTCTATAGCAACTCATACCCAAATGAAATTTTTTTAGTTCTATTTGAATTGCCCCCATTGTCTGATTAACTTTTGGTTGCATCCTGGCTATGATTAGGTATATCTGGTGTACTTTGAATTTGAGAGAATTTTTGGTAGTTTGTATGAATTTGAAATTTGGTCATAGAGCTTTAGACACAATGGTGGGTTGTGCTAGACTCTCCTTTCCAACTCCTGTCTCAATGTCATATGGGTGGGGAAAATTATAATTTGGATTTTTTTTCTGCAAACTCCGAATCACAAAATTTCAAAATTGGAAGAACCCCCAGAAGTTATACAATTTAACTTTGACCTGGATAAAAATCCCCTCTTCAGTATTTTGGACATGTGATTATCTTGCTTTTATTTATTTATTTTTTCTTTTTTTTTTTTTAATTTAAGTTTTATTATAGTTTGCATCATTCATTTCCACAAGATTTTGAGTTACACATTTTCTCCCCATCTTTCCCCCACCCACCGCCCCAAAACAGCCATCCCAGTGTGTCCCCCCTCCCCCAGTCTATTCTCTCCTATGTCACTTTTTTGGTAGGGCAGGATGGATCTCCCAACTGTAGTGCCTGTGTATCTCAAGTTCCAGTTGGATGTAGTCAATAATAATAATAATAATTATTTATATATATATATAGAGAGAGAGAGAGACACACACACACACACACACACACACACACACACAAAGATAGATAGATAGATACACATTCATAACAT
>CM053583.1:335109485-335125930 GCA_028627135.1 Pseudochirops cupreus
TCCAGAAGGGAAAGCTCTGTCCCAAATCGCTGGGGTCCTCCTGGCTGCCGTAGCTCTCAGGAAGATGCTGGGAGACTTCCTAAATACTTCTGGCAGACTGGATAATAAAGACTCCAAGACGGAGGCCCAAGACGGTGATCTGGATCCAGGCCGCTGAAGGCGAGAGCACTGGCCTGAAAACAATCGCTAAGTCCCCCTGCTGTCTGCAGGCCGCGGGCGGGAAGCTACAAAGCAGAGGCAGGTGCAAAACCTCTGCCTTTCGCTTTTCTGCTCTGGAGGCCTTTTGCCGGACTGCTTATGTCCCTCTTTCACAATCCCCACTGGCAGCTGCTGCTAATCTGCTCACCTGAGAGGCTCCTCAGCTCCTCCCGTCCAGCCACCCCGGGGCACAGCCGAGGCTTCAGGGCAGTTTTCGGTTCGCAGTGCTGATATGGTTCCTCGTAGCCGAGCTGACTTTAGTGGGAAGTGTCTTTGTGTGCGTTTTGGAGTTCTAGGATTGGTTTAGAGTCCTGTTTTATGGGTATTTTGGGGTGGCTATGTGAGAGCTGCGATATGTTGCTGCTGCTACCGATTATCTTGCTTTTAGATAGTAGGCTATAGGGAAGGAAAACCCACACCTCCCAAGGTATCTCCTAAGACATTGGATAGCTTTAATTATTAGGACATTTTCCTTCATATGACACCTAAATCAACCACTAAAATTTTTATCTATTGCTCTTACTTTTTGCACAAATAGAACAATTGTAATCCCTGTTTAACATGACCCGTTCTAATCCCTGTTCAACATGACATAAATATTTCAAATGCTTAAAAACAACTGTCATTATGTCCTCTTCCTTCCCATCAAAGTCATTTATCTATACACAACATTCCCAGTTTCATCAACTAATTATTAGTATGGTATTATTTCAAGGCCTTCCACCATCTTGGTTGCCTTTCACTGGACACATTCCATCTCATCAATTAAACAGGCATTTGTTAAGTACTTACTGTGTATCTGGCACTATGCTAAACACTGGGATTACAAATTAAAAAAAAAATGAAACAGCGTCTTCTCTCGACAAACTTATAGCCTAACAGAGAAGACAAATGCTTTTAAGTATATGCACAGTAAATATAAATATATTCATGTTATATTATTCTCATGACATATTAATATATATCAGTTATTTATCACATATAAGAAAATATAAGTATGTACAGAATAAACATATTGTGATGCCTTATTTATTTAGTCTTTTTGGAGGGGGGAAGGCAGAGCAATTGGGTTAAGTGACTTATCTAAAGTCACACAGCAGGTAAGTGTTAAGTGCCTGAGGCTGGATTTGAACTCAGGTACTCCTGACTCCAGGGCCAGTGTTCCATTTACTGCACCACCTACCTGCCCCTTGGGCTCTGTTTTAAAGACAAAGAGGTTCTTTGAAGTAGAAATGAGTGGAGCATGTGTCTAGTGATGGAGCATGGTCAGTGCAAAGGCATGGAGAAAACACGTAAGAAGCAGAAGGCCAGTTTGGCTGCATAACAGTGTGTTCCAGGAAGGGGGACAACAATATAGTAAGATCGGAAAGGTGGGTTGGGGCTAAGTGAAGAATTTTAAAAAGCTAAACAAGGCCACTGGAGTTGATTGAGTAGGGATAGTCAGATCTGCACTTAAGAAATATCACTTTGACGTCCATGTGTTGGCTAGACTGGAGTGGAGAGAGACTTGTAGTCAGGAGACCAGTTAGATGTTTGTTACAATGATTTAGGTGAGAGGTGATAAAGTCCTACACTGAGGTGGTTGAAATGATAGGATCTGGAAACTGGATATTTGGGATGAGGGAGAATGAGGGGTTGAGAATAATGCCAAGATTACAAACCTGGGAAACTTGAAGAATGGCAGGGGTTTTGAAAGAAAAAAGAGAGGTTTGGAAGGGGATTGGGTTTGTATGGAAGTATAATGAGTTCTGTTTTGGATGTGTAAATTGATTAATTGTGATTGTTGACTAATCAACTTGGTGAGTTTAAGATATCTGTGGGAAATACAGTTTGAAATGTCCAATAGACAGTTGTTAATGCAGTACTGTAGCTCAGGGTAGAGAGTAGGTCTTGATTAGCTCATTGGAATAAACATAATAATTAAATCCGTAAGAATTTATGAGGTCATCAAGAGTGAAAATGGATAAATGAAGGGAGGCAGAGGCAGCAGGGGAAAGAAAGGTTAAGGGAAAGGGATAGGTGAAGAGATAGACAGAGGCAGAGGAGGGCCCAGGACAGAATCTTTGGGAACACTCACAGCTAGGGGCTATCAATAGATGATCAGCTAACAAAGGAAACAAGAGGAGTGGTCAGTGAGGAGTAGAATCAGGAGAGATGAGTGTCAGGAAAACCTAAAGAGAAAAGAATATCCCAGGGCAAAGGGTGGTCAACTGTATTAAATAGAACAGATGGATTGAGAAGGATGAAGAATGAGAAGGGCAGTTAAGATCTGATTTGGCAATTAAGATCATTAGTAACTTTGTAGTGAATTCAACTTAGTCGAATAATGAGTTTAGAAACCAGATTGCAAAGAATTTAAGGAGTGAAAAGAAAGGAAGTGGAGACAGGAACTTTAAATAGCTTTTTCTGAGAGTTTGGCTGAAAAGGGGAGGAAAGACAGAGGACGGTAGCTTTGAGAGGATGCTAATAAAGGTTTTTTAAGGATGGGAGAAACTCAGGCGTGTTTGAAGGCATGAGGGAAGGAAACAACAGATAAGGAGAGGTTAAAAATTTGAGTGGGAGGGGCAGTGGAGTGGTACAGTGAGTAGAGCACTGCCCTTGGAGTCAGGAGGACCTGAGTTCAGAACCGAACTCAGACACTTAACACTTATTAGCTGTGTGACCTTGGGCAAGTCACTTCACCCCAACTGCCTTGCCTTCTCCCCTCCAAAAAGACAAAAAAACATTTTGAGTTGGAGATATAATTGAGGTTGTAATGTTGTGGAGAAGATAGTAATGCATGGTATCCCAGGTTTCTGTAGAAAAAAGATTGACTTTGGCAAGGAGAAGAGTCACTCTGTTATCAGAGAGTGAGAGAAAGGAGAATGTAGGTAATTATATCAAAAAAGTGTTGAGATGAAGAGAAGGGGAGAAGAGAGAATCTGTGCCACTGTTTTTTGGAGTGAAAGGAACAGTAGTTCCATGTAGGTTCTTGTACCCTTTCTTTTGCTTTAAATGCCTGTCTCCAAATTTTCAGTGGACCTTCTGATCTTTTTCTTTCATGTGGATAGCATTCTGGACCTGGAGTCAGGAAGACATGACTTCTGAGCTGACCACAGACACTTACTAAGTGAACCTCATGAAGTCATTTTTTGCCTTATTTGTCTCAATTTCCTCAACTCTAAAATGTGGGTGATAATAATACCTATTTCCTAGGGTTGTTGTAAGGATCAAATGAGAGAATATTTGTAAAGTACTTAGCATAGTGCCTGGCACATAGTAGGCACTACATGCTTATATACTCCCTCTCCTCCTTGCTTTATGGGAAGTGAATATAAAAATGCAGTGTAAAATTTGAAAAAGTTCAAACCGGGTCTTTTGGGTGTTTAACAGGTACTTTAATTAGCATGAACAATTCAGAACTTAATGCAATTAGCTATATTGTTATTATATTCTTTGAAGTGTATGGATTTTAAAAATGTTATTTATAGAACTGATGGTATTTTATATTTTCAAATAGTATAGAAGAAACAGTATTATATTATGCTACCTAAGATCAAGGCTTTAATATTGCTAGGTTAGAGTTTTGTTCTGCCATGTACAATATTTAATTTCACTTGTTGAATTTGTCATTAAAAACTTTAAACTATTAATTTGAAATGTATGAATTTAACAATGATTTAATAAACCTCAATATAAAATTGAATTTTTATTTGAACCTACTTGGCAGATCATATGTATTAGAAACCACTAGAGAGTCAGCTGATCCAGTTGAGTCTTTTCAGAAATTGCTGAAGATTTTTCTCTTAGCTTCTTTTGAAGCAGGGGAGCTATCTTTTTCAAATTAGTATTATTAGCACTTGCTTTGTGCTTTCTTGGATGAAATATTCTTTTTCAGCTCATCATTTCCAGAGATTTGTTTTTCTGCTACTCTGTAATACACAGTTGCAGCTCCAGGAGAACCTATATATTGAAAAGGGAATTCTAGTCCCCAGGAGAGTTTGTTGAGAACGAGTATTTTGCTCTCTAAAGAATTTATTATTGAAAATGGTCAAGTCTGTCCATTTTTTTTTTTACTTTGTAGGCATAGCACATATTTAACTGATTGGTATATTTGATGGCTTTGAAAGTTAGGTTTCTTAGTAACGTTGTAGCTTTAGGTAATTTAGCTATTGCAGTCAGAAAGATGTGTTTTTTGGACTTTGAAAATTAATGGACAAAAGAATGTTTTAGGTATAGCTTTTAACCTAACAAATTCAATTGGTTATTGTTTCAATATGGCAGAGAAGACTATGTTCAAATTCTTCCTAGAAATCTAAGGGTCTTTTTTTGGGGGTAGTGGCAAATTTTGTGTATATATTGGGAAAAAGGAGCTTTTTATATCTGTATTATTTTTTTGAATATTATAGGTTAAGGCAAAATTATTATTTTTTTTCCATAGCATTTAAAAATTATTTATTTTTAGTTTACAACATTCAGTTCCACAAGTTGGTTGGGTTTTTTTGCTTTTTGGAGGGGGGAAGGTAGGGCAATTGGGGTTAAGTCACTTGTTAAGGCAAAATTAGAAACAGGGATTTGAACAGGATCAATGAGAACGGGGTGAGACTTGATCAATAAGCAGAGATCAGGCCTTAATAAACTCACATTTATGTGGTACTTTAAGGTTACAAAGTGTTTTCTTCAAAATAACTATGTTATGTAGATAAGCAGTCAAGTATTATTATCTCTCTTTTTATAAATATAAAATTGAATTTTTAGTTGAACCTACTTGACAGAAACATAAACAAATTCAGAGAGAACTACTTTCTTCTTGTCATATAACTAATAAGTGTTAGAACAAAGTTTTAAAATTAGATCTTCAGAATCTTTGTCTCTCTTATAATTTTCAGTATACTATGATGTTCTAAAAGTATGAGATGAGTATGAAGCTATAACTAAAAATCTGAGAGAGGGAATTGCCTCTGAATCTTGTTGCTTGGGGAGGAGCTTGAAGTAGATGATGATTTTTTTTCTCACTCATCTTGATTCTTTCCAACTTAATTCTAGCACCAGAGTGTTCATTCTAGGCCTTAAATAGCCCTGACCCTTTAAGATGGTCTCAGTTTCCTCAAGTTTTAGACACTGGGCTCTTTCATCTCAACATTTTTCATGTCTTTTTTAAATGTTAGCTCTGTACTGTCTGTTCAGATTATAGATCCAGTTAAGGAATCTGAGTGTTTGGTGGGCTAGATAGAAACTAATTTCTCTTTAGCCAAAACTAGCCTTCCTTTCTCAGACCTACCAGGTCAGAGAGAAAGACCTGTGAGCTAGGCTAATAATGACCATTATCTTTTTTTTTTCAGTGACTTGTTTATTTACTTTTAGTTTACAAGATTCAGTTCCACAATGCCTTGAGTTTCAGATTTTCTCCCCTCCTATCCCCGGCCCCCCCCCCCCCCCCAACCATGGTGGTGTGCAGTCATGTATAGGATCTGCAAATACTTTCACGTTGTGCATTAGTCTGGTTGTATAGAAGGGTTGTAACCAATGAGTGAACAATGGGAGAAAAGAAACAAAATCAAACATGAAAAAGAACGATAGCATGTATTGCTTCAGTCTCCAGTTAAACTCTAGTCTTTCTAGATCTTTCTCTGAATGTAGATATCTCCTTCCATCCTGAGACTTGTAGAGTTGTCTTATAGCTGTGCATTGCTGAGAAGATTCCAGTTTATCAAGATTGGAATGACCATTATCTTAACAGGCTAGAAAATTAGAAATTTGCCGGAAAGTAGCATCTTAAAAGTGTAGGAAGTGTGATTATTTCACATGTATGGTGACACTTGTCCTAGCTTAATTAAAATGGAAATTCTCTGAACATTTTTAAATTATCTAAAATTATCATGGTATAGTTGTAGCTGATATTAGGAGACTTGGGTTTGAATTATAGCTCAGCTGATAGCTATTTGGGTGAACTTATATTCTAGAATCCTCAACATCCTAAGGATCCTAGTATCATTCTGAAGCTTGGGATTATGGACTGTGGATGTACCTTTTGTCTGTTGTATGCTAATTGGGGTGTTGTCCAAGACCATAACTTCTATTTTTCTGTTTAGTGCTAACTAGTTATACACTACGTCATTCTAACATATCTTAGTATTTACAAATACATTATCAAGTGTTGTGGGAAAGAGGTCAGTGATGCTTATACAGTGTGTATGTGTCTGTGTCTGTGTTTCTTTGTGTGTATACTCATACATGCACAAGCACACATATAGAAACATGTAATGTCCATAAGTGAGTTCAGTGAACTAACAGTGGCACATGGATTGTTAGAATAGTTGTTTCTCTTTTTCCTTAAAGTTCAGTTAGATATATATGCCCTGCATGGGAAGTATTAGATTGAATCTAGGAATTCGATTGAACTCTTAGACAAAGTTGGAACTCATACCTTTGGCATTGCTGTGCTCTGCCTCTGAGTTACTAGGCTTCTTTACCTGTAAGCTTTTGTGGCATTATGGCAGATTTTTTTTTCGGAATTTATTTAGTAGACATCTATCTATAGTATTGAAATGCCCAATGCCTCCACTGGAACTCTCATTTTAAATGCCTCTTTGGCTGTTAACATTATTGTCATTTTAACCACTCTTTGTGACTAAAATATCTCCTAAAGTCCTATTCCAGTGACTCCTTATGTCATGGAGTTGCTTTATCTGTCTCCTTAAAAGATATTTCAGGGGAGCCTAAGTCATGAAGCATGAACCTGATGACGAACTGCTTGCCTGTAGTCTGAAGACCAGCGTGACTGTTTGTTGAGGTGCCTGATCTGAGGGTTGGCTGTATTTTTTTGGCTTCAGAAACTCTGAGATGATCCACAAAATTGAACAAGGTGTTATCTATATTGATGGAATCACAGATCTTTAAAATATTGAAATATTATGGGTAAAACATCTTAGTAAACAATTCAAATCAGCAAAAAATTAAGTACTACATTGTGTCAATAATGCAAAAGCAAAATAGTTTTGTAAATTACTACATTCTATTGATGAATTCTGACTCAACATTTGAAGAGCTGCATAGTTTTAGGGCATTTTATTGGAATCTTACTATGGCTGAAGAAAGGATTCAGGAGATTGAGTTTAACCTAGTAAATGATATATATTGATATCTCCCAACACTACTCACCCCATTCTTCATTTAGTGTCCCCAGTACAAAGTAATAGTGGAGTGAATAAATTTGAGCATATATAGTATGTGGTGAATAAAACACACACACACACATATGCATACACACACACAGACACAGACACAGACACACACACACACACACACACACACACCCCCCTACTGCAGACTTGGAGCATAATCTAATATTTCACAGAATCTCAGGGTGGGAGATTTGGAATGATTTCTCTGTGCCCACCCCACTCTCCCTCTCCTTCCCTACTATCCCATCTCCAGTTCTGGAACCAGCATCACATCAGCTTTGCTAATGTTATTATATGGGATTTATCAATCTTCTCCCCAGTGACCCAGTTCATCATCCTTGTAACTTTCCTAACTGAAGTGCTCCCATGTGGCCACCATATCATGTGTGTTGACTCTCCCATTAAAGTATAAATGCTTTGAGAAGAGGTACTATCTTTGGTTTTATATCTTGAACTTAGTACAATACTTTACACTTAGTAAGTGATTAAGAAATTCATATTCATTCATCCATTCATTCATTCATCTAGTTCAACCCTTAATCTGAACAAGAAACCTCCCTACTTATTTGCTACCTATATTTGGCCATAGGAGAAGCTTTGTTTGATGATTATTATGTAAAACAGAGTGTCTCCAAGTTTGATGATATAAAAAATGATTTTTTCAAAAACATTTAGCAGCCATAGACACTGTACACATACTTGTGAATTATCTTAATTCTTTGTGATGTAGAGGTAGAAATTGATCAATTAGTTAACAGGCATTTGTTATAATGCCAAGCTCTGGAGATTCAAAGAAAGGTATTAACAGTCCTTGATCTCTAAAAGCTCATATTTTAGTGAAGGCATTATGTATACACTGTGTACATATGAGCTATTTGTGGTGTAAAAGGAATGCTTGTGAAAGAGAAAATGTACTTTGTAAGATGGAACCTAACTTTGAAAACACTGAGTATGATAACTTGCAACTACATTCGTAATCAAAATATTACTATCAAATCATATTGATACAAAATATATTTGTAAAATATTAAAACTCAATGGGCTAGCTAGGTGGTACAGAAGATAGAGTGTTGGGCCTGGAGTAAGGAAGATTTATCTTCCTGAATTCGTATCTGGCCTCTGACCCTGGGGAAATCACTTATTCCTGTTTGCCTCAATGAGGCAGATGTAAATGAGTTGGAGAAGGAAATGGCAAACCACTTTAGTATCTTTGTTAAGAAAAACTGTAAATAGGGTCACAAAGAGTCAGACATGACTGAAAAATGACTGAACAACAACAAAACTCACTAGTGAGAAATTTGGCCCATCCCTTCAAAAAGTTTTGTTGAAGTTCCCATGATAAGATAAGATTGAGAAAAAATTACTTTCTCATAGAAAAAAACAACAAAATAGTACACAATCATATACACATCATATGTGTGATGACCAGCCTTGACAAACTGGACTCTTCTCAGCAACGCACAGCTATCAGACAACTCTACAGGTCTCAGGATGGAAGGCGACGTCTACATTCAGAGAAAGATCTAGAAAGACCAGAGTTTTAATGGAGACTGAAGCAATACATGCTATTGTTCTTTTTCATGTTGGGTTTTGTTTCTTTTTTCCCAGTGATCACTCACTGGTTACAACCCTTCTATACAACCAGACTATTGTACAATGTGAAAGTATTTGCGGATCCTATACATGATTGCACGCCACCTGGTTGGGGGGGAAGGCAGGGGAGAAAATAAACTCAAGGGACTGTGGAACTGAATCTTGTAAACTAAAAGTAAATAAACAAATCAATGAAAAAAAACAACAAAATAAAGAGGAGGGGATAACTAAACAAGGTATTTGTAGGTTTGCCTTGGCTTTGTTTTGCTTTCACACTTAAAATGATTGTCCTGTATACACTTTCTTACTAGTCAGTCATCTGAGTATTTCTTACATATGTCTAGATTATATTCCAAAAAGGTTATCGTTTTTTTGTGTGAATATTGTCAGTAGTTACATACAGGTTTTTATTAAAAGTGTGCTTCCACGTTTAGAGAATATGTTTTTTCTTCACTTTGTACTATGTTGTCGAATCAACAGTCTCACTTTGAAAGTGAACAGAAGGTAGCTGTTATTTTTGGTCTTTGACTTTGCTTTCATTGTAACACTTCTCTTTAGTTTCTTCCTCCAGTAAGGAGATTTAATAAACACTTGACTTGTCCTCTCCTTATTTCCCTGCTTAACTTTTGCTTTGTGACTTCGGGTGCCCTTTATGCCATAGATTTTTCTAGCTGTAAAATTGAAAAAAAGTTTTTCATTGTATGGTGTTTATATAAGAAAACATTATATAAAATTTTACATTTTTAGCTGAAAGATGAAGAATGATGTTGCTGTACACAAAAATTTTAACAATGATGCCCTGTGTTGACAATTGGTATTTTGTAAAATATGAAGTTTCCCCTATAAGTTACATCTTGTTTTAACAGGCCTTTGTGATTCAAGAAGCAGCATTTCATAGTGATTAGAGAACCTTTCTTAAATTCACAAAGACTATAGTGACTGTGTGACACTAGTTAAATCATCTGACCCTTCAGTGTTAATAGTAAACTTTCTAAGTGTAAGGTGAAGAGATGGTGTCCTGCACTGGCATAAGGAGATACCTTACATGGGAGTTCCATATATTAATGAAGTCTCTATCCCTTCTGATTAAATTCATACTATATAAATGCCTGGGTGAAGTGAGTTATTATTCCAGTGTATGAGTGTGAGAATGAGAATGCCAGTAAGGTTGGATAATTTTCTTGAAGACATATAGCAGATGAACAGCAGAGCTGGGACAAATCATTGTCTCCTGAAGCTCTGCCTTTTCTTTAACTTTCTGAATTCTATATGTGTGTTTTTATCATCATCTGCAGCAACAACAAATTTATTATATTCCTACTTGTCCATGATGCTATAGTAGGGGCCATAAAAGACAAACTGTGCAGACAAGGCAAGGCCTATTCCCTAGTAGGATAGCACTAACTTATATGCACAACTATGGTAAGAATTACAGTTAAATATAAACTCTAAAGGATTGAAAGAGAAAATAATTGGGAAATTTATTAGCTGTCATTTTAAAGATACTTAAAAGAAGCTATTTATTTGGCCACTGATGATTGTAAATAAAAAATCTGGTTATTTGACTTTCAGAAATACATTTGAGTTTCTATAACCTAGTGGTCATTACTCCTGGGAACATTAACAGCCCTTGGTTTCATCAGTAGTATGTATCAAATATAAGTCAAGTTTAAGTATGCATGTTGTAGGGAGGTAGGAAATAAATATATACATATACATACATATACATATACACACACACACATATTTTGTTTGGAGACAAAGGAGAGTAACTTTGGAGGCTGCATGCCAAATGGATGGTAGTGTAGACAACTTCTGTAATGATAGACAGACTATTGGGAGGTTGTTGGAGGTGAGTTTTTTCTGGGAGTTAGTGAAGACATTCTAGGCAAGAAAATTAAGTTGATGAAATTTTTGCTTCTACGTGATTTATAATGGAATACAATATCAAATGGGTAGATAGATATAAAATGTATTAAAATATAGATGTGAGGAAGCAGAGCCAAGATGGTAGAGGAAAAGCAGGGATATGCCAGAGCTCTTCCCCAAACTCCTTCACATACCTGTAAAAATTACTCTAAACAAATTCTAGAGCACCAGAATCCACAAAAAGACAGAGTGCAACAAATTTCCAGCCCGAGACAACCTGGAAGGTCGACAGGAAGGGTCTGTTGCAGCAGGCTGAGAGAAGAGCACAGTCCAGCACAAAATGTACGAGCACAGATTAGGCCCCAGCAAACCTGTATCAAGCCTCAGGGGATTGAATTACTGGTACCTGTGGCAGTTTCTAGACTTCTCAACCCCCAGATACCAAAGACAACTTAGAAGTTCAGTAGGAAAGGGCTGTCACACCTGGGTGAGAGGAGCACAGTCCAGCCCTGACCCCAGCAAACCATAAGCAGACCTTGGGAATGAATGAATCAGCAGTGGTGGTGGTGCTGGTGGAAGTGGCAGTGGCTGCTTCCGGAGCTCTCAGCCCACAGACAGTAAGGAGATTGAACAACTGATCAGAAAGAGACTACAGGGATCTCTTTGTTGACACTGAAGTAGGATTCTCTTGCTTTGCCTTTGCCTGGATCTGGGCAGCAGTCCTGGGTTGAGAAGGAGCACTGGTGTGGTGGGATTGTGGTGGCAGGGGAGAGGGAACCCTCCTTTCAGTTCCAGGGCAGAAAAGAGTGGTTGTGGTCACTCACAGACCAAAGCACAGGCCAGGAAAGGAGTAACCACCTCTCCTCAGATCATGCCATCTTGGAAGAACTGAAAACTTACAGGGCCCTAGAAGTATCTCTGAAAACAAGTGCACGAAACCCCTGAAGCTGGGGGTGTTTTTTTTTCCCCACACCAATAGCAGAGTCCTACCTTAAAAAATAGTTTAAAAAAGTCAAGTAATTGGCTTGGGAAAAAGAGCAAAAAGAGGGAAAAATCAGATTATAAAATCTTACTGTGGTGACAAGGAAGATCAGACCATACAGCCAGAAGAAGACAACAAAGTCAAAGCTCCTACATCAAAATCTGCCAAGAAAAATATGAATTGGCCTCAGGCCATGGAAGAGTTCAAAAAGGATTTTGAAAATCAAGTAAGAGAAGTAGAGAAAAAATTGGGAAGAGAAATAGGAGTGATGCAAGATCGTGAAAAATGAGTCAACTGCTTGGTAAAGGAGACTCAAAAAAATACTGAAGAAAATAACACCTTAAAAATAGACTAGACCAAATGACAAAAGAGGTCCAAAAAGCCAGTGAGGAGAAAAATGCCTTAAAAAAGTAGAATTGGTCAAATGGAAAAGGAGGTCCAACACCTCACTGAAGAAAATAATTCCTTAAAAATTAGAATGGAGCAAATGAAAGCTAATGACTCTATGAGAAATCAAGAAATTATAAAACAAAACCAAAAGAGTAAAAAAATAGAAGACAGTGTGAAATATCTCATTGGAAAAACAGCTTATCTGGAAAATAGATCCAGGAGAGATAATTTAAAAGTTATTGGACTACTGAAGGCCAAGATCATCTTTCAAGAAATTATCAAAGAAAACTGCCCTGATATTCTAGAACCAGAGGGTAAAACAGGAACTGAAAGAATCCACCAATCACCACCTAAAAGAGATCCCAAAAGGAAAACTCCTAGGAATATTGTAGCCAAATTCCAAAGTTCCCAGGTCAAAGAGAAAATATTCCAAACAGCCAGAAAGAAACAGTTCAATCTTGGAGCCACAGTCAGGATAATACAAGATTTAAGCAGCTTCTACATTAAGGGATCAGAGGGCTTGGAATTTGATATTCTGGAGGCCAAAGTAGCTAGGATTAAAACCAAGACTCGCCTATCCAGCAAGACTAAGTGTAATCCATGAGGGGAAAAAATTGATATTTAATGATGTAGAGGAATTTAATGCATTCTTGAAAAAAGACTGGAGCTAAATAGAAAAAACTGAAGTATGAAAAAACTGAAATAGGAAAGAGAAATCATAAGGGACTGTTGAACTGTTTACATTTGTACATGGAAAGATGATATTTGTAAATCATGAAACCTTTCTCACTATAAGTGTAGTTGGAGGGAATACACACACACACATACACACATGACAGAGTGAGTTGAGTATGAAGGAATATCTAAAAAATAAAATTAAGAGGTGTGAGAAAGGAATGTACTGGGAGAAGCAGAAAGGGAGAGGTAGAATGGGGCAAATTATCTTACATAAAAGAGGCAAGAAAAAGCTTTTACAATGAAGGGGAAGAGGGGGAAAGTGAGATGGAATGAGTGAACCTTATTCTCATCGAGTTTGGCTTAAGGAGAGAATAACATACACACTCCTACCCTACAGGAAAAGTAGAGGGGAAGGGAATAAGAAGGGTGGATGATAGAAAGGAGGGCAAATGGGCGGGGGCAGGGGATAATCAGAAGCAAACACTTTTGAGGAAAGACAGAGTGAAAGAAGAAAGAGAATAGAATAAAGGGGGTAGGGAGTAGGAGGAATAGGATGGAGAGAAATACAGTTAGCAGTAGGAACTGTGAAAAAAAAATTTGAAGCAAGTTTCTCTGATAAAGGCCCCATTTCCCCAACATATGGAGAACTGTGTCAAATTTGTAAAAATAAGAGCCATTCCCCAATTGATAAATGGTCAAAAGATATAATCAGTTTTTGGATGAAGTAATTAAAGCTATGTACTATATATAGCCACATGACAAAATATTCTAACTATTGATTGGAGAAATGCAAGTTAAAACAATTTTGAGGAACAGCTAAGTGGTGCAGGGAAGAGAGCATCGGCCCTGAAGTCAGGAGGACCTGAGTTTAAATCCTACCTCATATAACTTGACATTTAACTTGCTGTGTGACCTTGGGCAAGTCACTTAACTCCAATTGCCTTGCTTTCCTGCCTCCAAAAAAACCCCAAAGAACAAAAAAACAATTCTGAGGTACTACCTCGTACCTGTTGGATAGTAGGACAGAAAATCTAAATGACAGAAGTTGGAGGGGATGTGGGAAAAATGAGACGTTAGTGTACTGTTTAGAGTTGTGAATTGATTAAACCATTCTGTAAAGCAGTTTTTAACTCTGCTCAAAAGGCTATAAAACCATGCACACCCTTTGACACAGCAATGCCATACAAATCCTAGATCTGTATCCCAAAAGAGATAAAAAAGCAAAAAGGAAAATGGCCTATATGTACAAAAATATTTATGGCAATTCTTTTAGGAATAAAGAATTGGAAATTGGAAATTGAGGGGATGCACATCAGTTGGGGAATGGTTGCATAGGTTGTGGTGTGTAACTGTGATGGAATGCTATTGTACTATAGGAAATGATAAGTAGAATGCTCTCAGAAAAACCTACAATGATTTGTATGGGTTGATGCAAAGTGAAATGTAATGGGTACAAAGTAACAACAATATTGTTGGATGATCAACTGTGAATGACTTGCTCTTCTCAGCAGTCCAATGATCCATGACAACTCTGAAGGATTTAGGATGAAAAATGCTATCCATCCCCAGAGGAAGAACTGATTGTGTCTGAATACAGATTTAAATAGCTTTTTTTTTTGCATTTTATTTTTCTTGAGTTTTTAAAATCTATGTTTTCTTTCACAACATGACTATTATGGATATGTTTTACATGACTACACATATATAATCTATATGGAATTGCTTGACTTCTCAATGAAGGGAATAGGGTAGGGAGGGTGGAAAGGAGAGAATTTAGAACTCAAAAGTTTTAAAAACAAATGTTAAAAATTGTTTCATGTAACTGGGGAAAAATTAAATACTAAGTAAATAGAAAAAATATACATTTGAGAAATTATCTTTCCAGATGATTATATAGGCTTAAAACTGGTTGTGATTAATCGCAGTTATTTTATTAGAAAACAGTATTTATTTTATTTGTCGTAAAATTAATAAAATAAAGTCAGCTATCTAATACAAAAATGACAAAGTCAAGAAATTAGAAAGCATCAAGTGGAGACTCCAAATCCTGACAATCAAAAAAAGTTTGGAAGCTACCTGTTTCATGGCATAATTGTCATCAAATGAATTCTGAGTATTACAGAAAATTGTAGTATGCTGTGTTAAAAGATATTTTTAAAATAGATTTGATTTGGCACTTTATTTGGGAGTTTATTTACAGTGTACTATAGTTACATTAAGCATAAACCTTTTATAACATAATAATTTGTAATTTTTTTCTTCCTTTCTTCCTCTCCAATACTAAAACAGGCTAAGAAACACCAGGCCTTTCTAACAGAGATGAATGAAAAGAATGTGAAAGAGTTGGAGTTGCTCTTAGACAGCTTTGCTGGGTCTGGCCAGCGGACATCAGGTTAGTTGAAGGTACAAGATGACAGATGCATCTGTCAATGTTCCAAAGTCACTACATTGTGGGAATTCTGCAGATGCCTCTTGCAGTCCCTCTTCTCAACATGCTTTGATTTGATGACATGATAAGAGCAGTTCTCACAGCAGTCAGTTGGCCTAGCTGGCTGAGAAAGGGTGACGGAATGTGGACCTGCTGTTGTCAGCCCAGAACTTGATTTACAAGTGCTGGGGTGTATGTGATTGGACAGAAAAGGGCTCACTTGCTGTGCTCTGAATCCAACTGAGAAAAAAGTCCTTACAGTATACCTGCAAGGGGAACAGATGTTTTGATTGAACCGAGCCAAATTCTGAGGCAACCTTCAACAACTTAAAGGTCACATATTCAAAAAGGTTATGTAGGACACAGGATTTAACACTGTACGTGTTCTATGCTGTTGCTTTCTAGCCAGTTGTCATATCCATTTTCTGTATTTGTTTTCATCTTTTGTGCAGTAAGTGTACTTGAGTGAACTTTTAGTTGTATTATCCATTTTAATAGCAATAAGGAATATAAAAATTTTATCAAATAGAGATATTGCAAGAAAATGTAAAAATCCATACAATTATCTTATCAAATGAGTAGCAGATTTATAATAACACTACAATTTCCACTTTTTCCTATCTTCTTCCTTAAAGAATTATGAATTGTATAATAATGTTATAATTTTAAATTGTCCATCTTAATTGTTTTCTTCTGTTACTCTGGCAACCCAGAATTATTTCATTTGTCTTATATTTCAGTTGCATTTCTTGACAAATCAGGTAAAACTAAAAAAATCTTTCGTGCTTGAAAAAATTGCTAACGGGATTAATTACTCTCTAAAGAATGAATGCAATATTAAAGCAGTACATAAGTTCCTTTTAGCAGTCTGGAAATTAAAAAAAGCTATGTTGTCTCCATGTTTAAAATCTAAAATGGTTACAGTCTAAGAGCGCACAGCCTTTATTTGGCTCTGCAGATTCCTTAGATGAGTACTATATAGTACATTTAATTTTGTTTCATCTTGCCTAGTTTCTTCACTTCTATATTTTAAATTGTGATTTAATTGAATCGCTAGATATATTTTTCTTATATTCAGGCTTCCAAGAAATGCCAGTGATTTATACGTTGATATTGTGTAAAAAGCAAAGAATAATGCAAATGA
>CM053583.1:335126030-335161519 GCA_028627135.1 Pseudochirops cupreus
TATATATATATATATATATATATATATATATATATATATATATATATATATATATATATATATAAAATTTAGATCTGCCTCTATAGTTGTCTTTGAAATGCCAAGAATCATATGGCATATATTCTTTTACTCTTAAGATGAATTGATTAAAAATCAAGTTATGAATTGTCATTAGTAAACTTGAAATATGAGGGCTCTATTCTTCATTAAATAAAAAGGCCTTTCCAGTTTCCTCCTTTTAATGCTGTTCTTTTTAAAGTCCTTATTTTTCATTCTAATTTATTATAAAAACTTCTCCATTTTGGTCAGGAACTATAAACGGGATTGGTGATTCAACCAACTTACTGTTAGTTATCTTCATTACTTGATCTTTTAAGACTTCATTTAAAGTAATTTACTGTTAATATTTAGTTTTCCTAAATTGTATTGTCACATAAAATACTTTGGAGGTATATATTTCCTCTTATTAAAAAGATTACAAAGAGAGGTGTACTGAAACACAAAAAATGGATTGGACCTTCAGCATTAAAATTAAATTTTCCCTTTCACCTTGTACAGTTGGTGGTACTCCTGTGCTGTCTCAGAATTCTTCTCTTCTTTTTGTCTTACCCAGAGAGGGACTGATGGAGTATAGAGATTACAAAAGTGCTTAAGACTACCAAAACCATGACCCTCAGTTCCCTTTCTCCTCATGTGGAGAAATTAGGAAGGATTAAGAGGATTTGTAAGGTGGCAAAAGAGGTATTTCCTGGGGCCAGGTTTAGAAGAGCCTGGCTATAATTCTTCTAGAGTTAAGTACATTTTAGGAGTGTGTGATCCTAGAGTGTCAGAGGTGGTTTTCTAGGCCCCTGCAGGGTGCTTTCTAGGAGGAATCCTGGTAAACCTTGGTAAGGGCTGCTTTTCTCTTTGGCCAGCTAGTTCATTTTTCACTCTGTTACTCTATTACGCATAGTTCAGCTATTGCTTCTTTGAGAATGTGAAATTTCTTATTTCCAGACTTTTACACTACTCATTGGACATTTTCATGGTAAGTATTTTAAACTCACCATGTCCAAAGACACAACTCTTTTCCCCAACAGCCACCAATTACTGCTGATTTTCATGGCAGCAAAATTCTTCCCAGGCACTTGGCTGGAAATCTAGAAGCCATAAATGATTTGATCCTGCATCTTCAATCCAGTTACCAGGGCTTGTGGATTCTGTCCATTCTTGTGTTCTCTGATCCGTCTCTTCCTTTCAGTTCCCATGCTATCACTCCAGTTTAAGCTTTTATTTCACCTATAGAGTAGCAGAATAATAGCTAATATTTACATAGCACGTTGAGGTTTCTAAACCTTAATGTGCTACATAAATATCAAGTATTATTATTATTCTACTCTGCATAGGCTGTCTGGTGGTCAGATTGGCCTACTTGTTAGTTCATGGCAAATGTTCTCAACTTCCCCACTTTTCCTTTGTTCAGAATCTGTCTCCCCTCACCCTCACTCCTTATCCCCACTTTGGGGACCAAAATGACATTGCTATGTTGGGATCATGTACAGTGTAGCTAACTGTGGCTGATCCGACCAATATGAACTTGGAAGTCATTACCACAGGTTGGGCACAAAGAGTCCATATGAAGATTTGGGATGGAAATGTTTCTAAATTTGTGCATCTCACATTTCTTTTGAACTGCTGCAGTTGTGCTTTGCTCATCGAGCACAGTGCCTTCGTTGATAAGGGCATGCCGTCTTGGATGGTTATGTGCCAGTGTCTCCCATTTCTCAAATTGGTAATTCTTCAGAGGGTCTTTGAGATCATCCTTGTATTCCTTTTTCTGACCTCCAAGTGAGTACTTGCGTTGTATGAGTTCTCTGTAAAATAGTCTTTTATTTTTTATTTTTGATCATCATACAACATTGCTGTTGCTGTTATGTGCAATGTTCTCCTAGTTCTGCTCATTTCACAAAAAGAACTGCTATAAATATTTTGTACATACAGGTCCTTTTCCTTTTTAAACAAATCTCTTTAGGGTACGTACATATTAGTGGTATTACTTGATCAAAGGTTCTGCATGGTTTTATAGCCCTTTGAGCATAGTTCCAAATTGCTCTACAGAATATTTGAATCACTATACAATTTCACCAACAGTGCATTAGTGTCTCAATTTTGCCACATCCACTCCAACATAGAATAGTCTTTTAGGTAAACGTGTGTTTGGCATTTCAACAATGTGGTGAGCCCATCAGAGTTGTGCTGTCTGCAGTAGAATTTGAATGCTTGGCAGTTCAGCTGGAAAAAGGACCTCAGTGTCCAGTACCTTGTCTTGTCTGGTGATCTTCAGAATCTTCCCAAGATAATTCAAACAGAAGCAGTTTTTCTGGTATGGTGCTGGTAAATCGCCCAGGTTTCATGGGCACAGCACAATGGCTCTGTAGACTTTCAGTTTGATACCTTTTATCCTCATACTTTCTTTTGGAGCCTCTTAAACATTGAGCTAGCTCTAGCAATACATGCATCAGCTTCAATGTGGATGTCCCTGGAAGGTAAGTTGCTTAAGTAAGTGAGCTTATCCACAGCATTCAAAATTTCTTCATTTGCTGTAACTGATGGTTCCAGGTTTCACAGGGTGCTGGATGGTGAAGAACCTGTTTTCTTGGTCTTAATTGTCATGCCAAAATTAGCACAGGTGGCAGAGAATCAATCCATACTTTGTTGCATCTCAGTCTTAGAGGCTGCAATGAGTCCACAGTCATCTGTGAACAAAAAGTATAAATCTCCCTCCACTTTAGTCTTGGCTTATAGTCTTTTTAAGTTAAATAATTTGCTGTCTGTATAGTAGTTGATCCCTGTTGAAGGCATCTGAAAACCTTGCTGAAAGCATCATGCTAAAAAGCATGGGAGTAAGCACACGGCCCTGCTTCATTCCCTTGGTGATTGGGAAAGCACAAGATATTGTCCATTATCAAGAACCTGTGCAAATATGCCATCATGTAATTGGAATCTAATACTGATGAACTTCTCTGGGCAAACAGATTTTGCCATGATTTTTGACAAGCCTTCAAGACCGACAGTATCAAAAGCCTTGGTCAGATCAGTGAACATTGTGTACAGACCTCTGTTCTGCTCCTTACATTTGTCCTGGAGTTGCTGTGCAGCAAACACCATGTTGACCATTCTTCAGCCCTTTCTGAAGACACGCTGGATCTCAGGTAGAAGATCATCTTGTAGGGGAACGATCAACCTATTAAGGGGGACTCTGGCAAAGCCTGGAAGTGACTTAGAGAAAGACACTCCTGTGATTGTCACAGAATGACTTATTTCCTTCTCTTTTATAAAGATAGACAATGGAGGCATCCTTAATCTACTGTGGGCTAACTTCCTCTTGCCATGTAACATGGAACACTTCAGTCATTTTTTGTATGAGCAATAGACCCCCTGCCTTGTAAATTTCTGCCATTTTGGCATAAGCACTAGAGAGTTTGCCACATGAGAGGGGTCTGATAGTATTCAAAACCTCATCTTTAGTTGTTAGAAAGGTATTGACTTCAGCCTCAGCTATATAGTCAGCAGCTTCAGTATTGATTGATGACAGTCTATTGAGAACATTATGGAAGTGTTCAGCCCATTTCTCCATGATCATGTCTTTATCATTATTCAGTGTGGCTCCATCAGCACTAAGGAGTTGAGATGCACCATAGGTCTTTGGCCCATAAATAGCCTTCAGGCATCATAAAAGCCCTTTGGATTGTTACTATCAGCATAAAACTGAATTTTATCTGCCTTCTTACTGAACCAAGAATCCTGCATCTCTCTAAACTTCATTTGAACTTTACTTTTGATGGAGTCAAATGCTACCTTCTTAGAGATACACAAACTGTCCTTCTGGTAAAGCCTGTGGAGTTCTTGTTTTTCATTTAGTTATATTGAATTTCACCATTTTTTCATCAAAGCAGTCCAGATGTTTGTGAATGTTCTGGCCCAGATAAATAAATGTGGTGCTGTACATCAAATATCTGAAAACTGCCCAGTCCTTTTCTGCTCCCCTCTTGCCAGCCTTGTGTTGTATGAGCTTTCCCTCCAAGTCAGTAACAAACTGTTCCCAGTTAGAGAAGCATCCTAATCTGTTGACATGAAGTCTTCTGGTAGTTGTCTTGCTTGGGGCTGTTGCTTTTGCTGAATGTGAATATGTAGTGTGGAGAAGATAAGTCTTATCAGTCCAGAATCCTGTACTACACATTGCCTTCATCACTGACATCTTGTATGTCTCTTCTTACAATAACATAGTCTGTTAAATGCCAGTGTTTGCTTCTAGGGTGTGTCCATGAAGTTTTATTGCATTTAGGTAAATGCAAAACAGTGTTGGTGATGAGAACGTCATGAGGTGCACTGACTTCAACAATGAGTGACTGTTGGTGTTACTATTTCTGACTCTATTCCTTTTAAAGACTCCCTGCCATATCTGATAGTCTGTGCCTACTCTGGTGTTAAATCACCCAGAATTATAAGCTTGTCCTCTTTAAGCACATTAATGATGAATGTCTCCAAGTCTCCGTGAAACTTTTCTGTAACCTTATCAGAGTTCATCATGGTAGGAGTATATGCACCAATGATGGTGACATGGTGTTTTGTGTAAGTGGCAATCACATTGCCATGATCCTGTCATTTACTCCTTTTGGGAGGCATACAGGCTTGTTGACTAGATTAGATTTGATTGTAAAACCATGCCACCTTCATGGCACTCTTCCTTACAGTGATCACTCAAGAAAAACATATATCCAGCTCTCAGTTTGGTAAGCTGGCTTACATTTGGCAGCTTTGTATCACTCAGGGCTGCTATTTGGTTGGGATACCTGCTGAATTCTCTCACAAGAAGAGTTGTTTGTATTTCAAGTCTACTGGATTTCATATTGTCCATAAGTGTACACACATTCCATGTACAAATGGTGAGTGGAATCATCTTTGCAAAAGTTTTGTACATTTTTTGTACATCTTTCAGTTGCAGGGTAGGCATGCCCCAGTAAGCAGACTAGGATTAGGTTAGGTGAAGCAGATAATTTTTAGGGCATCTTTTTTAGCCCCTTCCTCGTGCCAGGAGGTAAGCAGTGTTGTTATTAAAAAGGCTGCTCAGATACTCAGGGGGCTGCCTAATTCCACTCAGTAAGAAGATGATCCTATAGCCTAGGCCACCTGTCTGCAGGGTTGGGTCCTCAATTCCCAGTGTATCCACAGCTTCTGCTTCATCACTTACCTGTCACTAAAGGACCTCGAAGTAGGTACAAATGGTAAAGTGGTATGGGTGTTGTCTTTTGGCTAACACATAAATTGGATTTAAGTGAGGCAGAATTATGTGAAGTTGTTGGCCTCACTCTCTTTTCTAGAGTCGTTGAAATCCTGTAGCAAGACAAAAGTAAGGATGGCTGGTGATGTCTCAGGATGCAGCAAATGACTTTGGCATCTTTGATGTCTGATCAAATTCTAAGAACTCCATAGTGTCTGCTTCCCCCACCTTCATGGCCAGTTTGAAAATATTGTTCACATTTGCCTTTTCTGCTGAATGAAGTCTTTGTATGCTTGGGGTAGATACCCCTCTCATTCACCAACGTGTTTGAGGCTGTTTGTAACCCTCAACCTAGGTTAACCTGTTTGGTTTACTGGAGTGTGGCTGCTGTACATGCTACAGCTTCTTGGAGCCACAGGTGAGCAGGGTGGCAGGTGGACTCCAAAGTTAGATAAACAGTACTGAAAAGGGCTTGGCAAGCCCTCACACCAGAGGAACTAGTCCTTCTTTAGCACCCCATGTGCCCCAGAATTTGCTAAATTAAAGCCAAAAAGAAAGAAGTAACTGAGTTCTCCAAACCCAGGCCTCCAACCAGGCCTTCCTTCTTCAAGGAAATGTCAGAAAAATACATGACTCTGTATCCCACCCAATCTCCCATCCATACTTAAAAATTAAGTTGTTAGTATTAACTTTATGTAGTACTCTTTCAGTGCTATTTGCAGGTTAAATAAAGAAACCTGAAGAAAGCAATGCTTCAGTGGAATGGATTCCTTTTAAATGTAGGATTTCAGGTACTTTGCTGCTAATTGGAGGGGGGAGAGATTATTTTGTACAGTGAACAGTAAATTATAACATAAATAGTGTTAGTTGAGAACAAATCCAGATCTAAAAAAAGTTTTCATTAAGTTGTTTGTAATAGGGGCGAACTGAAAAAGGTGTTGCCCACTCCCCTAGCCCTTGTCAGTTTTTCATTGAGTTTGGAGTAGGTCACAAGGACATTACAGCTTATTGACCAACACACCAGCAGTTTCCAGATATGCTATGTAGGTTCATTGAGATGTGTATCAGCAGGTAATTCCAAACATTCCAATAAAATTTGGGCAAGGTTTCTCCCTACAATAAAGGATATTACAATAAATTTTAATAGCCACCTATTATGCTTCCTTAGGCTAGCCCTTGAAAAAAATTTTGAAGGGAAGTTGACCACATATAATATAGTAGGTGTTATTCCATTATTTATTTGCTATTTGCCCTTCCTATTACATATATCCAATAGAAGTGAATAGAGTTTACTAATATCATACACTATATGTCAGAGGCAGAACTTAACTCCAGGTTTTTCTGGCACTGAGGCTTGCTCTTCTAGAGTGACATTATGTTGTCTCTGTTAGGTCTATAAATTGTAGAACAGGTTATAATACTGATTTGCGTCATTAGAGGCATTTTCCTCTTTCAGAGTTCCCTAACCTAATGAAATCACTGGTCTAGTCTTTAAAAAAGATTAAATATTGTATGCTTCAAGCTAAATGGGAAAAATAGAAGCAATTAAATTTAACATATATAAAAGTTTTTTTTTACATTTCTTAAAATTTTCTTTTAACCTCCCTTCAGTTTCTTTATGTCTTAAATTAATGCATGCATAGCCCATCTAAAGATTACATTGGCAAAAGTTGCTCAGCAATAGTATCATAAATTCATTATGACTAAACTTTACAATAAAGTCATTAAATCCAGATATAACATTTTTCACTCATCCCTTTATTATATTTATAACATTTAAATCCATGTTTATAACATGGAACTGGCCTCTTCACTTCTGTCCCCTACTCCCTATAACCCTGTGTCATATATTAGTGAGATAATAACTCGAATTTATATATTTATATTTTAGGGTAATAAAGTTATCTTATTTGTTTCAGTTCTTTTTGTAAAATTGTGTTATTTATTGCAATAATCCTGTTAGATATGTCGGTTTGATAGTATTATCTCCATTTTGTGAATGATGAAACTGAATTTTAGAGAGGTGTAATGGTAATGGGAATTTGAAGATCTTCCCTGTCCCTTAATAAGCCTAAGGGAATTTGAAGACCTTCCCTGATTTGAAGATCTTCCCTGTCCCCTAATAGGCTGAATGTAATCACATGGATCCTTGGTGGGAGGAGTTTGCCGAAGGGTAGAGCAGAGCCCACAGGAAGCTGGGAGTTGGAGCAGTTAGAGATGGAGGGAGGACAGGACACACTCAGGGAGACAGCTAGGCTCCTGAGTGTTTGTTTGTGGGAAGGTAAAGGGATGGTGTGTCTCCCTGCTCCACTGTGGTATATTAGCTTCTATGTTGCTATGATGGATTTGGTTTCCTGGTGTTGGGATTTGGTTTTCTGTTGTCTGAATAAATATTTTGCTTTTGTCTTCTATATGAAGAGTCTGTTATATTTTGCTATTGAACACTATGCTGACATATTCACAGTTGTCAGCACTATGAATATTGTGTTGGTGTTACAAGAGACCAAGTGTATTGGTTTGTGCCCATGAAGATAATGTATGTCAGGAGTAGAATCAAGCCTAGTTGTCTCAACTCAAAGACTACTATTTCCATTGTATCTTATTGTCTTTCAGGAGCCCGAATGATAAGTCACAGATACTTGGAATTGGAAGGATTGAGAATCCCTCCTACAGTATACTCAATAAGTGACCATCTAGGCTTTACTTGAAGATAACTGACTATTGGCTCTTTTGTAGGTTGTGCATACACACACACACATACACACACACACAGGTATGCGTATGTATGTATGTGGAACTATATATTTGCATATATGTATAGTATCCAGTTTAGAGAAAATCTATTTTTCCTTTCACCTTCCCCCAATAATTACTTTGAGAAGCTGACTAGTCATTTTTACATTTGACTCCTTTACCTTTTGAGTGCCACATATTCCTCACTGATAATATTTTTGCTATTGTAGCATGACGTAGTAAATAGAAGATCAGCATTGGAGTTGAGAAAATCTGGATTTGAGTTCTGCTTTTGACAAATAACTAGTTTTGTGACCACCAGTAGGTCATTTAACCTACCCGTGCTCTACTTGACTCCCTAAAACTATAATTTACAAATGAGTTAAAGAGTTTCCATTTTCAATTCAATAAGCTTTTGTTGGGCACTTGTTGTATTCAGGGTACTTTGCTAGGAGCTATAGGTGTGACACAAAAACAAAAGCAGTGTTTACCCTAGAGTCCTTAATCAGTTTTGGAGAAGAAAAGGGAAGTACAATGATCTTTGGATGAAGATAAACGTCTTGTGATAAACATAAAGAATTAGACATACCTTTGGGCTTAAGTGTAGCAAGAGCTAGTTCAGAATCAAGTATACTAACAGCAATAAATGATTGAATCTAATGGTTAAGGATTGGGAGGGAGGGAAGAGGAAAGGAAGAAGGATTGAGTTTCTCCTTCCTCACTCCAAATTGGCCAAGTTGCAACTTTGTGAACTTCAAAAGACAGAAAGATTTGGAATTCCTATTTGTAGTAATGTCTATTAAAGCTGGTTGCTATGTCCCTGAGACAACAAAGGATGATAACAGCGTCTGCATCTGGAGCTGAGAGCCATCCTAAAGACAGGTAGCTTTATATTCCACAAAGATACTGACTCTCAGAGCCCAGGAGAGAACTCCACCTAAGGGGAACTTCATAGGGACTCCATGAAAAGAGAAAAAGACTTGGAACACAGGTGTCACAGTGTGGCTGGCAGTCCTCTTGAGTGCCACCAAACTATATGAAAATGTAACTGGGAAATATTTGGTAAAATAAATAAAAATGCAATAAAATAGAAAACATTAATAACATTTTAAGTAGATAACATCATAACAAAAATAGATAACGTTTTAAACCAAGTCAGTATGCCATATTTAGGGATTTTTACGTATACTCTGGTTCTACTTGAGTTTGATACTAACTTAGAAACCAGGAACTGTGAGTTTTCCCTTTCACCACATGAGTTCTCTAAGTTTGAACCCAATCTCCCTGGGGACCTCATGTATGAAGAAGAAATTACACCCCCAGTTTGAGAAATTATTTCTTCATTTATTGCCCTTGTTATACCTACTTAGCAAATACCCTTCCTAAAAGCTAATTCTGTCTGGCCGTTAGTAAATGAGGACCTCTCCTGTAGGGTCTTGTGAGTAATAGTACTTAAAAACCTCAACCACTCAAGATTACCCTTAGAATCCCAAGAGATGACACAGTTTCTGCCTTCTGTGGACCCAGGGATAATTAGAGTTGGGGAGTAGCCCCAGAAGGATCACTAGAAATGCTTAGATCATCATTAATCAACCAATACATTTTTATTAAGTACTTATTTTGTATCAAGCATTGTTCTTAGCACTGGTGATACAAAAAAAAGGCAAAAACAAAACAAAAATGCCTTTTCTCAAAGGGCTTACATTGTAAGAGAAGAGACACCAAGAAAGTACATGCATACAAGATATATACAGAGTAGATAGAAGCTTAGTAGGTGGAGGACTGGGAAGGGCCTCTTGTAGAATGTGATATTCAAATAGAGTCCTTAAGGAAGCCGAGGAAACTGAGTGAAGGTGAGGAGGGAGAGCATACCATGGAGAACACAGTTAAATGAAAAGATCAGGAGATGGAAGATGAAGTATCATGTACAAGGAAAAGCCAGTCAGCCAGTGTACCTGTATAGAGTATAATAGACAGGAGTGGTAGGAAAGAGTCAGGTTATGAAGAACGTTAAATACCAAACAAAAGACTTTTTATTTGGTCTTAGCGGTAGTAGGGAGCCACTGGTGTTTATTATTGATTAATAGATGACAGACAGAATTATACTTTAGGAAGATTAATATGGGAGTTGTGTGGATTGATGTGAGAAGAAAATTGAAGCAGAGAGACTTCTCAGACAGCTATTGCAATTGTCTAAACAAGTTGTGATGAGTCTTTGTGCAAGTTTATGGCAGCTGTGTGAGTGGGACCAAAGGGGACATCTATATTACATGCTATGAAAGTAGAAATGACAAGATTTAGACTTGGTTATAGAAAAGTAAAATATTAATATAGCCCATCAATTAAAAGATTTAAAAACTATTGACCATACTGCATTAATATTTTGAACTGTATTTGACCATGCAACACTGATTAAAACAACTCAGCTAAAAAATGTAGTTTGAGGGTATAATAAATGGAAATATACATATTTTTACAGTGAGTGTATCCGTTTTAAAGAGTTTTAATTGAAACATGATGTAGGTCTGTGTAGATAATAGCATTTTGATTGTTTATTTTGGATAGTAACTCAAGAGAATTTAAGGGTTGAAGGATATTTCCAAGAATAATAGAAAATTATGTGCGCTTGGGCTCAGAAGTGATTTATTAAGTAGATTGAATAGTAAATTATAACTAGCCTGACTGGTCAAAAATGCTAAGAACCAAAGCATGCTGAAAAAAGGAAAAAAAACTAACATTTAAATATGGAATATTTATTTAGTTATACGCAGAACAGGTGCATGGCAAATTATCAGTCACTGACAAGTCGGAAAAAGCAACAGCAGCGTGTGGACTTCATCAAGGCAGAGTAGCTTACATACTTACATACTGCTACTTTATAAACTTTAATTTCACCGTTTGTTTTAATGGGATAGGAAAACATGGCTACACGATATAATGCCTTGGAGAATAACATTACTATTCCATGTTCCATATTGTCATTGCAGCCTTTTGTAATTATAATAGCTTTGTTACAGTTTGGTTAGTTTTTGTCTTCCTGTGACTTGAAGGGCTTTATTTTCATCCTCTGTTTTTCTCCAGGCGTCCACAAGGACGAAGATAAAGCTCCCAGCTTCTCTGTTGTCCTTGAGACTTTGAGGCATACCTTGACAGATTACCAGAACAAGCTGGAAGATGCATCTAATGAGGTAACACTTGCACTGTTTGGCTCCACACACATAGCCTTCGGCCTGCGTAGTACATACTCCTTACTTGTTACAAAGGTCACAAGATTGAGAATGTTGAATTGACAGCTTCGGTGATAGCAAAAAAAGAAATATTCTCTGTCGCGGCTTTTTCTTTGAGGTTACCCTAAAGTAATATGTCACAAATTTAATTTTCTTATGTAATCCTAAACTTCTGAACTCTTAATTATTTTCTGTTTCTTAATGTTTTCTTCGCCTTAGTTTAGTTTTTTTGAAAGGGTTGCCAGTGATTTAAATTTATACAGTAATGGATCTAAAAATCATACCTCTTCAACTGGAAATTTAGAAAAATACTATCTGTTTTAGTGCATTATTGAATATGAATTGTGAATTGTTCCCTTCTATTTAGTACATCATTTAGGAAAAAAGGGAGAGAAATCTCTGTTACAGGTCTCTAAAGGGAGCAAATTGTAGTTAGATTTTTTAAAAAAAAATTAAATATCCGTTTGATGTAGCCTGGGAGCTTTTCGTTTACTGGCTGAAAAATCTCGTGCTTATATTTACCATCTCATTTGTATTGTTTTAATGTGTTGGTTGATAATCTTCTTGGGTATTAAAATGTTTTATGAATTTGTTGCTTAAAAATTGAAGAGTTTATTTAGTTACATCTTGTCAAATTAGATCATACAAAATAATTATATTAGTTGCAATTAGCTAGCAAAACAATGATCAGATTGTTCAAAGTAAGGAGGTTACATAACATAGATTGTGAGTTTTAAATTTGCATTCCCAAGTTTTGTTTTTTATTGGCCTGAGAGTCACGTCCTCAGGCCAACAAACATTGATTAATTTCCTACTACATACCAAGCCTTGTGCCAAGCACTATGTGTAGGTGATGTAACCATCAACTTCCACCCACCCCCTTTACTGGGAGCGGGATGAAGACAACGAATCGGCTTGTTTAAACCCTCTGTGGTTGTTCAGGCATCACAAAGAAGTTATCATGGAAATAATCACATTTCTGTAAACAGCAAATATTCCTAGGACTTTCCCAGTGAGATAAGGTAACTAGTATTGTTAGTAGTTGATGAAACTCTTCTGAGGCCCAGGTCTAGAAGCTGCAAAGTAACCAGGAACATGTTACCCACGGCGAATTGTTATTTGGGAGGATGAATGTCACATGATCCTCAGCACAGTTGAAAAGTCGACTCAGCAGGCTTTGGCTTAGTAATGCGCTTTGTTGTGAAACAGTGCCAGAGACAGCAGTGGGGAGACCAAGGGGGTGGTTGCAAAGAAAGCAAAAAGAGCAGTCTGACAGAAAGAAGAATGAACTGTCAAAGAAAATAAATCACAAGCAGTGCAGGACCAACTGATGACCTGCCACAAGCCTTCCCAGTAGGACTGCATGTGACTGACCCTGAAATTGTCATATGGAGCCAGAGACCCACTGAATACCTTCAGCATGTGTAGAATGAGCAGTCATCTCTATCCTTATTTTTCCTTATTGATGCCATTGCTTTCGGCTTTTTGGTCTTGAAAAATTTAATAATTAAAAGTATTTACAGTGGAAATGAAGAAAAATAAAGATTTGTGGCATCTAATAAAATTTTATGAAAATCACAAGATTTTAAACTTGAGTACCTTCTCTCCTTTTTTCATTTTGAGATTAATGTAAAAAATTAAAATAGATGCTCTGATATAGCCTCTGGTTATACAATAAAATATTTAATTGTTAGCTTTTTATGTTATTGTTTGTAAAACATTTTTACAATTACTTTTATTTCTTTTTTATTAGCTAAACTGCCTACAAATGACTTCTGAAAAAACATTTAGGGAACTTGATGCTACCAAACAGGAGATGGAATGTCAAAACAAAAGTCTAAAGGTATAGTTGTTTAGAATACTATCTTTCCCATTTGAAAATAGAGCTTTTTATTTTGCTATCACATTTAATAATAACCTTTATATTGAATACATTTGGATTTTAAGATAACCCAAAATTTCATCTTTATGAAAAAGTTTGTATTATAACAGTGACAATTTTACCTTCAGATATTTTATTGAATATATTTTATGTATGTTATATAAGCTACTCTTAGTTTAAGATTTTTCAGAATTCATATTGTTCAGCCAAAGATTTAAAAAAGTATTTTATCATTCTTCATATACATTGTTTTTGAATTGTTTTTCTGTTACTGGGAAAAATATGTTTATGATCAAATTAAATCTAGTTTATAAAGTTAAATATAATGCCATAAATTCCAAAAAAGACAAAGGATAAAATGTGAAATGCAGTGTTATTCTTAAAATAATTTGGTACAAAAAGAATGGAAACCTTTAACTTGGAGTACATTTTGATCATTTTGGGAAAGAAAATTGCTTTTCATGTCTTTTCTGGTTAGAAGAGCTGAGAATCACTAATTTAAACAGCTTTGTAATTTGACATTCTGACATTTAAAACTTTTAAGTTTCTTGCCTGGCACTTTATTGTGCCAAGACAAAATTAAACTTAAAACTCCTGAGTGCCCAATTTTTGTGTAATTTTTATCGTATTAGTTTATGGATATATAGTAGTATTTTTTAAAAAGCTTTAACATGTAAGTATCACAAGTACATGAAAAGGTTTGTTCAAAGAGCTAAAATTTCTCATCTAAAACACTTATCTTAATAGTGAATCATAAATATACTTTTCTTATTACTAAAGGCTTTATTGGAAGATGGGTATCTTATTAATAAGTTTTGGTATTACTTAGAGTAAAAGTTAAACATTTTCAGTTTTCAGATTTGCAAGTAAAATATTGCTGTCAAAACATAACTAGCAACAAAATAATTAGGAATTTAATGAAGAAAAAGATTTCATATATGTTTTTTAACCTGTACCTCAGATTATTAATTTAGCGCATATATTATATATTTTATTATATATATTACAACTGAGGTAATTATGTTTGATGATATTGGACTAGCAGCCCTCTGAAAGAAAAAAAAAGTTCTAATGGAAAACTTTGAGAATGAAAGGAAGCAAATAAGATAACAGAGAGTAATTTTGAATCATGTTATCATTCATTAGTAAAATCTTTAGGATCTGTGTTAATTTCAAGTCAAGCTATCTTTCTGGTTTAACTCAGGTACTTTTTTTTTCCTCCCCATCCCCCTGGGGGAAAAAAATCATGTACTTCACTATGCATATTGAGAAGTCACCTGCTCAAATGCTTCATCAGATAAACTTACTAGCTGCCTTTTTTTTATTTTTTGGTGTCTTTGACAGGAAGCACAAGATAAACTGGTTAATGTCAATCAGGAGTTAAATCACCTGCGAACTAAGTATGCAGATAGAGAATCTATAATAGGCACTTTAAAAGTGGAACTCCAAAATATTCTGCACTGTTGGGAGAAAGAGAAGCTGCGAGTAGCACAGTCTGAAAATGAAATCCAGAAGCTTTCCCAGGCTTTCCATAAGGATATTGAGGTATTACTAGAGACAAAATCACTGTCAGGAAAGGTCTTCATCTAATCTTGTTTTATGCATTTACATACATCAGAATGGCTACTTTTGGTCTTCTGTGATTTATTTCCAAAGATGAATTTATGCGGTATATTTTGAAATATGCATATTACATCCCTAAAATTGGTTACTCTTTATCAGACTATTTTACAAGATGAGAAATTTGTATTTTCATTCTGTTGATGAGTTAACAAGCATTTATTAAGCACTCGCAGTGCTTAGGCACTGGGGATACAAATACACATGCAGCAGTCCCTACTTTGAAGGAGCTTACCATGCCAAGTAGATTGGCTCTAAAATGTACTTCTCTGGTACCTTGTCTGCTGATTATAGATTTACATTTTAATAATCTGAGAATTTTATAATCCCAGAGTACTAATTATTAGAATAGTTAAATCTCAGAAATCTATGAAACTCCAGGCATTAAGGCCCTCTTCATTTTCAAATTTTGACTCACAGCATGGTAGTTCACATACACTGTTTGTCCCGTCCTCTCCACTCCCACTGCTGCTATTCTGTTTCAGGCTCTTTCTCTTCTCAGTTAAAATATTTCCTTAGTTTTCTAACTTGTTTTCCTAGCTGGAGTCTCTCCCTTCTTCAGTCTATCCTTCATGCCATTATCTACCTAATCTTCCTCATGCATTGTTGTGATCTTGTTGCTGCTTTTCTCAGCAAACTTCAGCAGTGACTTTCTATTGTCTACTGAATAAAATGTGAACTGCTGGTCCTGTCATTCAAGGCTGTTTCTACATATTTTAATATACCTGAACCCTTAAATCATTTCTGGCCATGCTTGATTGTTATCCATTTGCTACTATTGTCCTACTTTTACTTTCTTATCTTCTATGCCAGAAATGTTTCTTTTTTCCTTCCTTCCTATGCTGCCTCCTGCTCCTATGCCCAGTCAGTGGCATGGTGTGAAAGAATGCCAGCCCTGGAGTCAGGAAGAGCTGGTCCACATTTGGGTTCTAGTACTTCGTAAGTGTGTGACTTGGGGCAAGTCACTTAAACCCTGTTTGCCTCAGGTTCCTCAGTTGTAAAGTGGGAGGAATAGTAGCACCTACCTCCCAGGGCTGGTATAGGGATCAAATGAGATCATATTTGCAAAGCACTAGGCGTAGTACTTGGCGCATAGTTGATAGATACCATATAAATAATGGCTATTATTATTATTATTATTGTTATTTTGCTTGGTCCTCTTCTGGCATGTTACATCTTTTTTAAAAATCACAGTTATTTGTATACTTATCCTTTTCCTAAATTAGATTGTCTGTTCCCTGAGAGTAGCATTTCTCTCCTGTTTATATTACCATTGCTTAAAGCACAATGCCTTACAAAGAGTAGGTGTTTAACATATTTATTGAGTTAACTTAATTCATACTGTAGCAAAACATGTTTATCTCATAGGAGAATTCTTTGTTAACCAAGTAAATTGTCTTTTATTTTATTTTGACTTGAGGTATACAGCTGGTCTAGCTAGTAAGGAACTAACTTATCTGAGTTGTTCAGCATATTGAGCTCATTATTCTAACAAATATGAACAATAATGCCAACTGAGTGAAACAGAAACATTCTTTCCATCATTTTTACAGTCTGGGATTTAAATTGTGTCCACATGAAGCAGTTGGAATTGTTCTGCACATCAGATAATGATTAAAGTAAAGGAAACTAGAAGCCTGACTGTATTGTAAAGTCAGCATGTCTACAGCATTGTGGTTGGGTTCAACATGTGTGAATTGATTTTGAGTCTTGGGATTTCTTTTTCATGCCAAATGGATGATTATCATGCCTGGTTTATCATAGCCCAAGCAAAAAAAAAAATACAATGGCAACACAATTGTTAACACTGAAAAAGTTCTTGATCACTTGATGATATGTTTAGGGAAGTTTTTTTTAATGCCTGTATACTCCATTGAATGATTTATTTTGAATAAGATCTTTGACCAGTTCAGCAGTTGAAAAATGCAGAATACTAACCTATCAAATTAACAACTCAGAGTACATTTATAAACTTTCTTTTGATTTCTGAACCTAGGTTTTGGTTTTAAGGCCATGTTCAGTTTTCTTTCCTTTTCTTTAAAGTACTCTGTTTAGAAAAGGTACTCTGCTATGCTGCATAGCACATAGTAAAAAGTATATCATTTAAGTTAAGGGAAAATCTCTTAAGTAAGTCCTATGATTTCCCTTACGACAAAGTATAATTTTTATAAATTTCTCATAAGAGTTTTTTATAGCAGTCTCTTGAAAGATAATCTTGTTAGATTGTGTTCTATACATGAAAACTTTATATTCTAGCTTTACTCTAAGTTTAGTTTCAGAGTCCATGCCTTGGGTCAGATTCCAAGAATAAATGTATCTGCTTCATGTTAAATTCTGCTCTTACGTGAGTAGTGTTTTTTGCAATTTCCTAATGCATTTTGATAGGTCACTTTTGTTTCATGTTTCTAATAGGACTTTTTGGATATTTTGTGCAGATTATCTATCACATTGTTTTTCTGATAGGAAATGAGTTATACTATTGCTTTGTAACAATGAAAAAAATGCTATGTACTTTTTATATGTCTAGTTCTAGGACAAAAGAGCATATATTTGGGGAAAAATACAATGGGCTTATCTACCTTATAACCCTCATTTCACTGGTTGATAAATTTACAGGGCTTGGAATAGATTGCCTGTAAGAAATGCCTAAAACCTGAAAGCTAGAAAGAAAAGAAGGAATTAGAGCAATATGTATACATGGAAAATGCTGAAATTATTTAAATTGTTTTTAAAAATATAGTAACATTCTAAGTTATACTTTGGATTACATAACATACCTTTCTTGTAAAAAACTTTAAAAATATATTACCGTTATAAACATTTAAGAATTACAATTTATAAATAGTTTACTTTATTCTGTGTATTTTCTTAGAATGTGAAAATAATTTCATTAAAACTATCACATTTTGAAATTCTGTCTTATGATCTTGTTCAGGCTTTGGAAGTATGTGTATATTTGAATTCCTACAATGTTTATATACTGAAGTTAATTTTTTTGCTTTCCTCACAGGAGAAGCTAACCTTCCTTCATACTTTATATCAGCACTTGGTAGCAGGCTGTGTGCTTATAAAACAACCAGAAGGCATGCTGGATAAATTCTCTTGGTCTGAGCTTTGTGCAGTCTTGCAGGAGAATGTTGATGCCCTGATCTTAGACCTCAACAGGGCTAATGAGAAGGTAACTGTCCTCAGGCACCAGATACCTCTATTAAATTCAGTGACATTTGTCCACATCACAGTATCATTAAGAAAGGCTGACATTCATCTTATTTCAAAAAGAATTTGGATGTTAATAATTCAATACCATTAATTATGGCTTGTCTACAACTCAGTTTGATGCCATTGCTGTGGGCATGTAAATGTGACTGAAGTCTGTATGAAGTCTCTAAGCTCCACTTTCTGTGCAGGACATGCTAATACTACTAGCCAGTATTAGCCACAGGGACCTAATTAAAAGAAAATAAATTAATCTTACTGATGAAGCAATTCAAAGGACTTAGTCTTTTACTCTAATAAACTAACACTTTATCTTAGCATAAAACAGAAGCAAGCTATAGTTACCCAAAAATATAATCTTAAAATAATTGATTTGGTAAAAATGAGGTATTATTATTTTAAAAATAAATCTAAAATAATTACATGCTTATAACATGTTTTCTAAAAGGTAATAATATCCTTAATTGTAAAATCTATGATTCATAATGTAGTAAATATTTTTTGAGAGATAAGAACAGTAGACATTTATGATTACTTTAGTATTTCAGAAGACTTAAACTTTTAGTCTTTCCAAGGGAAACACATTCAAAATCCCTCTTTAGGTTATAATAAATTAAACTGGCTTAGTGGACATGTTACTGTTAAAGATATTGGTTCATTTTCTGGCTCTATTAAACTAGCTGGTCAAAACTATGTTCATGTGGTCTAGGAGAAGGATTCCAGATCTTGGCTGTACTGACATTTGCTCTTGAGGGATAGGAAGAGAAAAACGGTTCCATAAGTTTCTAATCTGTTGGAGACATGAAACAATTTCTTGGCCCAATGTCAGGAGTTCCTTACTATTGATAATTTTGGCTCTGATCCTATTAGTAGGGTCACTAGAATGTTCTAGGAAGGATGATAGTAGGAAGGTTAGGGACAGCATGAATGATACTTATGATTTTGAATGAATATAAAAGCATTTTCTATTTGATCAGAAATTTTTAACCATGCTGAACTTGATTAACTATTGGAATTATATTTAATCCTATTATGATCATATAGATTTTTCCTATGTGCTCCAGTTATTATAATAACTTCTAAATTTCATTAGTTGATACACAAAAGAATATGTGAAAAAGAAAGGGCCTTTCCTCAAAGTTTCTTATTTGTATACTCAAACCAGTATGAAACGTTTTATTTCATTGTGTACAAATTCATTGTATATAGATTTGGAGAGATTTTCTTAAATGGAGATTCTTGCTTGCACTTCAGGAGCTGTACAGCTTCTCACTTAATGTTTTTCCTTTATATCATCTCTTGAATATCTTTGTTGAAATATATCTTAAATATAAAAACTTATTTGGAGAAAAAAGGAGTGATCCTATTTATAGTATAACTTATATGATATCAATACTGAACTAAATGCTTTTATTTTTAGATAAAGTATACAGTATATGCTTATCTCAGCTTCTCTCTTAATGTGCGAATTTTTGTCTGGCTTAGTTTTTTTTATTATCATTTAGAAAGAAAATGAAAGTGAGAAAAAACATTGTGAAGTGGAAAAAATGATTTGACCGTATTTCTTGTGTCTATTATATAAACATGTAGATAACTCATCTAGAATATGTGTGTAAAAACAAGTCTGATACTCTGAGGGAGCTTCAGCAGACCCAGGAAGACACTTTTAATAAAGTGGCAGAACAGATTAAAGCACAGGAGAGCTCTTGGCAGAAACAAAAGAAGGATTTGGAGCAGCATTATACTGAGCTCCTCCGGGAGGTTCAGATGAAGGCACAGGTATGCTATTTCTTCCAGAGTGCTGAAAAATGTTTATATTTTCCCCACATCCTGCCTTCTATTTTGGAACCATAATAGAATTCTACTAAAATTAAAACTAGTTGGGAATTATACATATACATACATACATACATATATACACACACATATAAATACATACACAAACATATACATATTTGTGTATGTGTGTCTTCTTAATTGTGGCTTTCTTTAGGAAATGAATGGATGTCTGATAGTAGGAAGGTTAGGGACAACATGAATGATACTTATGATTTTGAATGAGTATAAAAATATTTTGTTTGGTGATCAGAAATTTTTTACAATGCTGAACTTGATTAACTATTACAACATATTCCAAAAATGCATTTTTAATTGAATCCTGAAATATTTCTCTTCATAATTAAATTTTTTTGTGAGTTTAAAAGTATAAAATAAAATATCAGAATCATTCTAAAATCGCCCATAGTCATAGAATAATAGTTTCTTTTTTCAGTATTAATTCCACCTGTGAAGAGTGTATCTTTTACTAACATTTTAATTTATTTTAAGCTAACATTTGGTATATGATTTCTGTGCATCAATAATCTCCGTATTGGTGTTATGTGAGGAATATGTTATCTGTTTTTAGGTCCTACACTAAAATAATTGAATGGGAAATGAGTTATGTCTTTTCAGTTGAATTAGACTATGCAGAATCAAATTTGAAGCCAGTTATTTTTACCATACTTTTCCTTATATGAATTGAACATTTATGAAATTGGTATTTTAAGACCCCTCTTGATCAAGAATATTATAATGGCAATATAAATTTTCCATATTTAACTCAATAGACTTATAGATTTAACTTGGTTATGGAGTCACTTTGGCCAGAACTATGGATGTTGATTTTTTTCTGTGATTGAGTCAATACTTGCAATGAATCATGGACCCTTTCCTGACTGAGGGCCACAAATAGGAATAATCCTTCTGGTACTCAGATAGTGAAGGTAGATGCCTCTCCAAAGGATTAGGTTTGGAAGCCTCATTGCTCTGGAACCTGTTGTAATGTGTGATGATTGTACCCAACATGCCCTGTTTTTATCTTGGCACTGCAATATCTTTTTCCCCTTAGGAAAGCTGTTTAACTTCTTTGGTCTTATCTGACATATCTACAGAATGTGAGAGTTGGAGTAGATGACTTTTGTGATGGGAGCAAGATTCTAATCCTTCTGAACCCATACAAATTAGGTTCCTTTTTCCTTAAAAGGCATTGAAACTATTTTCAAGACATGGTTTAGGTGACCAAAGACTGAAGTGATTGAAATCACTTCTGGATCACCTGAGTAAAAATCTCTCTGAATCTGCCTTTGAGGTTTGGCTAGCTGATCAACTTAGAAGCAGAGGAACATCACTTAGCTGAATCAGTTTGTGTCCTTGATGCATATCCTTGTTCAGTATCTTTCCCTTGCTTTGACCAAGTAAATTTCCTTTTGTCAATTGTTGAATTTTATGAAGTGTAGAATGGTCATACTTATTTTATCTTATTTCATTCTAATATCAAACCTGAATTACCAGAGGAAGTGATATGTGTCAAATCTAGCCCATAATAATCTTTAAGGTCACTTCCAACTCTAATTGTGTGATAATGTAACATGGTACCAAAACCAATTTACTGTTATTTATGCCAAGCAGTGCAATAGAAACATTAATTAGACTTATACTTCTCAATGCTAGTAATCAAACTTTTATCAATCATATGCATACAAACGTCAGTTTCTTCTTTCTGTTAAACAATACTAACTTTAACCCCACTAGCAATGAACCAACAATTTGATGGTTTTTAGGACTTCCTAGTAAGTACATCTCCTACTGCTCCTCAATGACAAAAGTTCCTCTTTGCACAGTCACAGGTCGTGTGTCTCCCTCAATCTCATTTAGTCAATTGGTATTACCCGTAAGCAGATACTTGAGTCTTCTCAAGTGGGGAATGGTGAATGCAGGAGCTACTTTGGTTATGATCCAAGGTCAAGCTGAAGACTGGGAGTCCTGTTGGGTTTATTGTAGTTATTGCTATGGGTGTAAGCTGGTTGCACCCAAGTTCTGATTGTTGGTCAGAGACCTAATTTGTTTACTAATTAATTTGATTTGTACCTGATAACTAATGATAAGATTGTTTACTAAATTTCCCCATGTGGGGATTCCAGTTGTATACGTTATACACACACACACACACACACACACACACACACACACACACACACACACACAAATGTATTTACATTTAACTTATATATTTGTATATTATATTTACATATATTATTTTATCAGTTTTACATGAACACACTCATGTTGTTTATAAATCTAAACCCGACATATGCTTATTTTAACATTTGAAAAGCAAGTTGTGAAAAACAAATATTGAAACACATTATCACATAATGGTGGTCTAATATGAGAAGTCAATTATGTTAAGGCAGTAAACAACTTCACTACAAATACTGTTATCCTGATCGTAACCTCTGATCGCCCAGGTGGTTAGATGTGTCAGCATTTATTTTTCCATCACCAGTTCTAGATGACCTTAGGTTGGAGTTTTCCTCACCTACATCAGAGGCTGTACCTTCTCTGTCTGGTGCCAGTGAACATCTAAGAAAACACCCCAGAGTCTATTAAGACAGCAAGTCAAGATATGATTGTTATATCTTTAGGATTTTAAAAGGGCAAGAATAATGCATGGGGTGAGGAGGGAATGAAAAACATGTTTAGGGAAAATTATCTTGCATAATCTGGGTATACAAGTAGAAACTGACAAAAAAAATGAGGAAGAAATAGGGGATGTGGTTAGAACTTGAACCTCACCCTCATGTAAACTAATTAGAGGAGGGAAGTATATACATATACAGTTGAGTAAAGAAATATAGTTAATTCAACCGGGAAAGAAAAGGGAATTAGAGAGATAGTAGATTAAGGGAAGAATTAGTTTTAGGAAAAACAAACTCAATTAAACTTACTGTACTGTGTTAAAATATTTATGCTCTTTTTGAGGTGACAAATGATGGGAATCTTAAGGGGGTATGCATTAATTGTGGAATGGCTGAGCAAGTTATGGTATATAAATGTGATGGAATACTAGTGTGCTGTAAGAAATGATGAAATATATAGTTTCAGAAAAATCTTAGAAGAACCTGTGAACCAAGAGAACAATTATACACTAACAGCAATACTACAACAGTACAAAAACAAACAGCTCTGAAAGACAGGCGCTGTGATCAGTGTGATCACCAGCCACAGTCCTGAGGATCTGTGATGAAATGTGCTACTCACCTTCTGAAAGATGGGTAGAAGGATAAGAGTACTGAATGAGGCATATGTGTACGTATATACGGGTGTAGATGCTACCCATATACCCATATTTAGATACATACCACATATTACTATATACTTATCTGTAAAATGTACGTATCTGTATGTTTTATACCATAACAAATATGTATGCACAAGTGCACACGTGTAGATGTGTATATGTATATCTACACACATACAGATATATGTACACATACATGTACATACATAGATATGCACTAAGCATATTCATACATATATATATATGAATGAATAACAGTGGTGGTAATTATAATAATTAATAATAGCTGTAATTTGTATAGTACTTACCATATGTCAGACAGTGTGCTAAGTGCTTTATAATTATTATCTCTCATTTGATCTTTCCAATAATCCTGGGAAGTAGATATTATTATTTCCATTTTCCAGATGAGGAAACTGAGACAAACAAGGGATTAAGTGATTTATCAAGGGTTACACAGCTAAGTGTCTAAGACTGGATTTGAACTCAGATCTTACTGATTCCAGGCCTAGTGCTGCTATCTACTGTGCCACCTAACTGAATATTACAAGATAAAAGATAATGAATTAATGCTTGATGAGGCAGAAGACATTGTGGATTCCAAAGATAGCAAGGAACCATAACCAGATATTCCTGAATAGTTTAAAAGAAAATAAGAATTGAGAAAGCAAAATTTGTGTCCTGCACAGAATAAATGATGATTGGCAGAATAGAAAAGCTTCATGAGTAGAAAAAATTCATGGTGGCAAATTTGACCAAAGATATAAAAGAGAGAACTGATTGCAAATGGAAATACGCAGAAATAGAGGATAATCTGGAAGAATAGAAGCAAAAAACAATAAACATTAAAAGAAAACATAATCTGCATATAAGCAAAACATACTGATCTCAAAGACACAGTTTATAGACAGCTTGATGATCGCCAGTCTCCCAGAAGAACATGTCAGAAAACCTGAACGTTAGCTTCTCTTTTCAGGTTTATTATAACACTTTTTATAATGCACTTTGTGATCTAGCCAGACCTGCCATCTTGCTGTTTGTCACGTACTCCATCTCCCTTTTTTGTTTTGCATAGCCTATCTCTTATGGTTCACAAGAGCCTAACCTATTAATATGATAGGTAATTTAGTAAATTCTATTATTGTTACCTACTAGGTTATTTTTATTAATCCATGAACTGGAAGAATTAAATTCCTTTTTAAAAAAAATCTGAGGCAACAATTCGTCTTCCAGATTCTCTGTGAGAAGCAAACCTTTCATGGCTTCTTTTTTAGAGGTAACTTGTATAGAAATCTTATTCTTGATGATTTATTGAAATTTTTACCTATTTAGGATTGCTCCTTTGAAGGTCAGGGCTTTGGAGAACCTAACTCATTTGATGGAGAGGATGGATTTTAGTTCAGTTCAACTCAGTAAATGTTTATTAATTGCTTGCCCTGTTTCCAGGGCTCTGTGCTAAAGTTACTGAGATCAATACAAGTAGTTCCTTCCCCCAAGCAAATTACATTCTATTGTGTATAGGGTAATAACATGTACACAAGTATGTGAGATACAAGATAATTTAAGAATTAATAATAGTAACTGAAAGGATCTGGGAATCTTTCATGGAGGCCCTAGCATCCAGCCTAAGCCTTGGTAGGAATGGAACAGGAGTGAAAATTTCTTTATAGGAAAGATCAACAACTATAATTATGTTGTAATAAAAAGGGCACTGAATTTAGAGTCAAAAGACCTAAAATCAAGACTCTGCCTCTTAACTAGCTATACAACATTAGATAAATCACTTTGCCTTTTTGACCTCAGTTTTCTTATCTATAAAAAGAGGGAGTTCATCAGATCATGCACATATATTAAAGACTTGTCTTGTGCAGACTAATGTGCTAGACACAAGGTGGAGTGTGGGTGAGATACAAAGTTATATAAAAAGAAGGAAAGAATCTGTAACTGAGAAAGGAAGAGTTCACAAAAGACAAAATTATTTCAGTTACATGAAATTGAGAAACTTGCAAAATAAGGTCAAAGTAGCTAGGATAAGAAGAGAAATAATAGATTGGTAAAAAATCTTTGTAACTATTTTTTTTTCTAATAAGGGTCTGATATCTGAAATATGCATGGAATTAACGCAGATATATATGACCAGAAACCGTTACCTGATGGAAAGGTAATAAGAAAATATGAATAATTTTTAAAAAGAATTGCAAACTATTAACAACCATATGAGAGATTGCTTCTCATTATTAATAATGAGTAAATTATAAATAAGCCCAACTCTGAAATCCTTCTTCCCTCCACCTCTGAAATTACAAAGATAACAAAAGATGGAAAAAGTTGTTCAGTCGTTTTTTAAATCATGTCTAGCTCTTCATGACCTCTTTTAGGGTTTTCTTGGTAGGAATACTGTAGTGCTTTGACATTTCTTTCTCCATCTCATTTTATAGATGAAGAAATTGAAGCAAATAGAGTTGGTACTTGCCCAGGGTCACAAAGCTAGTAAATGTCTAGAAGATGAGTCTTCTTGACTCCATGCCTAGTACTCTATATGCTACACCACCTAGCTATCCCACCATAGAAAGATAGGTATGCTAATATAGTATTACAAAAACTGTGAATTGGTTCAACAATTCTATAAAGCAGTTTGGAAGCATGGTAAAAAAGTGAATGAAATATCAATATTTTCTGACCTAGACTCACATATAGTTTAGGCATGTACGTCAAGCAAGTCAAAGGCAGAAATGAGTCTCACATCTACCAAACTATTAATAATAGCATTTTATATGCATAAGACTGGAAACAGCAAGTCCTCATTTATTAGGAAATATCTAAAAATATTGTGGTGTATGGATTATTGTAATATAACCAAGCTATAGAAGTCAGTGAATTTGATGAATTCAGAGAACCATGGTAAAGTAAGCATAATTGGGAAAATACTATATGTAATGAATGAAACAGTGTAAATTAAAAGAACAAAAAAGGAAAATGGAACTCTGTGTTATTATAGTGGCCAAGCATGGCCCTAAGGAAGAGTTAGAAAAATATATATCTCCTTCATTGCAGAGATGGGAAACTATTTGTGCGGGCATCATGTTTTATGAAAGACATTGATAAAACTAGAGAGAAACCAGACTCTTAGGATCTGTTGAAGAAACTGGCCATGTTTACCCTGCAAAAAGGAAGAATGGAATGGGGAGGGAAAGATAAGGGACAGAGATATGATGACATAATAGTTGTCTTTAAATATTTGATGGAGTGTCATGTAAGGGAGGAATTGTATTTGCTCTTTTTGAAGTCAGGAGCAGTGGGGGGAAGTTGAAAAGAGGTAAATACAGGTTAGAAGCTGGCAAAAACCTGATAACAGAGCTATCCAAAAGTGGAAAGCGTTGCCTCAGGAAAGTGTGTTCCCTTTCCTTGGAGCCCTTTAAGCAGAGATTTGTTAAGTATGGAGAGATAGAGTCTTGGATATATGTTTATGGGTGTTGAGGGAGTACTAGTGCCTCTGATGGGAGGGCTTGCTAAGGCCTTTTCAGGTTTGCTCATCCCTCTTTGGTGTTCATTTGATTCACCCAACTCTCAGCTCTGTTTCCAAGAAACTGTAGCAAGTGCAGCAGCCACACCCTGGTAAAACCTTCTCAGCAGATGAGTTAAACCAGGTTGAGGTTAACCAATAGACCTCAAATCTGTCAGTGAATTATGGGGATGTCTACTCCCAGTTTGTGAAGCTATCCCTCAGTGCAATGGGCAGATGAGAACAGTTTGTTCCAATGGCAATGAAGGTAGCTGAAGCAGGTGCTGTTGAGTGCTTAGAGCTTGATCACATATCAGAGATGTCACTGTCATCTCTTACAGCCTGGGCCATACCTGGTCATCTTGTCTTTTGTCCTGGATTTCTGTGACTCATGCAAGAGTCAAGACATCACCCCATGATATCATTGGTCCTCTTTGAAAACAAAGGATGGACAACAATAATATATATGTAATATAAAACCAAAATATTTTGTTTATTGAATTTTATAGGATGAAATTTTGAGAAGAAAAATTGAATTACTAAAGCTTTTCAAAGAAAAAGGAAGAGATGTGAAAGTTTCTTAGAAGTGCATTTTTTAGGCAATATCTTCTTAGGTAATAGCTTTTAATGATCAACAAATTAGTAGGTTACACTGGCAGTCAAATTTATGTTTTTAACCTCATGATATACTTATTGAATTGTTTTCTTTAAGGGCAATAAAAAGTTTCCTGAAGTTCTTTTTTTGTAAATTTTTAAATCTTAAACACCAAATGAAAAAAAAAAAACAAACATTGCCATGTATACAGCAGACTATAAAAAAATATTCAATATAAAACAATAAAACCGTTGTGGCAGGTATATGTTCAGATATTTTATACTGTCTATATATTTTTAATAAAAAATATTGAATAACATTGCTGACACATAGTGTAGTTTCTCTGTTTTTCACTTTTGGTTCAATCTGTTAACGTTAACTTTGTCTGACATCACGATTATTCTCCCTGCTTTTTTTACATACTAAATTCTATTCCTGCCCTTTATTTTATCTTTGTGTGTATCTCTCGTTTTTATGTTTCTTGAAAACAATATACCATTGAATTCAAATTTTTAATCTGCTGTTTCTGTTTTATGGGTAAATTCATCCCATTCACAGTCTAAGCTACAATTACTTGGTATGTATTTTCCTCCTTCCTATTTTTCCTCACTATTCTTCTCATCCTATTTACTCTGTCCCTCCTCACTCCTCTGCTTTACTTCTACTCCCTATCTTGCCTTCTTGTTCTTTAGTCTATCCACCCCTCTAAGGGTCCTTCTCTTATCTTCTCCCCCTCCCCCATTCTATCCCCTTGCCCTCTTATTTCTTTCTGAATTTAAAAGACTTTTATTCCCTTCTAGATATATATGTTGTTCCCTCTTTACTTTTAACTCATTCCTAATGAGAATAACGTTCCAACATTATCTGCCCTCCCCCCACTAGCTTCTTCTGAATCAGATTTTCCATTCATGCCTCATTTGTATGAGATAATTACTCCTTTATCTCTCCCTACATAGTTTTATTTTTTTAGAATCACCCTATCATACTCAGCTTAGCCTATACCTTTCTTTCAAACTATCTAAATAATGATGACAATCGTAAGAGTACTGCTAATATTTTCACATGTACAAAGTAAACAGTTTGACATTATTAAGTCCCTTATAATTGTTTTTTAGTATTTACCATATATTTCTTCTAGATGTTATATGTCAAATTTTCCCTTAAATTCTGTAGTTTTTGTCACAAAAACTTGGAAGTCTTTTGAGTTTGATAAATGTCCATTTTTTTTTTATCCAGGATTATATTTAATTTTGCTGTGTAAGTTCCCCTTGGATGTAACCCCAGCTCTTTTGCTCAACAGAATATAGTATTCTAAGGCCTGCAGTCCTTCAGTATAGTAGCTGCTAAGTCTTGTTTAATCCTTATTATAGCACCACAATCTTTAAATTTTTTTTTCTTGTTGCTTGCAATATTTTCTCCTTAACCTGGGAGCTTTGAAACTTGGCTGTGATAGTCCTGTAAATTTTCCTCCTCGGATTTTTTCAGGTAGTAATCAGTGAATTTTTTCTATTTCTACTTTGCCTTCTTGTTATGGAACTTCAGGGCAATTTTCCTTGAGAATTTCTTGTAATTTTGTATCAAGATTCTTTTTTTTAACCATAATTTTCAGGTAGTCTGACAATTCTTATGTTATTTCTCTTTTATCTGTTCTCGAGATCAGTTGGTTTTCTGATGAGATCCTTCACTTTCTCTTCTATTTTTTCATTCTTTATGATTTCTTGGTGTCTTAGAATGTCATTAGTTTCCTCTTGCCCAATTCTAGTTTTCAAGGAATTATTTTATTCCTTATGTTTTTTTATTCTCGTTCCAGTTGGTTGACTTTTCATAATTTTCTTGGATTGTTTTTTTTTTTTGCCCTGATTTTACTTCATCTCTCTTATTTTATTTTTAAAGTTCTTTTTAAGTTATTCCAAGAGCTTTTTTTTTTGGTGCTTGGGACTATTTGATGTTTCTTAATGGAAAAGGAGTGACTTTTTAAAGCTCTATTATCTTCCTCTGAATATGAACCCAGAACTTCTCTACCCCTATAGACTATCTATGGTTAGGTTTTTTCTCCTTTGCTTATTCATTTCTATTTATTTTTTGTTTCATTTATTAATTTTTTTAAGCAGCTGCTAATGTAATTAAGTTGTAGTTCTGAGGTATGGGGAATGATGTCCTAAGCCTCAGGTCTTTCGTACTCTTATTTTCTGAGATCTGTCTTGGGTCCCAACTTTGGACTCTCTTCTTCTTAGCTCAGGTTAGGCCCCCAGCCACACTGTCTCATAAATGATCTTGCTCCTTGCTGTCCCTCTTGTGGCTGCAAAATACAGTTGTCCTACCTGCCATAGAATTGAAACCAGGAACTCTGTTCTCCTGCAAGTCCCCGTAGCCAACAGTACCCCTGTCCCTTACTACTGCAGTTGTCATGTGTGTATGTTAGCTCCTTCTCCTGGCAGCCACAGCATTGAATGCATCTGGTCAGCACAGCTGTGCTTAGCATCCCTTGACAGTGGAAGGTCCTTTAATCTTCTTCTCAGCAGTCAGACCCCCTTTCCCTTATACTCCCCCTCCCCCACTGTCTGCAAGGTGAAAGTTTGTAAAGCTGAGGCTGCCTCTCTATCCAGCAACCCCCCTTTCCTGGGGTCTTCTCAGATTGTCTTATGAGGACAGCTTCTTTACCCTGTGTTTATTTCTGCTGCTCTGAGGCTATGTTCTGTCTTTTTTTTTGTGGAGGAAATTGGAAGAGCTGAAAGTTTTCTAACCTACTCTGCTGTCTTACCAGAATTCTCTCTACTTAACTTCCTTAAAATAATATGTTGAAACTTTCTGCATGTTTGCTTCAAGGGAAAAATAAAGGGTAAACACTGACATAATTAATCACCCAAAAATGCTATTTTTATATTCTAATTGACCCTAATGAAGACAGCAATTATCAACTAAAATATTGTAAATAAATACACTATATGAATCAATGTTTTATTATATTAATGAACCTACTGATCTAGCCTTTTAAAAATGTCATTTATGTAACAAAAAACTTTAAAAATTAATTGTATAGCATAATTGAGTAGAAAGAGTTCTGATCCTAGAGTCACAGTTTTGAGTTCACACTAGGACTTTGTTTTTTATTTGCTGTGTGATTTTGAGCAAGTCACTCAGACTCAGTGAGCTTTAGTTGCCTTAGCTTCAAACAGGTTTCTAATACTTATAGTGCCTACCTCCTGAATCAAATGAAATTATGCATGTAAAATATTTTGTAAAAATTGTTACTGCAAGCCATTAGTGCTATTACAAAAATGCACATTTCAGAGTTTTTTAAAAAAATTTCGCTTGTGTTTATTGACCAACCACAATGGGAAGCTGAGGTAAAGAGAAACTTAACCAATTAGAAAGTACTAGCAACTGAAATTAATAATAGTCACATTTATAAAATACTGTTTACAAACCACTCACCTAGTACCCTAAGTAGTATCAGTATCATTATGACTATTTTATAAATAAAGTAAACTAAGCACAATCAATTTGCCCATAGTCACAGGATTGCTAAATGGCAGAAGTGAGAGTACAACCCAGATCAGTTGATGCTTAGCCAGACTGGTGGTGTCTCTCAGTGAGAGGTAAAGGAAAAGCAATAGGAAAATAGGTTTAATCTTATTATTTGTACAAAACTTTTAAGGAATTCATTTAGGAATTAAAGCTTTTGCTTGTACTTCTACCATTTTACACTGAAATTGAATATTATATGACTGTTAAATAAAACAAAATCCCATATACTATCATTTATTACATATGATAATATATGTAAAATGCTTTCTAAACCCTAAAGTGATATGTAAATTTTAGCTATAATTATTATCTCTTTTTTTTGTGGGGTTTGGGTAGAAACTGTCTTAAGACAAGTGTAATGTTTCAGCCAACCCCTAACAGGAGACAAGAGTTCATACCTTCTGTTTCCCCAACAGTGGCTTGATTAATTACTAACTGCTAAGTACCTGCTACCTTTGCTTAACCTGAAACAAGGTGCTAAGTACCTGCTTACTTGCCAATATGGAAAAAGAGGTAATTATCATTACAACAAATCACCGTTTTGCTATTATTCCTTTATATTCAGTGTTCTATGGATTATTTCCTAGGTGTATACCAAATCTACTTTTATGGGCGTAATATTTTACATGTTATATGATGTAAGCTCATTCTCTGTTGTTTTACTGTCATTGTTATTCTTCCAGTAGCAGAGAGGGTAACAGAGATGAATTATACATCATCCAGTTCCCACGTGATTTGGATCCCTTAGCTAAGACTCTATACTTTGAAAACTTTTAGTTTCTATAGCTTAGACATTATGAATATTTAGAACAGTGACATATATTAAAATATTATTCTCACATAGTATGAATCAAAGTTATATGTGCATTTACAAGTTATTGTGGGCAACATTTCTGTCTGTTTTCAGTACAATATATTGGTTGAGTTCTCTAGGATATTTTGAAATTTGTATTTGTAATATAGTACTTTAAGGTTTGCAAAGTACTTGTCAAATATATTATTCACATACTCATAAGAACTGGGAAGAAGGTATTGTTATCCTTATTTTTACAGATGAAGAAACTGAGGTAGAAAGAGGTTAAGTGACTTGTCAAGGGTCACACAGCTAGTAAGTGCCTAGGGCAAGATTTGAACTGAAGTTTTTCTGACTCCAGGTCTAACACTCTGTCCACTGTATCACCTAGCTGACATATTATATGTTAGTCCATGAAAGTTTCTGATATTATTCCAGATATCAGGTTGTGTCCTACTAGATATTAAGTAGGTGGTAACTTTTAACAGCCAGCAGTGGTGTGTCTTATAGGCTTTATTATTTCCTTACATAGTGTACATTTCCCACTACGTCCACATTCCATAGTGTTAACTCTTTTCAAGTTTCTGAAGGTCGAACTGCCATCATACACTCTTCAGTTTTCACAAGTAATCGTCATTATTTGGTCATTTTTTTGTTAACATTTTGTTGGCCAAGTTCATGAGGCTGTTTCCTTTTGATTCAATTCTTGGATCTTAATTATTTCATAGATTCCTTCAAGAATCAAACTATTGGGGTTATATTTGACAAAATAAATAGTACGTAGTTGTTTGCAGTCTTTACTATTACTTGGTGAAGTGATGCTTATTTTCTGAAAGTATTTCAATAGCTTTTATACACATCTATAATGTCTTCTAAATATGCCAGCTCAAAACTCTTCCTTTTAGGCCTTAGGATGGTAAGCCTTATGTTTTGTTAATATTTTGGGGGTTTTGTTAAGATGCTTCCCAAATTTGTCATGATTCCTTTTGTATTTCCAAAAGTGTACATCACAACTCTTATTCTATTGGTCTTTATTGCTTTAAAGATTTTCTTCTCATTTGGATTTGATTTCAGAATGTCCATACGTTTTTTCTTGATATCTTTATCTGCATTACACTCTACATTGAATAGTATCTCTTCATTCTGCCATTGTCCATTGGATTAATATGATCTTTGGATTCAAGCTTGAAGCCTGGGGTCTTTATCTTTCCTTGTAGTACATTAAAAATTATATAGTTAGAGTCCAAATGCATTTTGATATCATTGGAGAAAGATTCCCTGAGATGGAGATAATGTTTAATATGGTTAAAATGGAACATTATTGCTTGATGTCGTCTATATGTATCAGGTGGTTAATAAGAAATTTCTACTTGACTTGTTTAGTTTAGGAGCCATATTGCTTCTGTTTAGGAGAAATCATAATGAATTTATAGGTAGTTAGAATTATAATCGATTTTAACTGTCTTGTGATCTGTCAGTTCTGTCATTTTTGTGTTGGTGTCATGTTTTCAATACTGAGCTATTTTCCACAGACATCAGATACTTTAGTGTTCCATAATTTATTCTATTTTGTATATTATCATTATTGTATAAGTCATGAATGTAGAAGTGAATAAAAATTTTTCTGTAAAAGGTGGATAGAGACCTTCCTTAGATTTCCATGTGTGCCCCAGGGGAGAGTGATAAGGGCCAGTCTAGGTGCCTTCTACCTGTGCCAATGTAAGATAACTTCCACCTCCTATCACCAGCCTGATCTCCCAGTCTGGATGTGGAGATCCTCTGGTGCAAAGAGGAACAATTTTCCCTTTGACCTTAGGTCTTCCATCTCTTGCTGTGCTGTCTCTTGAGGGAAGAAGAAGAAAGTTGGTGGTGAATGAGATTTCCATTTCCCCATATCTTCTCTGAGTGTACTACTCTGGGATTTCTCTGACTGAATTCTCCACTGTGCCCCTCACAATAGGTACCTTCTTCACCTCCCCACCCCTCAGCCCTTCAGTTTCCTTTTGTGTGTTTTCTTCTCTCATTAGATTGCAAACTCATTGAGGGCAGTAATACATATTTTTTTTCTTATTTGTAAACCTAAAAATTTGTAAACAGTTAGTAGGTAGTAGGGGCTTAATAAATGTTTATTGATATATTGGAGAACATAGAACTTTTGGTGGAAAAGGGAAAGTTACCTGGAACATTGTGAAAATTCAGAGGCCTTTCTCTGTAAGGGAAGACTTTGGAAAGAGTTTGGTGTTCCAAATTTCAGCCTTCCGGTCATAGAGTAGGAGTAAATAGGGAGTTGAGAAGGGCTTGAGTGTCAAAAAAACCCCAAGTCTATCAGCATGGTAATGAAATTTCAAATATTCAGCTTACCTGAACTCTTCTCATACTAGGAAGTGTGTGTGTCCATGCGTGTGCACATATATGTATGTATATATTCTCCCTTAAATAGCCTAACCACTCAGTTCCTCCACCTATTCACTTTCTATGGCCTCCATCTCAACTTGGCCACAAGCTGGTCATACTCTTGATTTTGCTGTCACCCACAAATTCACTACTCTGTGTTCATGAATCCCCACAAATTCTCCAAATCTGATGATAATCAGGTTTTTTTTTTTGCCTTTTCCTCTGCCTTATCTTACTAGTCCCTACTCTTCATCCAGACTGTGACCTTCAGTTCTTTGACGTCTTAGTTTTTTCCCAGGCCATACACCTGAATTAGCCACTTTCTTCTTTTCTCCTCATTTTGATCCCTTGGTGAATAAGCTCAACTCCATATTTTCCTCTTCTCTTGAGTCTCTAGCCCTTTTATTATATCACTGATGGTACCCTGGTAATAAGCCTCAGCTTTCGGTGACTACCACCACCCTACCTTCTTTTCTACACATGTACTACTGAATGAAGGTGGAAAAAATTATACAATTATTTAGATTAGTTCCACTACAAATTTATGTTATGATACCTTCACTGATGCCTTACTGTTCCTAGGCAATTCTACTAATACTGTTCTTATCAGCTCACAGTCTGAGTCTCCATAGCAATTCTTAAAAATCTTTTCATCCCTCCATAAATCTCCCATGGCTCTCTCCCCCCACCCTCTCAGCTGAGAAACTTACCTCATATTTTACAGAAAAATTTGAGGTCATTTACCATGAATGAGCTCTCTTTTATCTCCTTTTCTTTTTTTTTTTTAAATAATATTTTTATTTATTTATTTGTAGTTTTCAACATTCATTTCCACATTTTTGAGTTAGTTTTTTTCTCCCCATCTTTCCCCCACCCCCACCCCAAAACAGCAAGCCTACTGAATATCCCTTTCCCCAATCCATTCTCTCTTATATCCTCCCCCCATCACATTCCTCCCACAGCTTTCTAGTAGGGCAAGATGGGTTTCTATACCCTGGTACCTGTATATCTGATTTCCCAGTTGCATGTAAAGAACAGATTTTTAAACATTTGTTTTTAAAACTTTGGGTTCCAGATTTTTTTCCTTTCTTCCCTCCTCGCCCACATCCACTGGGAAGATAAGCAGTTCAATATAGATTGTACATGTGTAATTACCCATGTTATTTCCATAGTAGTTATATTGTGAAAGACTAACCATATTTTCCTCCATTCTATCCCGCCCCCCACTTTTTCTGCTTTCTCCTTTGATCCTGTCCCTTTTCAAAAGTGTTTACCCTCTCCCCCAATCTGCCCTCCATTCTATCTTCCCCCCCCCTCTTATCCCCACCCCCCTATTTCCCTGTAGGATAAGATACTCAATTGAGTATGTATGTTTCCCTCCTTGAGCCAAATTCAAAGAAAAGGAGGTTGTCCCATTCCCTTTCACTTTCCTGCTCTTCCCCTGCGTAGTAACAGTTTTCTCTTGCCTCTTTTATATGATATAATTTACCCTAATCTATCACTCCCTTTCTTTTCCCAATAAATTCCTCTTACCTCTTAATTTTATTTTTTAGATATCATCCCTTCATATTCAGCTCACCCTGTAGTCTCTATGTATACATGAACATACAAATGCCC
>CM053583.1:335162019-335178803 GCA_028627135.1 Pseudochirops cupreus
CAGCTCATCTCTAGCTTTAAGGCAATCTTCATGTTTATTGGAAGCCCCTGGTGGGGGAGCTCTGGCTGTGCTGTCCTGCAACTCTCTGCCTTGGTCCTTCTTTTCTACAAAGAAGGAATCTAGGGTTTGGTTGCTGTTCTTACCCTGCTTCTTATGCTTATTCTTACTCATGGTTGGTCAGTCTGTGATTTTTTTTTAATCTCTGTGGGGCTCTGCTTCCAGAAGGGAAAGCTCTGTCCCAAATCGCTGGGGTCCTCCCAGCTGCTGTAGCTCTCAGGAAGGTGCTGGGTCCCTTTCCCACTTCTGGCTCACTGGATAAAGAAGACTCACAGGACCAAAGCCCAAGACCGCGATCTGGATCCAGGCTGCTCAACGCGAGAGCACTTGGCCTCTGAATGATCGCTTAGTGCCCCTGCACTCTGCAGGCCTAGAGTGTGGAAGCTGCAATGTGGAGGTGAGTGCAAAACCTCTGCCTTTCACTTTCCTGCCCTGGAAGCATTTCGGCCGGACCACTTTTCTCTGAAGATCTCACAAGTCCCACTGATCTAGTTCTGAACACTGCCGCAGCTGCCACCAATCTGCTCACCTGAGGCTCCTCATCTCCTCTCGTCCAGCCACCCCCGGGGCTCAGCCAGGGCTTCAAGCCAGGCTGGTTTCAGTTCGCAGTGCTGATATGGTTCCTCATAGCTGAGCTGACTTTAGTGGAAAGTATATTTGTGTGCATTTTGGAGTTCTAGGATTAATTTAGAGTCATATTTTATGGGTATTTTGGGGTGGCTATGTGAGAGCTGCGATATGTTGCTGCTCCTAAGCCGCCATCTTGGCTCCGCTTCCGCCCTTCATCATTTCTTACAACACAATGGTATTGCATTATATTGATAGACCATAATTTATTTAGCCATTCCCCCAATTATGTGTGGTGCCTTCTTAGTAGCTGGTGCCTTGCCACAACAAAAAGAGCATCTATAAGTATTTTATGTATATATGATTCCTTTTCCTCTTTCTTTAATAGACCTTTCTACTGCTAGTTCAAAGGGTTTAGTACAAACACAGTTTAGTAAAGGTTTCTTTTCTTTTTGTTAAAGAGAATTAATGATGGTGGGAAATGGGAATTCTGGAGAAGTAGAAAAACTGTGATGAGACAATTCATTGGTGGTAAAAAATTAAGAAAACATTAATGTTTTGGATATGAAGTACAAAAAAAGTCAAAGGAAGAAAGGAAGAAGGCTCTGAGACTATAGTGCCATGAAAGTGGAAAGAATACCTCCCTACAACAAAAATGAGGACAGTACATCAATTTCTTCCTTATTCTGGCCCAGTCATATGGAGGCTCAAATTTCAGGTCTACTGATTGCTCCCTATATGACCCCTGGGCAAGTCCTTGCACTTATGTGGACCTTGGCTTCCTCAGCTGTAAAATAATACAGTTGGACTGCACTTAATATAAGATCACTTCTAGAACTAAATTTGTAATCCTATAAATGGGTTATGTTCTCAAAATAAGAAAACCCAACGCAGCTTTTTTGTTCCATTTACATTCTGACTCAAGAAAGGGATAATGTGAAGGAAAAAAAAAACATTAAATATGTGCCATGCACTGTGTTAAATGCTAAGGATATAAATGGGGGGTGGAGGGGTACGTGAGGAACCTGTTCTCAGAGAATTCACATTCTAATTGGGGAAACAATATATATGAAAGAAGACACACAGATATTCCAATTATTAAGAATATTATAAAATCAAACTAAGACTGTACTTAGATGTAGTTGTCTAACCATGGCAACTGGATCACCTGTAAGTGATATGATGACAGGAAGTGATATGATGACAAATTGATGGCAGATGAGGAAAGCCCCTTAGGAAGTATGTAGTTACAAAGCTAGAAGTTCCAGCCAGGACCTTGCCAGTTTACTGCCTCTCTGGCAAATGTTGAAGGGGAAAGAAATATGTAAGATTAAAAATACAATCAATGAAGTGATAAACTTACTAAATTGCAAAAGAAATACCAAATTATGCAAAATAGGAAACTCTTTTTGATTTTTTTCTGACATTGATCCTATTTATGGATTTAAAATAATTGTTTCAAGCATCTAACAAAAATAAATGTTATAATTATGAAATTTATTCTATAAACAATTTAGAATAAAATTATTCTTTTCAATGAATTCAAAATCTTAAGACATACTCATGAAGAATCAACTTTAGTAATGAAATTATTCTAATCTAATAGAACTTTAATGACTTGTATCAGTTTATGGCCAGTTTTTAGATACAAACACTATCACACAGAATAGCCCTAAACTTTCATACATTAAAAAAAAATCAAACTTAAACAATTTCATTAATTAAAAAATTTTTTTGCTGATTTTGCAGCTAAAGTATCTTAGGTTATGCCAAGTGAGAAATAGGTTACTTGCCAAGTTTTATTTTTTTTTTTATTAACTTTAAAAGAGTAATCAACAAGTATTTATTAAGCACAGATAACTTCTAGGCTCTGTGATAAGTGCTGGGGCTCAAAAACAAAGAACGGTCTTTGACCTCAGGGAGCTTACAGGCATCCTCCCTATAGCAGTTAATGAATATCAAGGAAGGAGGGGAAAGAATTAGATTTTGATTATACTAAATCAAGGTACTTACAGTCATACTCTGAAAAATGGGGGGAAAGGAGGCAAAGGGAACAACTGCATAGATGTCTTTTAAGTAATCAAACAACTTCATCATGAAAATATTTTCAAATTCTTTGGAATTTATTTTTATTCTTCTAAAGACACATGCCATATATGGAATTAACTTCATATACGGGGAGAAGGAAATTAGCATATATTAAGTGACTATTATTATGTGACAAACATTGTGTTAAAGTGCTTTACAAATGTTTTCTCATCAAACAATTTGTAAGGAAAATATTTGTAATAAAAGTGACATTTTAAAAAATCTTTCAATGATTCATTGAGAAAATAAAGCCAAGTGTTATTAATCTTTTTTTGTCATAGAGTCCTTTGGCAGTTTAATGAAGCACATGGATCCCTACTTAGAATAACGTTTTTAAATACATAAAAATAAAATGTGCAAAATTACATAAGAAACCAATTGTATGGAAATGCAATTATCAAAATATTTTTTAAAAACAAGTTAAAGGATCTCAAGCTAAAAAAATCTCTATAAAAACCCTTTTGACAAAAAAAAAGTGCAATCCATAATTAAGTTTATTGTTTAAGATACATAAATCATTTCAAAATAGAATGTACCCAAGAGACATTGCCCATGAACTCAGAAACATATAGTAAATGTCTTCTGATCATTTAATTAAATATATATTTCAAAATTTTCAAATAATTTATATATGTGTGTGTGTGTGTGTGTATGTACGTATACACACACACACACACACACACACACATACATTTCCTGCCCTCAGGCTGGCCCAGAACCCTACCCAAATAATGTTTCTTCACCCAGGACATTTTTTGCCTGCATCAGCTGCTACTGCTCCTAAAACTCTCACTCTTGTTAGAAATAATAATCTCACCAAAAATTCTACCTGGTAATGAGTGAATTTAGAAAAAAAGATTTTTATTTCATGTCATTTCAGACAGGTGATTTGACCTCTTAACTTCTTGTCAAAAAAGCTAGGTCTAAGCAATAGTTACAAAAACCCTTTTATAATCCATCCAGATTCGAATTATGGCCTAGATCCACATTGGTCAGCATTCCAGGGTTCACTAAACCCCACCCCTTGATTACATCTTCACATTTCCACACTTCAACAGCTCCTCCCTTCTCATCTTCATTTTTCCTTATACTTAAATAAAGGAAAGGCCAAAAATACTTCTAGTCTCCTCCCTTTTTGTCTGCATCAGATAGCATGAGAAAGGATTTTCCTCAATTGCTAAGAGAAGTGACAAAGTGAGTTTGAAGACTGAACCCAGGGCATCAATAATAAAAGTCTCATTAGGGTCTGGTTCTATGGGCTTCATTCTTTGTGAACCACACCTGGTCTGGCAGTTCTTTTGAGATATAGGAAAAGACCTTCTCAGAACAAAGAAAAGTAGTAGATATGTTGATTTTCAGGCAGCCAACCTCCCCCCCACTTCTCCCTACATTATAATTTTTGTGGAAACAAAATTTAATCATACCTTACACCCTGGAGCTGTACTGTACTGACTGGTGAGAGTTCAATCTATCTAGTTGACCCTGATCATACAAAGATACTTCACTTAGCAATTTTTAGTCCTGAAGCTTCCCCTCAAACCACAAGTCCTTGCTTTCTTTCCACCTCTTGTTCCAGAAACTAGTATCAGAACACTGCCGTTACTTCTAGAAATGGTACGTTAACTGACTGCCTTATTTATCATCCTTCTGCTCTCCCTTACCAAATAGTCTTCCTTAATCACTACCACTTTATACACATCTCTTCGTATAAGAATGTGAGCTCTTGGAGGACAGAAATTATTTCATTCTTTTTCTTTTTATCTCAAGCACCTACCATAAAGTAAGCACTTAATAAATTATTTTTTTTCATTCATTAATTCCTTCATAATATAGGAGGGGATATAATGGAATCTTGTATTGCTCCCACAAAAGCTACCAGAAGATAATCAATAGCTGTGGGGAAGCTCTTGCTTCTTACTTTACTAAAACCTTGGCCTTCCTGGAACTATGTCAATGGCCAGAGGGAACTAGAAAGGTAGGGGTGTGGCACACAGCTCTGACCTTAGAAGAGAAGAGGTCATGTCCCAGTCAGGTCTCAAGTGTCCTCACTACCACGCCTCTGTAATCTACATATAATCTGCATATATTAAGGGAATGTAGAATACACAGAAGGAAATAAAGTGAGGAATAGGAGGAATTTGACTAACTTTTGAGAAATTTGACTATATTATAGAGAGACAGACAGATAGATAGATAGACAGACAGATAGATAAAGATATAAATAGATATATAGGTATTTGGATGTAGAGAGGGAATGTAGAATATATATAGAGAGAGGGAAATAAACTAAGGAATTTGAGGAATTTAACTTACCCTAAATCAACCAGGAAGGACAGAACTTGTAGACCCTCACTCCTGCTTCAGTGTGAATGTGGATGTGTCCCTAGGGAGCACCTCACTTGCTTCCTTCCTGGAAGCATAAACAAACACCTTCCTCTGCACAATCTGTTTCTGAGTTCTTCAGTCAGAAGATGTTTGTTGTTTTAAGGGATACATCAGGTGGGTCTTCCTAAGGGTCCCCAGAAAAGGGAAGCAATGGGCAGTGGAAGCTTGTCCCAGGCTAACTCCCTGACTCTACCTGGAAGTGCTATGATCCTCACAGCTGTGTTGAGGGGCATGCCACATGGATCTTCCCTAAGGACTCCTAGGAAAGCAGTGGGCAGCAGAAGCTCTGGCCTCACACCCTGACCCTACCTGGGAGGTTCTGTGAACCCGAAAATTGTGTTTCTCACAATAAAAATAGGAAGAAAGGTATTTTCATAGTCATATAAATTTAAAAGGTAAATCCTTCTCTGCTAGATTGTGATTAATTCTGTGTTTCTCAGTTTATTTGTTTATAATGCCTGCACTATAGTTTACTACAGTGAAAGTACAGAAATCTGCGCTGGATACAAAAAGCATGGTTTTATGATTTCCTCGAGCTCTGTTCAGTAGCACTTGAATGGAAAGGAGGAAGACCCTTTCTTTATCCTATTTAATAGCTTCTGATTTGAAATCAACATTTTCCAATATGCTTTAGTCTAGATTCTAGAAAGACTCATGTAAGAATTACTCTCATGTAGTCTAGATTCCAGAAAGACACATGTGATAATTAGTCTCAAACTTCAGTGCTAGGCTATAAAATTCTCAGTTCTCATAGTATTGGCTCAGCTCAGGCAAATATCAGAATGTGGAGAAAGAAATGGCAATTAGAGAGAATGGGGGGCGGAGTCAAGATGGCAGCACAGAAGCAAGAAAATTCCATGGGCTCCCCCTAAAACCACCTCAAATACCTATAAAATATGACTCTGAACAAATTCTAGAGCTCCCACAAAGTGATAGAGAGAAACAAATCTGCTGAAGGCAGCCTGGCAGGCCAGAAGGAAAGGTCCATCACAGTGTGCTGGTAGCAGCACCCAGCCCCACATGAGCCCACAGTTGTGGCCCCAACTAGCAGCACCTGGAGTGTTTGGGAGAGTAGATGACCAGCAGCAGTGGCAGTTTCTAGAATCATCAACCCATAAATGCAAAAGACAAAGTAAAAGGTCCGTGGAACTCTGCTGGATCTGGGGGAGAAAGAGTACGGTCCAGCCTTTGTCCCCAGAGTGAGAAGCAATGGAAGTGGCAGCCCGGTGGCCGCTTGCACATGGCTGCTTCAGAGCTCCCAGCCTGCAAATTGTAGAGGGGCCAAGTGACTGTTCAGAGGCAAAGTGCTCTTGCTTTAACCTGCCTGGATCTGGAGCATGGTCTTGGGTGGTGGTCCTGAGGTGTGTGACCAGTGAGCCAAAGCTGGTGGGGGCTGTAGAGAGAGCGCCTTCCTAATAGCTCTCCCCTCTGGAAGCAGAGTTACACTGTGGCAAAAAGTTCAAAAGCCAAGTAATTGAGTGGCAACATGATCAAGCAAAGGAAGCAAAGCAAGCACAGCAATCCAACTTTAGATTCTTTTTTGGGGGACAAAAAGGATCAAAGCATGAAACAGGGGAAAGAAAACACAGTCAGAACTCCTGCCCCAAAAGCTTCCAAGAAAAAATTTAAACTAGTTACAAGCCATAGAGGAGCTGAAGAAGGATTTTGAAAGCCAAGTAAGAGAAGTGGAAGAAAAATTGGGGAGGGAAATAAGAATGATACAAGAAAATCACAAAAAGAGAGTCAACAACCTGACTAAAGAAAATAACACCTTAAAAAATAGACTAACTCAAATGGCAAAAGAGACCCAAAAAGCCAATGAGGAGAAGAATGACTTAAAAAGCCAAATTTGCCAGATGGAAAAAAAGTCTCAAAAGCTCACTGAAGAGAATAATTCCTTCAGAATTAGAATGGAACAAATGGAAGCGAATGACTTCATGAGAAATCAAGATACTATTAAACAGATCCAAACAAATGAAAAAATAGAAGGCAACGTGAAATATCTCATTGAAAAAAAAACACTGATCTAGAAAATAGATCCAGGAGAGATGATTTAAAAATTATTGGACTACCTGAAAGCCATGATAAAAAAAAAAGAACCTAGAAATCATCCTTTAAGAAATTCTCAAGGAAAATTGCCCTGATATTTTAGAACCACAGGAAAAATAGAAATTGAAAGAATTCACTAATCACCTCTTGAAAAAAGATCCCAAAAAGAAAACTCCCAGGAATATTATAACCAGGTTCCGGAGTTCCCAGATCAAGGAGAAAATATGACAAGCAGCCAAGAAGAAACAATTTGAATATTGTGGAAACACAATCAGGATAACATAGAATCTAGCAGCTTCTACATCAAGGGATCAAAGGACCTAGAATATGATATTCCGGAGATTAAAGGAGCTAGGATTAAAACCAAGAATCACCTACCCAGAAAAACTGAGCATAATGTTTCAGAGGAAAATATGGTCATTCAATGAGGTTAGAGGACTTTCAAGCACTTCTCTGAAAAAACCAGAGCTGAATAGAAAATTTGACATTCAAATACAAGAAGCAAGAAAAGCTATCAAAGTTGAACTATTAACATGCCTACATGGAAAAACGATAATTGTAACTTATGAAACTCTTCTCAGTATGAGGATAGTTGAAGGGAATACAAATGTGTATATACATACATATATATATATGTATGTATATATCCATATATGTCTATATAGGAGTATATATATGCATATGAACACATATGTAAGTGTGCATATATATGTGTACTGGTATACATAGAGGGCACAGGATCAATTGAATAGGAAGGGATAATATTTAAAAGGTGAATTTGAGAGGTGAGAGAGGAATATAATGAAAGGAGATAGGGAGAGATAGAATGGGGTAAATTATCTCATATAGAAGAGGCAAAGAATAACTGTTACAATGGAGGGGAAGAACAGGAAGGCAAAAGGGAACGGGTCACCCTTACTCTTAATGAATTTGGCTTAGGGAGGGCAAACACTCTAAACTGGTATCTTGCCCTACAGGAGAGTAGGGGAGGAGGGGATGAGAGGGAGGATGGTGATGAGAGGAGGGCAGGGTGGGGGGGAGGGTAGTTAGAAGCACTTTTGTAAAGGCACAGGGCCAAAGTAGAGAATAGAACAAGTGGAAGACGGGATAGGATGGAGGGAAATATAGTCAGTCTTTCACAATATATCCACTATGGAAATGTTTTGCGTAACTACCCATGTACAACCTATATTGAATTGCTTATCTTCCTAGTAAGGGTGGGTGACAAGGGAGGAAGGGAAAGAATCTAGAATTCAAGGTTTTAAAATCAAATGTTTAAAAACATTATGATTATTATTATTGTTATTATTTACATGCAATTGGGAAATAAGATATACAGGCACTGGGGTTTGGAGATCCATCTTGCCCTACCAGAAAATCAGAGGGGTAATGGGGGAGGATATAGGAGAGAACAGATTGAGGGAGTGGGATTGCTGTTTTGGGGTGGTGGGTAGGGGAAAGATGGGGAGAAAATTCGTAACTCAAAATCTTGTAGAAACGAATGATGTAAACTAAAAATAAACATAAAAGTTAATTAAAAAAAAGAAATGGCAATTAATATATTGACCTTTGACCTTTTAAATAAGTAGATTAATATAAGAAAATGTTGTCATGTTTACCTTTGATATTTTACAAAAGGGATTTATATCAGAAGATAATATCGTTCTCCCTACTTCATTATGATTTATACCAATAGACCCACATGTTAAAATACCTAGAATCTAGAAAAGTAGTATAGATGTGAGAATGGCACTTTCTGGATCTCTGGATATAAAAAAAATTAAGTTGGTAATCTCAATGATAATTTTTTTAAATTAAGAATTCAAAGCAAAGTTAAGCAAAAGAAAAACTTTATTCAACTCAACATAGGATCTAAACTAATGTTTTAAAAGTCTCCGTAAAACTTCTTGAGGGGAGCCAAAGGGGACAAAACCTGGACTCAGATAAAGATCTAGATAGTGTGCTCTAATTAGGACCTTTTGGTGATGTGCCTAGCAACTTTGCATAGCACTGGTTACCTGAGGACCCCGTGGGGTCACACTTAAAAGGACTTTTGTTTGAGACCCTGACATCAAGGCCTTTGCCCCCAAAACTTCAGACACCTAAAAAGACATGTCCCTTATTAGATTATCCATCCTGTGCTGGTTCCAAGATATAACAACTAAAGACAATGATTACACCTAGACAAACTTAAGATGCTTTGAAGCCTGCTCTCTTTTGCATCCTCTTTGTTAATGCCTTTAAAAAGGTTAACTGACTTTCCAAAGACCTGTTGACTTTCTCAAGGCTTTTCTGTGCCTAGGATTAAGGAGCCTGATTTTATCTGAGTTGCTTCCAGGAACTAACAGGCTTAAGACAATGATAGCAAAACTTGAATCCTTTCATCTTTCTGTATAAAAATCTTGCTCAAAGAATCATTAAACGGAGTTCTTTGCTACGAACTACCTGCCTGGTTAATTCTCTCTCACGTCTTGCTCACACTTGGGGCTGGTACCCAAGTGCCCACAACAACTTCTAATTGACTAAGAGAGAAGAAGCCAAGATGGCACATTTAGGGTAGCCACCGTGATGAATTCTCCCAACATTCCCCTCCAAACAATTTTCAAACAACTCCCCAAATCAAATTTTGGAGCAGGAGAGTCAGTAAAAGTCAGGGAGTCACTTTTCCTGTCTAAGAAAACTCAAGAGGTCATCAGAAGACATCTGTGAAACAGGTCTAGAGGTCTGTCGGGAAGCCACACACTCAGGGGAACAACAGCCACAGCAACAGCGACAGCTTTGGGTGCTCTCAGATAAGAGATGGTAAGGGGCTGGATAACTGGTCAGAAAGAGATTACAAGGGACCTGTTGCTGGCACTGGGTACAGATGGTGCTGATTAGCAATTCTATTGCCCTCACATAGCTCTGAGTCACAATTACAGGGTAGAGAGGAGCACTGGTGGTCAGACACAGTGAGTAGCAACCTTGGTCATAGTTCCAAAGCAAAGAAAATGGAAGGGTTAGTGACTGCAGGGGAATAGGGACCCTTCTTAGGTAAAGACCAGAGCACAGACCAGGAGAGAAGTCAAGACATCTTTCCTCAGGTCACATCACTTTGGAAGCACCAAAAACCTTCAGACCACCAAAATTAACTCTGAAAATGGCAGCACAAAAAAGCCCCAAGCTTGGCACAGCATGACTCCCAATCCCCAGGGGAGCAGAGGTCAACTTTAACATAAAGTTCTAAGTCAAAAAATAGCCTGGAAAAATTAGCAAACAAAAAAAATAATAATTTGACCATAAAAAGCTAAAACAGTGGCAAGGAAGACAAAGACATAAATTTAGAAGCAGGCAACAGTGTGAAAACAGCAACAAAGACTCAAAAAAAATGCTAATTAGACCCAAAGTCTACAAGAATTCCTATGAGTGAGAATTAAAAAATCAGAAAATAAATGAGATTAGGGCAAGAAAAGTATGAAAAAAGAATTAATAGCTTAGTGACAGAGGCATTGAAAAAATACTGAAGACAATATCTTAAAAAGCAAAATTGGTCAAATGGTTTAAAAACAGCACAAAAATCCACTGAAGAGAATTCCTTAAAATGCAAAACTGGCAATTGGAAAAGAAGATACAAAAGCTCACTGAAGAAAATAATTCCTTAAAAATTAGAATTGGGTAAGTGGAAGCTAATTACTCCATAAGATATCAAGAAACAGTAAAATTGTTCTAAAGAATGAAAAAAATGGAAGAAAATATAAAATATTTCATCAAAAAAGTAAGGTGGGAAACAGATCAAGAAGAGATAATTTAAGAATTATCATCACCAAAAAAAAGAGCTTAGATATCATATTTCAAGAAATTATCAAGGAAAACTGCCCTGATATATCAGATCCAGAGAGTAAAATAAAAATGGAAAGAATCCATTTATTCACTTCCTTAAAGAAATCACAAAATGAAAATTCCTAGGAATATCATAGTCAAATTCCAGAGCTCCCAGGTCAAAGAGAAAATATTGCTAGCAACCAGAAAGAAAGAATTCAAACATCAGGCAGTTACAGTCAGGACTGCATAAGATTTCACAGATTCCATGTTAAAGGAGTAGAGAGCTTGGAACAGGATATTCTGGAAGGCAAAGGAGCTAGGATTACAACCAAGTATCATCTACCCAACAAAAGTGAGTATAATCCTTCAGGAGGAAAATTAAACATTTAATGGAGGAGAGGAATTTCAACCATTCCCACTGAAAAGATCTGGGTTGAATAGAAAATCCGACTCAAGAGAAGCATGAAATGGTAAACATGGAAGAGTAATCATAAAGGACTCAATGAAGTCAAACTATTTACATTCCTTTATGGGAAAATGATACATGTAACTCCTAAGAACTTTACTGTTATTAGGGCAGTTAAAAAGAGTTTACAAAGAGTGCATGGGTGTAAGTTGATTATGTCAGAATGATCTCCAAAAAAAAAACACAAACCACAATCCCAAAGGACTCATGATGAAAAAATACTATCCTCCTCCAGAGAACTGATGAACTCTGGGTACAAAATGAAGTATAATTTTCTCCCTTTTCACATTTTTCTTGCTTTTTTTGAAATATGGTTAATATGGAAATGTTTTGCATGATTTCACGTATCTAGTTGATATACTGCTTGCTTTCTCAGTAGGTGAGAGAGGGAGGGGAACAGAGAGAATTTGGAACATAAATTTTAAAAGAATATTAAAAGCAAATGATAAATTAGAATTTTTAAATTAAAATATTTAATTGACTTTATTTCACATCTCAAAATGTTTCAGGTTGAGAGAGTAAATACTTGATGACAAGCTGCTGTGGCTCTTAAGGAAATGTATTTATATTCACACCTGGGAAATGTCTGCTTACTTCCTAGCTTTTCACTGAAAATATTTTTTTAGAAAAGGCATCATTAAAAAATAATTCAAAGGGCAGCTAGGTGGCACAGTAAATAGAGAACTGGCCCTGGAGTTAAGAGGATCTGAGTTCAAATCTGACCTCAGACACTTGACACGCTTGACTAGTTGTGTGACTGTAATGGTGAGGGAATTTGAAGATCTTTCCTGCCCCTTAAAAAGCCTAAGGGAATTTGAAGACCTTCCCTGCTTTGAAAATATACTCTGCCCCCTAAAAGGCTGTATGTAATCACATGGAACCTGTGGTGGGAGGAGTTTGCTGAAGGGTGGAACAGAGCCCACAGGAAGCTGGTATTCAGAGCAAGCTAGATGGTTGGGAGGAGAGGACACTTGTGAGGGAGACAAATAGGCCTGTGAGTAAATATTGATCTTGTGTTGGTTTGTGGGAAGGCTAAAGAATGGTGTGACTCTCTGTGCTGTTGGGGCTTATTAACTTCTTTACTACTATGATGGCACTGGTTTGGGGATTCGGTTTTCTTGTGTCTCAATAAATGTTTTGCTTCTGTCTTCTATATATAGAGTCTGTTATATTTTGTGATTGAGCACCATGCAGGTATATTTATAGTGACTGTGGGTGCTGTGAATATTGCAGTGGTGCACCTTGGGCTTAACTCCACCTTAACCACTTAATCCCAATTGTCTTGCCTTCTCCCCTCCAAAAAGAAAAAAAAATTCAGCACACAAATGAATATTTTTTTAATGTGAATCACATAGGTTCTGGAACAGCAATGATTCCATCTTGATCATTCAGCCTTTGTTTGAAGAACTCTAAAGGGAACAAAATTCATCACTTCAAAAGGTATTTTATTCCACTTTTAGGTAACTAATTATTAGGCTGGGGTTTTTTTCCTTATATGAGACACAATTTTTCTCATTACAATTTCCACTTGTTCCTTGTAGTCTTGCTTTCTGGAGGTGAACAGAACAAATAAACTCCATTCCTCTCGCATATGAAAGTCCTTCAAATATTTGACAAATTAATAACTATGGAAATTTATTTAACCTAGGCTTCCTCTTCATCAATGATAACAGTTTTGCTCTGGGCTTAGATAATTTCTCTCTTCTCCCAACCTCCACTGGGTCACTCTACCCCAACATGCATATAACTTTTTATTTCTTACGGCTTCTCTGTAATACACTTCTGAAACACTGAGATTTAAGCTAAAAAAAAGTCTCATATTTTATCAGCAATCAAATCATCTCTATTTAATACATGTAAATTGTTTTAAATGAATGTTTGGGGAATGGGAAGCTTGATTATTATTTGAAAATTATATTGAAATAGATATCTCTGAAAACTTAGTCTGAGTGCTTTTCAGAAGAAATTCTGAATTTAGCTTCACAGTTAATTCTGACATTATAGCCTATATTTCTAAGTTTTATAATTTTTTGTCTTCTTTTAAAATCAACTGGCACTTTGATAAGGATTTCTGAATTCTAGGAGCTAGAAGTAACTGTCCTTTATCATCAAAATGTTGGAGCTGAACTACATGTTTAACCATGTTAAATCTTGGATTCTTTCTTCTCACAGACAAGTGGATTCTTTCTGTTTATATTTGAATACTTATTTTTTCTAATTCTATGCAAATTCCATGCAAAGGTGCTTTTGCAAGTTGGAGCTTCTGGCTCCCAATACAGGGCTCTTTCCATTGCATGAAAGCAATTTCCATTTTCTAAATTTTCTGGGATTTCAATAATGCTGAGATGATGCCATTTTGATCTAATCAATCTTTCCAGTCTCTCCCTTGAATCTGAACATATTCTAGGGGAAAACTTTGGGGGCACCTTGTGTTTTCAATGTCTCAGCATTGTGCGCTTTTCTTCTTTCTACTGTATTGTTTGTCATTAGTTACTTCTATTTTTTTAATATTTTTTTTACAGGTTCCATCTTGGTAATTTTTGTTTATTTTTTTTCTCTCAATCTTTTTAATATCTTTTCATTTTAAGCTTGAGGGACTGTTTTCTCTTACTTTCTTCAAACTTTTATTTTACTTGATCATGTGATATTTATTTACATTCTTAAAAATTTTTTAAATTCTGTTTATTCATTTGAAGACATCTTGCACTTCTAGTACTTGAGTTGATTCAGTTGCTTCATTATATTTTTAAAAATTGAACTTGTTTTTTTCATTTCTTCATATTCTATTTTAGACACTCCCTCCACTTAGGCAGTATTTTTAAAGCCATTTATCTTCTTAATGTATTTATGTGTTGTTTTTTCAGGATTAAGTAAGGAATGCGCGAGTCCCTTCAACTGTCACACTCAACCACGTTGAGAAGGAAGCATAAAACTATGACTTATAAAATAGTTTCCTAACATCTATGCTATTAGGAAAGCCAGGTTTGGGGTTTTGTTTTTTTGTTTTTTAATACACCACTCACTTACATATTAGAGGCAATCAGGTCTGCTCTATTCACAAAAAAGTCTAATATCATTACTTTCATAGTATGTGATATTAAACTTTGGATTTTACTTCAAGAAGAAGAAAAGAATATCTGAAGCAAAGAAAAATTAGAGCTCCAAACTACAGGAATGGTAACTGGTGTTCAAGAAAAGAGACAAATAAGTGGTGGCATGGGTCATGGGGACATTATAAACAGAGAAATCTCTACTTAGTTATCAACAAATAAAACCAACTTTGGTATATATGAAGTATATATGAGTCATCTCAGAAGGAAAACCTGCTTGTTGATATCTATATATTCTCAGAGCAACAGCAGCTCATGCCTCTAAAAAACCTTACTGAAGCAAAAGAGAAGAAAAATGTCACAGTTTTAAATCTATTCCCTTTAGTAAATATATATTATTTTCACAAAGACTCATACACAGAGGAAATAAAACATATATACAAGAGACATTTTTGTACCTTAACAGCTTCGCCAAGGGTTTGGTTTTTGTCTGCTTCCTCACTAGAGTGCAGTTCTAGTCTATAATTTAACTCCTGAAGCTGTTGTGCCTGTTCATTCAGAAGCATTTGGGCCTGCTGTTCTCGAAGTAATGCATTATTCAGTTCTTCACAGGCACTTTCAAACCTCTCATGGGTGATCAATTTCTGATAAAAGGAGAAAAAAATGATTTAGTCATAAAATAACTCTACTATTTATATGTTTGACCTTAAGAATTGTATTTGCTAACACACAAAGGTGTCAACCAAACATCTGAAATATATAATGCATATCAGAAGATCATTTGTCTTTACAAAGTAAGCTATACAGAACTGATTAGTATTAACAACATATCGTTCCCACAACTGATCACAATACATTCAAATAAAAGGAAGGCTTTCTTCTCAATTCTACACAATTCAAGATTTGAATTAAATACGCAGACATTGGGAACTTTAAAAAAAGAGTTTATTTCCATTTTAATATACCTATTAAAATATTATTACAGAATAATGTTTTGATAACTTTTAAAAATAAATATTATTTAAATTTTTTACTATATATTTAATAATAACATTTAAAATAGATATTTTAAAATATTAAGAATATCAATCCCAAAGACTAAGAAGGATGCTTTGAAAAGTTTACAGATGTATCAGAATGATCTATTCTATTAGCAACGGTCAAGTATGAATACAATCCAAAGTAATATTCCTGAGTACATTTGTCAAATAAATGTAAGCAAAAATTCTGTATTATATGTATACATATATGTTTGTTTATATATGTGTGCGTGTGTAGATAGATATTGATATAGATAAAAATACAAATGATTTAGTAGCATAAAAAGCTGGCCTAGGAGCTAGGAAGACCTGGGTTTAAATTATACTTCTGACATCATTGGCTGCATAACCATGAACAAGTTATTTGACATCAGAATGCCCTAAGCAACACTCTGAAGCTGAAAATGGAAAATAAAGTGTCAACTTATTTTGGTAGAGAATGTTTCTTTAACTAGTATCTTCCCATATCAGTGAAATCTTTGGTCTCCTTCCTGATCTTTAACCTGGTATCTTTGAACATATACAATGTAAATGATATATAATAATATATTAGTACCAGGACTTCTGTTTTTGATTTTTAGGGGAGGCAGGGAGAGGGGATGTCCAGACCTGTGGTTTTATTGTTATAGGTAAGGAAACTCCCTCAAAAACAACTGCAGAAGATTAAATGTATTAAATCTTTATCTTTTAATGATCATAATACAATAAAAAAGATCATTAACAGAGACACTCAATTAATGATTAAAATTCAATTCAAGAGAAAATAACATCCTAAAGAACTGGATTGTGAAAGAACAATTCATAAAACACCTTTATAAATAAAAGAAAGAAAAATCGATCGATTAATTTAATTAAAAGACGATTTTAAAATCTTAAAAAGAAAACAGAAAAAGAAATTCAGAAAAACAGATTTACAAAACTGAAAGAAAACAATGAATTCTAAAAGAGGTGGACTCTATTTCGAAAAAAGTAAGATGTATAAACCATTAGCAAATTTGACTTAAAAAATAAATGAACAGTATCAAAAAAAAGGAAAAAAATATGATGGGGGGCATTAATACAATTTTGTGGAATTAGAACTAGTCTTGCCATTTGGGAAAATCATTTGAAACTATATCCAAACTATATCCAAAAGTCATCAAGCTACACACTTTTTTTCACCACTAATAATATTACTAGGCTAACCAAGAAATCTAAGAGATCCAACAAAAAGGAAAGAATCCATATGTACCAAAATATTTATAACAGCTCTTTTTGTAGTGGCAAAGAAGGTGCTACATC
>CM053583.1:335179303-335195786 GCA_028627135.1 Pseudochirops cupreus
TCCCCAGATCAAGGGGAAAATATTATAAGCTGCCATGAAGAAATAGTTTGAATATTGTGGAAACACAATTAGGATAACCCAGGATCTAGCAGCTTCTACATTAAGGGATTGAAGGGCCTGCAATATGATATTCTGGAGATCAAGGAAACTAGGATTAAAACCAAGAATCACCTACCCAGCAAAATTGAGTATAGTGTTCCAGGGGAAAATATAGTCATTCAGTGAGGTGGAGGACTTTCAAACATTCTTGCTGAAAAAACCAGAACTGAAAAGAAAGTTTGACACTCAAATACAAGAAGCATGAGAAGGTAAACATGGAAAAGAAATCATAAGGAACTTACCAAAGTTAAACTGTTTACATGCCAACATGGAAAATTGATAATTGTAACTTATGGAACTTTTCTCAGTATGAGGATAGGTGAAGGGAATACAAATGTATGTATACGTATACATACACATATATCTATATAGGAGGGTTTATATATGTATACAAACATATCTGAGTATGTGTATATATGAGTACATAGAGGGCACAACATCAATTCAGTAAGAAGGGACAATACTCTAAAAGGTGAAATTCTGAGGTGGGAGAGGATTAGAATGAGAGGAGACAGGGAGAGACAGAATGAGGTTAATCATTCCATAGAAGAGGCAAAGGATAATTGTTACAATGGAGGGGAAGAACAGGAAGGCAAAAGGAAAGGGTCAACCTTACTCTCATTGAACTTGGCTTAGGGAAGGAATGACATAAACTCTAAACTGGGTATCTTGCCACACAGGAGAGTAGGGGGAATGGGGATGATGGAGGGGAGAGCAGGGTGGGGGGGAGGGTTGCTGGAAGTACACATTTCTGTAAAGGGACAGCAACAGGGTAGAGAATAGAACAAGGTGGGGGGATGGGATAGGAAGGAGAAACCTAATCAGTCTCTCACAATATGCCCACTGTGCAGAGGTTCTGCGTAATTACACATGTACAGCCTGTATTTAATTGCCTGTCCTTCCAATGGGGGTAGGTGACGCGGGAGGAAGGGAAAGAATCTAGAATTTAAAGTTCTATAATCAAATATTAAAAATATATTTGTGTGTGTGTGTGTGTGTATGTATATATATATACTTCTATATATATATAATTATTATTATTATTATTAACTACATCCAACTGGGAATTAAGATACACAGGCACTATGGTAGGGAGATCCATCCTGCCCTACCAGAAAGTCAGAGGGGGTGAGGGGGAGGACATAGAATGGAGTAGATTGGGGGAGGGGTTATACAGTGGGGTGGCTGTTTTGAGGTGTTGGGTAGGGGTAAGATGGGGAGAAAATTTGTAACTCAACATCTTGTGGAAACAAATGATGTAAACAAGAAAATAAATTAATTAATTTAAAAAATAACCTGATGAAAAAGGAATTTCAAGGAGAAGAGAATGTTTGACAATGTCAGAGAATATAGAGAGTGAAGAAGAGAGTGAGAGGGAAGTAAGTGGATGCACTGGTTGTAGGTGGGTTTCTCAAGGATTTTAGCCTCAAAAGGAAGAAGAGATATGTGTTATAGTAAGTGCAGTTGGATGAATCAAGTGAGAGTTCTTAAGCATGGGAGACACATGGGCATGTTTGGAGGTAGTAGGGAAGCAACCAAGAAAAGAGGAAAGAATGAGAATTATCTGAGACAGAGGAATGATAGAGGGGCAGTCTGCTTCAGAATATAGGATGGAATGGGATCCCTTATGCATATGGTGGTATTTGCTTTAGCAGGGAGAAGGCCACTTTTTGTGAGACAGCTTTGTGAAGGAGGAAATATTAGTGGAAGGTATCTGAGTGATATAAGATGAGGAAAAGGAGAAAGGAAGTAAGAGGGAGCTCTTGGCCAGTGGCCTGAATTTTTAGTGTAAAATATTAGGCAGGATTCTCAGCTGAGAGGGGGCACCCAGGATGGCGAAGCTATGGATGGGAGAAACTCTAAAATTTATTTCAGCTCTAAATCCCTAAACTGGGCTATGAAAAGATAATAAAAGGTTTAGGAAAGCTGTTTTGGTGAATTGGATAGTAAATTGATTAGGGAATTATAAAATGACATTTTTTCTCTTCAGTGAGGGTTTGGTTGAGATTATGTAACATAGATCTGAAATGGACCCACTCAATCCAGCTTCATGATTTTCTCCACTTTTGTTTAGTAACACTGGGGTGAAGAACCAGATGGCAACCAGTTGCATAGGGCCATCAGCAGGTGTGAAGGACTACTGAATTGGATGTTGGTAAGACAGAGCAGAAGTAATTTCTCAATGGGATTTGTTAGGACAGAACAGGCAGGGTAGGACTGAAGTACTTGATTTATAGTCAAGAGGATTTCAATTCAAAATTTGCCTAGGCTTCTTAATTACTTCTTTGATCTGAGGCAAATTAATCCCTTTAGACCTTTTTCCTCATTAACATAATGAGAACTGGGGATAAGAGAAATTTATTTCACCTCTAAATCCCTAAATTGGGCTATAAGCTCCCTGAGGTCAGGAACTGTATTACCTGAATTTATCTATTTCCTGTAGCACTTACCATAATGCCCTCTGATATAGTTAATGCAATGCTGGCCTTGGACTCCAGAAGATCTTGCTTCAAGTTCCGTCTCTGATACTTCCTGTCACACTTGTACCTGTTTCACAGTTTACTGTTAAATATTTTTAAAACATTACAAAAGTCAGTTGCTATGTGAAAGAAGAGTGTGGATTCAGATTGGTTTTCTATAGATCTTAGAGTTTTTACTTTCTTCATTATAAATCTAAATAGCAGAAATGTTTACACTGCCTATCTCATAGTTTTGTTCTGTTGAATACACTCTTTAAGCCAAAATAATATGCTGACTTAAACTTTAGTCATTATTGGCAATACATTTAAAAAATTGTCTTTAGGATTGTCTTTAGAAAAATAAAAGCTTCAAATGTATTAATGTAATTCCAGTTGATCTTCAACAAATACTTAGACATTTCTATGACCCTTAATTGATTTTTATATTTAAATAATCATTTACTCACACAAATTTTTTGGAGTTTTAGAGTGCTTACCAACAAAAAGTTTTACTTGAATTTGTTCATTAAATAATCTTCTCATGGATCGGGTTAGTAGATTTATAGAATCATAGAATAACTTTTTGAGCTAGAATGCCTTTTAAAGTGAGCAGGTTCAGCTGTTAATAATTCAAAGCTTGAAAGAAAGCATCTTACTTAGTCTTGTGGAAAGAGCAAGGATTTGGAAATCAAAGTGACCTCGGTTTTGAATCTGGGCTCTGTTACTTAAAAGTTGTGTTATAGTAGGCAAATCACTTAACCTTTTTTTTTTTTTGAGTTTCATTTTCCTTATTTATAAAATGTAGATGATAGTGCTTACCCTAGCTACCTCAGAAATACTTTAAAGAAAATATTTCATAATTTCAGTTATTACAAATTGGATTTATTATAATTGTTATTGCAATTATCATTATAGATGAGGCAAATTAAATTCTGAAAAGTTGCTTGATTTACTTAAGACAAAACAAAATGTTAATAGTAGGCTTAAGCATAAAACCCAGATCTGACTTAAAGTTTGGTACATTTCCCATTATACCACATTGTCTTAGGCAGCAGTGTGGATATTGAATGGAAAAGAGCAATCATTATTGTAATTGTATACAAAATTATTTTGAGATCCCTTGATGCTATGTTTTTGGCCTTATTACATTCAGTTAATGCATTTAGCAGTCATCACTTACAAATACATCATTTGCTTTTGGTCAACAATTTTTATTGATGAAACATCTTGAAGTTAGTTCTGTATGTCTGTTTGTACGTGTTATTTTTGTTCATCATGTTATACTCTTCATGTCCCTATTTGGGGTTTTCTGGGCAAAGATATTGGAATGGTTTGCCATTTCCTTTTCCAGCTCATTTTACAGATGAGAGAACTGAGAATCAAGTGCCTTGCCTAAGGTCTCACAGTTAGTAAGTATATGAAGCTGGATTCGAACTGTAGTCTTCTTGATTCCAGACCTGGCACTGTAATCACTGTGCCATCTACATTACTAGTACTTGGGCAAATTTTTCACTTTGCTAATGCAGAGGAGTGAATAAAGTGATCAATAGTTTCATCATCAGTTAATTTAAATAAATATTTATGAAACTAAAACAGCATGGAATTCTTATCAGCTTAATATACATATGAAGAACTGCAAATTATTAAACAAATTCAAGCAATCAAATCATTTTTCTTTATACACAAAAATAATTGCTAAATGCATCTAATTGAAGTTTTGAAATAATGGAATAATTTGATCTTGAGGGATTTCAATTCCTAGTTGAGTTTTATAAGATAAATCCTCAAATAACAATAAATGTTAGTAGAGTAATGTTTGCAGTTTAAGATTGTTTTGCTTCCTTTAATATCAAATTGATTGTTCTTTGTGACGTAACTAAATTGTGTAAAGGATTTATTACATACTTATAAAATAATAAATTATTTAGTTTTCTTTAATTCTTTTATTGTTTATGGTCAGATACAGTGTATCTCTCTGTCCTTTTAGTTAGAGATAGAATGCTTTCAGAATTGTTACGTTTTTATTTCACCCTTCAAAATAGTCAGCATCTTATGCTTACACAGATCTGTGATTTGTTAATATAATTAATTAAAATCAAATATAGCACCAGTGATTTCATATCTAGAGAAATATTTATTTTAAATTTCTTGACAAAATTTAAAATTGAACTTTTACAATGTAAGACAAAGATTGTAAAGTTTACTTTTTAAAAACAATGCTAATTCAGATACACTTAGGAATAATGGAAATATATATAGAAACTTAGCATTGAAAAGGGATTATAGAGGTCATTCATTCCGTATTCCCTGACTCAGAATTTCTTCTACAATGTCCATAACAAGTGCTCATTTAACTGCTACTTGGAAGACCTCTAGTGAAGAGGACCCATATCTTCTGAGTTAGTCCATCCTCATTTCAGACAGTGCTATTTATTAGTGATCTTAACAACTTCTACTCACTGTTTCTAGATCTGCTGTCTTAGACCAAGCAGAATAACTCTAATCCTAAAATTCAGTATCTAGAAATGAACAAATATTTACTGAATACACGCTAGGTTGTCAGCACTGTTAATTGTTGGGGGAGGGATGAGAGATTTGAAGGAAAGAGTACAAGGCATAATCCCTGCCATATATTAACAAGACATACATGTGAAAAATGATACATTATTTATTTGTCATTGCTAAGCTATTTATTCAGTGTCTCTAATGTGCACCTTGTTAGGTCATAAGTCAGCTTGTTTTTATGTAATATATTTTGGTTGGCACAGAATCTATTCAAATATGTCTTTTTTATTCTCGAAGTATTCAATATAGTATTCATAAGAAAATCCACCAATGTTTTCCACATGCTGTGGGTATGGGTTTTATTTATAGCACTTTCCATATGTTTACTGTAGCATGTAGAATTACACATATCACATTTTTAGAACTAGAATTCAAATAATTACTAATCGGTAGAAATAAGTGGTATAGTAGAAGATTATGACGTTGTGCCAATGTCACTAATTGATTCTTAAATATTGTTTTATGAGTTTAAAAAGCAGAGAATACCTGTATGAAGCTAAAATGTAAGCACATGAAAACAACCTAAGAATGTTTTTTCTCTTGTGTGAAGTAAAATGTCATTGAAAATCAGTTCACTCACCCCCAGCTCTACCACATTACTTCATTCAACAAATTCTACAGTTGGTTCTGGGATGAAAAAATTTATTATGTACTGTAATTTAAGTAAAAACAGATCTTGGGAGAGGATTCTAGGAAGATGATGGAGTAGGTCAGAAAATTCCAAACTCTTAAGATTTTCCCCTACAAAAGAGTTAAAATAGCATCTTATGATGTACAAAGTGTAGGTGGAAATACATAAGAACAGAAGCATGACTAGGGTCCTCCTCGCACAATTTGAGAATATTGGAAGAAAAATTGCAGGATGAGGTTTGGTCCATGTGAAGAGTAAACACCTCCAGGCTAGATTCTGTTTTAGCAGCAAGTGCCAGGTCTCTTAAACAGCTAGGGGCAAGCCCTGTGGTTAGTAAGTTTGAGAGACTGTCTCAGCCCCAGCCACTGGAACTTTTACTCTGGGGATAGTGAGGAAGGTTGGGCATTTGAGCCCAGGAAGATTGAGGGAACCTCTGCTGACCAGGAAGGCCAGACCCAGCTCTGCTGAGGAGAGCAGTAGGGTGAAAAGGAACCAGCACCACAAAAAATGCACAGGCAAAGGAGAAAGAATCCAACCATAGAAAGCTGTTACGGGAATAGAAATTACCGAGTTTCATCTTCAGAGGAGAATATTGAAGCAAAGAAAGCCCCAAAGAGTAACGTCAAATGGTTACCTGCCCCAAAAGAATTTTATAGAAGATCTTTAAAACGATTTTAAAAATCAGATGACAGAAATGGAGGAAAAACTAAAAAAGAAAATAATAATCCAAGAAAAACAAGAAGGGTATGAAAGGAAAGTTAACTAACTAGGAAAGGAGATCCAGAATCTTAAGGAGGAAAATGACACCTTGAAAGTTAGAATTGAGTAAAGTGAAGCCAATAAAATTATAAGAGATCAAGAAGTGATTAAACAACATATGAATAATGAAAAAATTGAAGAGAAAATGAAATATGAGAAAAACAACAGATTTGGAGAAGAGATAATCAGACTAACTGAAAGTTATGATCAAAAAAAGAATCTTGATACAGTAATACAAGAAATAATTAAAGGAAATCGTCCTAAAGCATTAGAAGAAGGTGGGGGAGAGGGAGTAGAAATAGAAAAAAAATCTATTGAGCACAATAGGAGTATCAGTCAAATTTTAGCTAAAGGAAAAAATATTAAAAGCATCAAGATTAAAACAATTTAAATATGATGGTGCGACAGTTAGAATTGCAAAAGACCTAGCAGCAGAGACAGTAAAGGACTGCAGGTCTTGGAACACAACATATCAAAGAGCAAGGCCAAAAATATCATACCCTGCAAAGTTAAGTATTATCTTCAGTGAAAAAAATGGACATTTGATAAATTCTTAGACTTTCAAGACTCTGTTAAAAAAATTCTGAATTTAATAGATGATTTTGCATAACAGGAACCAGTATGAAATATAAAGTACATAACAAAGACTGATTATGAGAGATCCATAAGGATAGACTGTTTACTTTTTATATATTTAAAATATATGTCTAAGATTCTTTTTAACATTTGGGTAGTTATGAGAAACATTAGGGTAAACCTGAATATGATATGAATTTAAAAAGTAAAACCATTTAGGGAACAGTTTAAAAGAGTAATTATTTTATACAAATGAGGTAAAAGGGGAAGAATCGATACACAGCAATTAGAAGGGGGAGGAAGGCTAGTAGTTCTCGTAACCTACTTTCATTGGAATGGGTTTCAGAGGAAACAATACATATATATATTTAAAAGAGTATAAAATCTTCTAAATTCAGAAGAAATAAAATGGTAGGCCACAGGGAGGGGGGGAGGACAAAGGAGAGATCTTTAGAGGGGAGGATGAGGGAATAGGTAAATAGGGGTATAAAAAGGTGTTTAGATTTATGGGAATGGGAGGATAGGAGAGGAATCTTTGGAGGGGAGTAGGCAAGTCATAGGAGGGCCAAGTAGTGGTTAAAATTAAAGTAGAGGAGGCAGGAGGGATAGGAAACCAACGATATGCACATACATAAAAACAAAAATCAGGAGTAGAACAGGTGGGAAAGTGTATGTCTGTATATGTATGTATGTATGTATATGTTTATGTATATATCTTTAGGTATGGTGAAACCTATCTCAACTTTATTGTAGCCTTCTGGGGGCTTGGGGGAGGGCATGTATATATTTATAGGTATAGAGAAATACATCTAAACTTTATTGTGGCCTTCTGGGGTAGGGTATGGGAGTGGGGAAAAAAAGTGCACAGCAGAGAACAAAAGGAAACTCACAAGGAAGCAAAGAAAAAATGGACAGTTATCAACACAGCGAGTATTATTTATCATACAGCCTTTCTTTTTTGTTTGTTTTTTTGGAGGGGGGAAGGCAAGGCAATTTGTTAAGTGACTTGCCCGAGGTCACACAGCTAGTAACTGTGTCAAGTGTCTGATGTCAGATTTGAACTCAGGTCCTCCTGACTCCAAGGCCAGTGCTCTATTTACTGCACCACCTAGCTGCCCCAATACAGGCTGTCTTGAGATGAAAATTTATTATTACATATTTTGAATCCTCCCTTATGCTTTGCTTTGTACATGACCTGCTTTTTTTCTTTGCTAACTTTGTATTTTATAAAATTTATTTAAAAAAGTAAATGAAAAAACAAAACAAAACAGATCTTGGTGGATTATATGCCATGTAAATGTTAGCAATGTTATTCTTTTCATTTTAAACCCTGTGCTTCAAATCCTTGGCTTATTCTTATAATGCAAAATATATTTACATTGTGTATTTGGAACTGCATAGGGTTTTATTTTTCTTAACTCAAGATTTAAAGAAAATGTTTAAAGTAGCTCTGTTAGCAAGAAGTACTTGAAGTATAGAATGATATAGTGCTTAATGTAAATAAGGCCTTCCATGCTTGTCATTTTACACTGATAGTATCATAAGACAAGTAGTGACAGATTAAGACCTGCCTAGTAGAGGGAAAACTAAATTACAAGACTTTTATTAAGGCATAAATAAACCTATTACCCGTTATCTGGAATACCAATTAGTAGAAGGAGCACTGACAATTTTATTTATCAACATTAAACACAATTATTAATTACAGACCTGACGAATCTAGCAGTAAGCAGGACATGTTGGGTGTGCTGGGGCCTTAAGTCCATTATATGAGAAGGATGATTACCCAAATCCTGTGGGGAAATAAGTAATTGTAGTTGTAAAATTTTAATTGCCTTTGAATAAGGCAAATTATATCCTCTTGTCTCAGAATATAAATAGTATGGCATTAAAGTACTCAACTATTCTAGTTGGAAATAGGAAATAATTTAAGGTGTTATGATTTAAAAGCTAACAGTGTTAAAATTTCTCTGTTGTAAATACTGTAGATAAATGACACTCTTTAAAGTATAAGAAATTTTCTTTATGCATTTCTTATATAATACCTTAGCTGTTTTTAACATGCTATTAAAATGGGTAATTCCCATCCTTTAGATTAATTGAGAGGATATTACAAAGTAAAAAAGGAGATATGTTTCTGGATGAATGACTGTGGGTGATTATAGAAATAATTGGAATATTTTTCATTTAAGAAAATTTGATTGATTGTGTTTTTAGATACATTACTGTAAAATAAGTAGGAGATAAATACAATAGTTTTAATTTTTTCCCTTCTGTTTTTGCCCGCCAAGATCCAAATTCTATGCTTTGTGGACATTTACTTATAAGTGCAGCAAGGAATTCCTTCGCAAAACTCATGGATAAAATTAGCTTGGCAATGGAGAATGTAACACTGGGCAGTAATAGAAGTTTTACTTATATGGAAAAGAATTCCCTGGTTCAGAGGTTGGCCCGAGGACTTCATAAAGTTAACACAGAAGCCTTGAAATATGGTATAAGTGGCCCTGTGCCCATTATGGTAGGTATTTAACTTGTGATTTATATAAATAATATTTTCACAATATAATGGAGATTATACTGTTTTCAGTCAGCTAGTGCTTGTAAATTAAATTTTGAATCAGAATTGGTTAGTGAATATTCTTTGCATCAAGAGGCATCATAGATAGCTCTCTAGCTGGGCTTAGAGCCAAGATCATTCTTTCCAACTTTAAGTGATTGTGGAACCCAAATCCACTTGGATCTTGCAATTTCAGGCCATCCTCTCAAATTCTGGATACCCTGACACACTGTGAGTTGGAGGAATTAGTTTGCTCCTCATAGTCATTTCCGTCCCCTCCCTCTACTGCCAATTATTCATCTACATCCCTTCCTTTATCATTCGTATTAGCCATTTATATCATCCAGCCTAGATGTAAAGTGCTTAACATAGAGCTTGGCACATAGCTATTATTATGATTGTGATTATTGTCCTTGGTGTTTGGCCTGCATGCTATTCAGTCTCCTTTCTGAATGAATTCATTTTTGGGCTCATAGTTTTCCTCTCCACCCCAACTTTTGTCATCACGATTAAGGACTTGGCTTTTTTTCTCATCCCTATGCCAGTGAAATCACAGATCTAGTCCCTATCCTTATTTTTGCATTTGACATAGTTTTGATTTGTTGTATATGAATACATTCAGATTTTCATAATTTCCTTTTATAATTGTTTTATGCTAGTTAATAAATTTGTGTATTTAATAAGTATCTAGAGGATAAGAATATAAGAATTATTAATGCTCACAATTCATAACTGTACTAAAATAGTATTGTAGGATACAGGCATATCTCAAGTTTTCTTGACATTATTAAGAGTAGGTTTTCTTTTTGCTGTGTCTTGTTATATTTTATAGAAATAATTGTTCAGATAAAACAATTCATTTTTTCAAATTATGCAAATGTGTCTCTAGATTTTGATAGCAATTGATAATTTCTTTTCCCTTAGAATGTATTGCTTAACCAATTTTTTTAGATATCAAATCCTATTGATTTAATAGTAAAGTAGCCAATGTAATAAAATCTAAAATTGTTTCTAATTGCCAACAGAAAAGTATAGAATGTTTGCAAAAGCAAATATATGAATTTACTCAAAGATTGCATGCAGCAGAAGTAGAACGCCGTTCACTCCGCTTAGAGGTCACAGAATATAAAAAGAATATACATGATATGAAAAAAGAGATTGACAAAGCCCAGATCCTCCAAATGCAATTAAAAGAATTCAAACAGTCTGTAAGTATATTCAATTTAGAAATACTGACTTGGAGATGCCTTTTACATGTGTGTGTGTGTGTGTGTGTGTGTGTGTGTGTGTGTGTGTGTGTGTGTTTATTTCTTGTTTGTTTTTCTAAATAATATAATTTTTTTCAGGAAAATTATCTTTTCAAATGCTACCACTATTTATAATAAACAGGGAAGACCATGTTTCATTTCTGTAAGAATTTTCTTGCCATATTAATTATATTTGATACTGTTAGTGTGAGTATTTCTGTTATTGATACAGATCACATGCTTTTCTGAATTGAGGGTCATGACTGTGGTTCACATCTTATCTCCTGATCTTACAGGGTAAGCTACCTAAGTTTGCTGAGCTTCCTTTCCTCTTTTATAAAATGAGGTTAATACCTATTATATTTATAATGTTATACATAATATCTATAAAAGTGCATTACTAAATTGTGTGGATTAAATTGTATTGTTTATATAATGGGCTTTGCAAACTTTAAAACACTATATTATTTTATTGTTATTTAATCACCTTCATTTTACAGAAGAGACTCCGGTTCAATGACTCTTCCCTCAAGTCACTCATTAGTAAGTGGCAGAGTCATAACTCTAGATTTAGAACTAGAAAGGACCTCGGATATACTCTAGTATAGTCCCTCTTATTTATAGGTGAGGAAAATGAGGCTTAGAGATATTTAGTGATTTGACCTAGGCATATAGTGACTGAGGTTGAATTTGCACCCAGGTTCTTAGACTCTAAATCCAGTGCTATTTGAATCTAAGCCCTTTGATTCCTAATTTAATATTCTTTGCAATATACTAACTGCCTCTAATATGAGAATTAAAGATTCATTATTATTACTTTTAAGATAAAGGGGTCTGAAACTAATTTTCTAGAGAACTAAAGATGAAACACACTGCCAGCCTCCTTCCAGAGGAGGTAGTGGATTCAAGATGCTAAATGAAATGCGTATTATTATTATTATTATTATTATTGGACATGGCCTATGAGGGGATAGTGAGGGCTTTGTTTATTTATTTCTTTGTTGTTAAATGGGAAGGAAAGAAAATGATTGTTAATTAGAAAAAAATAATAAAACAAAAGAAACAAACCTCCTAGGACAACTATTCCAGATTTGACTGACCTAACTGTAATTTGAGTTGATGACACATGGTCAAAGGAGCACTGAAAGGGTACAGAACTTCCTCCATCTAACTCTTAGGGTTTAGAATCAAAAGGAATCTTGATGTTCATTTAGTCCAATCCTCTCTGATGAATTGGGTAACCGAGGCCCAGAGAGGTGGAGGGGCTTAACCATAGTTACACAAATAATGAGTAACAAAACTGAATTGGAATCCAGGGTTTTTGAGTTACCAATCCATCTTTGATAACACAGATTATAACAAACCTGCCTGTTGAAAAAGGCATGAAATAGTTAATTCTTCTTAGAGTTGCCACTCATTTCACAAACTCATCTGATGAAGTCCTAGTTGGAAAAATCTAAGAAATAGTCACAATGAGTTATCTATCCCAGGTCAGCATAGAACTTCAGACAGAGGTCTGCTGACACTGAGGATAGGACCTGGTCTTGGGCCTGCCACGTGCAGTATTCTGGCACTCAGTAACTGAAAGAAGATTGAAGCTCTTCACCAGAGAAGGAAGAGGTCCTGGATGCGTATAGTGGAACAACATCTTTGTCTAAGTTTGCCGTTATCAGGACCACCTGGCAGCTTTCTTGCTCACTCGCCAGTTCTTGGTCACACATCTAGGGTGAACTTAGATGGAGACTTGTACCTAGGGATTTCATTCCAGATTGAGAGGTAGTTCCAGGATGAGAGTGGTTGGGTGCCCTCAGCTATGTATTGAGCGAGGAAAAATTCAGAAGCAAATAGTAGTTTTGAGATTTTGACCCAGTTGCTGAGTAACTTTGCAGTTCTAACCTCCAACCTAGTTTGGAGCCTGCAACAAAATAACTAGGGTAGGAATCCCAGAGTAAAAAGGTGCTTGCAATTATATCACTCTAAGTTTTCCAGTTAGTCAGTAGTAATCTAATCCATTACCCCCATAAGTACACAGATCACTATAATAAAGTCTGAAGTTAGGGAATAGGGTGGGAGAATAAGTAAACCACAAAAAGAACCTTACAATGAAAAGTTATTATGGTTAGTAGGATGTTAGAGACACAAACCCAGAAGAGAATGCTCTAAAACATGTAAACAGCAAACATTTGAAAACATGTAAAGCAAAACCTTGAAGATAAGCACAGTGTGGGCACAAATTCAATTAGAATTCCTGGAACAAAGGAAGCAAAAGTTAAAAACATTAGAAGTTCTTTTTTAAATCCAATGGAGATGCTAGAGATGAAATTTGGGAAAAAATGAAAGCTATGCAATAAAGAATTGGAAAGGGAATTAACAAATTGACATGAGAGTTAAAAATCCTTGGCCAAGTAACAATCCTTTGGAAAATTAGAAGGGACTAAATAGAATTTCATGACTCTATGAGATGACAAGAACTATTAAAACAAAAAGACTGAAAAAATAGAAGAAAATGTGAGAATCATTGGACTATCTGAATGCCACGAACAAAAATATAGCAGAACATTGTATCTGAAGAAATATTAAAACTGCCCATTTCTCTTAGAAGAATAGGACCAAATGGAAACAGAAAGAATCTGTTGGTTATCTCCTGAAGGAAACACCAAAGCAAAATCTCTCAATAATGTTATAACCCAAATCCAGTCATAGGGGAAAAACAGCCTTTAAGCAATCAGAAGGAAAGAATTTAAATAATAGTCACAGTCACAAAGGATTTAGCAACCATAACTCTAAAGGAGCAGATGGCTTGGAATTTAGTGTTCCAGAAGGCAAAGATTATTAGGTTAAACTCAAGAATAACTTACCCAGCAAAACTGAATATAGTCTTTCAGGGGGAAAAAATGGATCTTTAATGAAATCGAGGACCATCAAGCTGCATCATTGCAGACTATCCAGAGGGATGGTCCCACCTCCAAGAGGATACTGACATATGGAAGAACAAGAGGTCAATTTTCGTCAGTATGGAAGTAAGAGGTTTTATTGGGGGGAACTTAATAATGGTACCAGACCAAGGTGGCAGAAGGAAAGTGATAGATAGATAGACCAGGCCAGGTATTGTACAGAAAAAGAATTCTTAGTGCCAAGAGATGGCTCATGGTAACATGGGTTGGTACATGTAACTTTACCCATGAGAGCTGTTTTACAATTTGCAATAATTATGATGCCACAGGTCATGTTCTCAGGCTCTTGTTTCTACCATGCACAAGCATTCCTGATGAAAAGACCCAAGATGTATAGAAACTCTGAAGTTCAAACACAAGAATTAAGAGATACATAAAAAGATAAATATGAATGGACAATCATATGGAAGTAATAAAGAAACTGCTTACTTACATTTTTTTTGCCTTTTTGGAGGGGGGAAGGTAGGGCAGTTGGGGTTAAGTGACTTGCCCAAGGTCACACAGCTAGTAAGTATTAAGTGTCTGAGGTCACATTTGAACTCAGGTCTTCCTGACTCCAGGGCTGGTGCTCTATTCACTGTACAACCTAGCTGCCCTTTACATATTAACAAGAGGAGATGATACACATGTTCCCTGTGAACACTGTCTTTATCAGGGGTCATAGGAAGTCTGATTAGACAAAAGGTTGTGGTTCTGTTATGTCTTAATGATCTTTACAGAAGTGCAAAAAAATACACTGACGGATGAGAAAAGGTAATGTCGAAGTTCATATTATCTGAAGTGGTTAAAGGAGTCAAGAATACACACAAGACAGGTTCAGGACTGCATTTCACTCATCAGGGAAACAGGTGGAAAAGGAGAGAAGACAAAAGGTAGAGTTAAAGGTGGGATAGATGTATAGATTAAGGAAGGAATTAATTGTAAGCAAAGTAAACTCTAAGAATGTATAAAAATATTCATAGCTCTTTTTGAATCAGAAAATTATAGGAATTTGAGGAGGTGCCCATCAATTGAAAAATTGATGAATAAGTCAAGGTTTTATGAATGTTATGGAATACTATTTGGATAAATGTATAGATTAAGGAAGGGATTAATTGTAAGCAAAGTAAACTCTAAGAATGTATAAAAATATTCATAGCTCTTTTTGAATCAGAAAATTATAGGAATTTGAGGAGCTACCCATCAGTTGAAAAATTGATGAATAAGTCAAGGTTTTATGAATGTTATGGAATACTATTTGCTGTAAAAATGATTAAGGCAATGGTTTAAAAAAGTCTTAAAAGACTTGTATGAATTGATACAGAATGAAATAAACAGAACCAGGAAAACTGTACAGTGACAACCAGATAGTAAAAACAAATAACTCTGAACAACTTAGAAACTGTGATCTACACAATGACAAACTGCAGCTCTGCAGGCCTCCGGATTCTGAACTGTGCTCCTTTACTCCTAGGAAAGAGGTGAAAGACTCCTTCATGGAGGAAATGGATCATAAATGGGATGACTTCCAGTCATTCCTGATGCAAAGACCAAAGCTGAGAAGAAATTTTGAAATATATACAGAGGAAGTAAAAGAAACGTGGTGTTGCTCAGTTGTTAAACTTGTGTCTGACTCCTTGTGACCCCTTTGGCGTTTTCTTGGCAGAGATACTGGAGTAGTTAGCCATTTCTTCCTCTGGCCGATTTTACAGATAAGAAAGCTGAAGCAAACAGGATTAAATGATTTACCCGGGATTACACAGTGTCTGAGGCCAGATTTGAACTCAGATACTGTGTGATCCTATTTCCTCTTTCCAGGACTGGCATTCTATTCACTGTATCACCTTTACTGAAATACATTTTATCCAACAGTGAAACAGGAAGGAAAGGGGAGAAATAAAAGGGGGAGGAAAAATAAAGAGGAAGGATATATTAAGGGAAAGTAAGTCATAAAGCAGGGTAAGCAGGATGTTTTTCAAAGAAGGGTTTAAAACAAAAGAAGGAAAGCACAAGAATTTCGTATTGGGCTCTGGAAGAGGAAAAGTGAAAATGGGCAGGGCAACACAAATAGAATAAGATTGCATCAAACTTGGAGCAGTGGTGCTGAGCCCACTTCTCTTTTACTCCTATTTTCTTCTTTATAAAGAAATATATAAGACTCTGAAAAATACAGTTAACAATCATAACTGTGAATGTGAATGGGATGAACTCTCCCATAAAATCAAAGAGAATAGAATGGACTAATAAATAAATGAAGTACAATTTAACAATATGTTGTTCATAAAAAATACACCTGAAACAAATATGAATACAATTAAAGTAAGGAACTGTAGCAAAATCTATTTTATGGCCACTAACATTATAAAGGAAGGGGTAGAAACGATGATTTCAGAAAAATCTGCAGCAAAAATAGACCTAATTAAGAGTTCAGGGGGCGGAGCCAAGATGGTGGCGTAGAAGCAGCAACACATCGCAGCTCTCACATAGCCACCCCAAAATACCCATAAAATAGGACTCTAAACCAATCCTGGAACTCCAAAACACACACAAAGATACTTCCCACTAAAGTCAGCTCGGCTACGAGGAACCATATCAGCACTGCGAACCGAAACCAGCCTGGCCTGAAGCCGCGGCTGTGCCCCGGGGGCGGCTGGACG
>CM053583.1:335196286-335222485 GCA_028627135.1 Pseudochirops cupreus
GAGCTGACTTTAGTGGGAAGTATCTTTGTGTGCGTTTTGGAGTTCTAGGATTGGTTTAGAGTCCTGTTTTATGGGTATTTTGGGGTGGCTATGTGAGAGCTGCGATATGTTGCTGCTGCTACGCCGCCATCTTGGCTCCACCCCTACAAAACACTTTTCACACAAATAAAATCAGATCTAAGTAATTGGAAAAACATCAGTTGCTCGTGGCTGGGTCGGGCTAGTATAATAAAAATGGCAATTTTACCTAAATTAAATTACGTATTTAGTGCCATACCAATCAATCTACCAAAAAATTACTTTAATAGAACTAGAAAAAATCATGACAAAATTCATTTGGAAGAACAAAAGTTCTAGAACATCAAGAAAATTAATGAAATGCTAGGGAAGATGGCCTAGCCGTACCAGATTTTAATCTGTATTATAAAGTAGCAGTCATCCAAACTGCTTGGTATTGGCTAAGGAATAGAGTAGTGGATCAATAGAAGAGATTGAGTACAATAGACTCACTCAGTGGTCAATGATTATAGTAATATACTGTTTGACAAGCCGAAAGACCCCAGGTTTTGGGGTAAGAACTCAGAATTTGACAAAAACTACTGGCAAAATTGGAATATAATATGACAGAAACTGGGCATAGGCCATCATCTAATGCCGTACACCAAAGTGAAGTCTAAACGGGTGCACGATCTAGGTATAAAGGCTGATACTGTAAATAATCTGGGGAAGCAAGGAATAGTTTACCTGTCAGATTTATGGAGTAGGGAAGACTTTATGACCAAAGAAGAGTTGGAGAGCTTTACAAAATACAAAATGGATAATCTTGATTACATTCAATTGAAATGTTTCTGTACAAACAAAGCCAATGTAACCAAGATTAAGAAGGAAGTGGGAAACTGGGAAAGAATTTTTACAACCAGTGTCTCTAAAAAAGGCCTCATTTCTAAAATATACAGGGAATTAAGTAAAATCTATAAGAATACAAGTCATTCCCAATTGATAAATGGTCAAAGGATATGAACAGGCGCTTTTCAGAGGTAGAAATTAAAGATATCTTTACGCATATGGAAGAATGCTCTAAATCACTATTGATTTGAGAAATGCAAATCAAAACAACTTTGAGGTACCACATCTCACCAGTCAGATTGGCTAAGATGACAAAACAGGAAAATGACAAGTGCTGGAGAGGATGTGGAAAAATTGGAATACTAATGCATTGTCGGTAGAGCTGTGAATTGATACAACTATTCTGGAGAGCAATCTGGAACTATACCCAAAGGGGTATAAATAATTGCATTCCTTTGACCCAGTAATACCACTTCTGGGGTTATATTCCAAAGAGATCATAGAAGTGGCAAAAGGACTCATATGTACAAAAATATTCATTGCAGCTGTCTTTGTGGTGGCAAAAAACTGGAAATGTAGGGGATGCCCATCAGCTGGGGAGTGGCTAAACAAGTTGTGGTATATGAATGTAATGGAATACTATTGTGTTATAAGAAATGGGGAGGAGATGGACTTCATAGTTACCTGGAAAGGCTTACACAAATTGATGCTAAGTGAGAAGAGCAGAACTGTGAAAAATTTGTACACAATCACGGACCCATCGTATGTGTGATGACTAACCTTGATAAACTGGACTGTTCTCAGCAATGCACAGCTGTATGGCAATTCTACAAGTCTCAGGATGGAAGGGGATATCTACAGTCAGAGAAAGATCTAGAAAGACCAGAGTTTAAATGGAGACTGAAGCAATCTACATGTTATGGTTCTTTTTCATGTTTGGTTTTCTTTCTTTTTTCCCATTATTCACTTCATTGGTTACAACCCTTCTATACAACCAGACTATTGTACATTGTGAAAGTATTTGCAGATCCTATACCTGATTGCATGCCACCATGGGGGGCAGGGGGTGAAGGGAGAGAAGAGAATTTGAAACTCAAGGGATTGTGGAACTGAATTTTGTAAACCAAAAGTAAATAAACAAGTCAATGAAAAAAAATTGGTAGGATTCCTTTTTCATTAATTTTCCCAAATAATTTGTAGAGTATTGGAATAGGTTGTTCTTTAAATGTTTGATAGAATTTGCTAGTAAATCCATCTGGCCCTGGAGATTTTTTCATAGGGAGTTTGCTGATAGCCTGTTTGATTTCTTTTTCTGGGATGGTGTTATTCCTCTTCAGTTAATCTGGGTATCTTGTATTTTTGTAAATATTTATCCATTTCACTGAGATTGTCAAATTTATGTGCATTCAATTTCGCAAAATAATTCCTACCTACTGTTTAAATTTCCTCTTCATTGGAGGTAGATTCACCCTTTTTACTTTTGATACTTATAATTTGGTTTTCTTCTCTTTTTTTTTTTTTATCACATTGACTAAGGGTCTATCAGTTTTATAAACCAGCTCTTAGTTTTATTTATTAATTCAGTAGTTTTCTTAATTTCAATTTTATTTATCTCTGCTTTGGTTTTCATTCCTTCTAATTTGGTATTTAATTGGGGATTTTCAGTTTATTATTTTGCTAGCTTTTTCAATTGCATGCCCAATTCATTGGCCTCCATTTTCTCTAATTTATTCATATATGCACTCAGGGATATAAAACTTCCCCTAAGAACTGCTTTGCTGCATCTCACATGTTTTGGTATGTTGTCTCATTGTTGTCATTCTCTTGAATGAAGTTACTGATTGTTTCTATAATTTCTTGTTTGACCCACTCATTCTTCAGGATTAAATTATTTAGTTTCCAATTAGTTTTTAGGGAGGTATTTTCTCCGGTTAGCTTTTCAACCTCTTGTCCCAGTTCACAAATTTTACTTTTTAAGGATTTGTTTTCATCAGTGAGATTTTTTCCAATTTGGTCAGTGTAGATTTAAATTTATCTTCTTTCTCTCTAATTTGGCTGTTAAAATCTTTCTTGATCTCCTCCAAGAATGCTTTTTGGGCTTGAGAGCAGTTCATATTTCCTTCTGTGGTCTCAGGGGTGAGTATAGAGTCCATGTTATCTTCTGTATTTGGTTGTTCTTGCTTAATATAATAAGCTTGGATCGATTTTCTTGCTTTTCCCTTCTCATCTTCCTTCTTTCTCATTGTGATTTCCTATTTTCTGATTTTTCAGGCTGGGAGCTAACAGCCTGGTTGTTGACTTTGTGTGCTGTAGCCTCTGGGTGTCTAGACTGAGGCTGGGGCCAGGATTCTCATTGATTCCCCTGAGTTACCCTGAGGCTCACAAGAGTAATCTGGGGGATGAGTGGTTTGGTCGCTTCAGATTTCCGCCTCTATGCCCCTGGCCTACAGCTTAGGCAGGCTCAGCAGCTGGCAGCCAGCAGTGGTATCTGCATATTCCCCTGGTGGTACAAAGGCCCACCTGGGCTTGTGTTGTTAGTGCTTGCAGGCTCCACTACCCTGGGCTTTGGGAGCTCCTGGTGGTTAGCTGAGGTGGGGCTTGTTGCGACCCCTCCCTCCTTTCACTTCAGATTCCTTACTGCCTCAGTTATACCCTTTCTCAGTGGCTCCTAAGCCTGAGGGTCTTTACCCTATTTCAGGATTTTAATCTGGGTGGGACATTTATCTCTGGGTTTTCTGGGTCAGGGCAAGGGATTAGACCACGTAGGGTTTACTTTGCCATCTTGGCTTCTGGAAATTCAGGTAAGTGATATTTAAACTTCCAGGCTATGGGCTGATAGCCCCAGGAGAAGCTGCAGTCGCTGCTGCAGGTCCTATGCTTTCTCTTACTGAGCTAGGGCTGATCTTTTGTCCTGTGGTGAGAAGGCTGCAAATCTCCCTTGGGGTGGGTGAGTCTGCTGGCTGGGGCTCCTTCTCACTTGGCTATAGAATGCTCTCAGATCTGTGCTTGTGCCGCCCCTGTGTGCTCCGCGTTCCCCCTGTCCAGACCTATGTGCGTGCTTTCTTGGGCTAGGAATCTGCCACATTCTGTGTCCCAATGGATTCTATCATTCTAAAATCCATTCAGAATCACTTCTTAAAATATAGTCACAGAATTCATGGAGGAGCTTTGAAAAGTTACTGGTTCCATTCTGCCATCTTGTCTCCATCCCTGTCAAACTGCACTTAATCATATTTTCTTTTATGTTGTTGCTTTTTGGTTTTTTTTTAAAATATTTTTCTTCAGTTATTCTTTTTTCCCACTTAGGGCAATTATTTTTCTATGTAGGCCACCAATTCTGCTTTCATGATTTTTATTTTTCTGAGTTTTCAATAAGTCCATCAGAATAAGAAACTGTTGCAGTCTCGAGCTGAAATACTTATGGCATCTTTCAAATGATGCTACTAAAGAATTTACACATTTCTCAGCCCCAAGTAGATCTTTAAAATAACTGAATATATATTAGCCCACAAAGTTACTTCAAACAAATTTTAAAAGGCTTAAATAGTAATAAACTCGTGTTTTATAGGCTATAACATAGTAATAGTAATAATTAACTCAGGAAGCATAAATAAAAGGTACAGACTGAAATAGATATTTAATAATAGAATACCAAATAATGAGTGGGTCAAACAACAAATTATAGCAACAGTATTTATGTGAATGAAATAATGATGAAACAACATTCTAAAATTTCTGGGAACAAGCTAAAGTAGTCCTTAGCAATTTGGAATTATCCAAATCATGGGACTATAATATCCATACCTTTTGACCCAGAGATCCATTAGTAGGCATATACCCCACAGAGGTCAGTGATAAGAAGAAAACCTCCATATACACCAAAATATTTATTATAATTTTTTTTTGTGATAGCAAAGAATTAGAAACGAAGTAGATGTTTATTGATTGAAGAATGGCTAAGTAAATTATCCTACATGAATGTAACAGAATATTATTTTCCTATGAGAAATGATGAATTTCTTCTTAGACCTGAATACCAAGAAACATGGAAAGATTTACATGAACTGAAGCAGAATGAAGTAAACAGCTAAGAAAACAAATATGCAGTGAACATAAAAATGTCAATTGAATTAATAATGATAAAGTCAAAATTAAAAGTAGTTGTTGCAAAATTATAAATAATTAGCATGACTTGAAAGAAGAGATATGGGAAGATAGTGTTTACAGAGATACGTCTACAAGTTGTACATTCCACATATTTTTGGATTTTTTTCAATGTTTTGATCCTTTATGCTAATTTTTTCCTCTCTTTTTTCTTTATTAATCACCTGCTGTGTGTCAGGCACAGTCCTGAGATCTGGAAAGTACTTGAAGTCTTTGATTACTGTTTAAAGCTTATACTTTTCTTTCTCTTTTTTTTTTTTCTTTTTGGAGGGGGGAAGGCAGGGCAAGTGAGGTTAAGTGACTTGCCCAAGGTCACATGGCTATTAAGTGTTAAGTGTCTGAGGCTGGATTTGAACTCAGGTACTCCTGACTCCAGGGCCAGTGCTCTCTTCACTGCACCATTTAGCCACCCCAGCTTATAATTTTCTTTATGAAGCTCTGTGATTGATCCCTGACAGAATGCTACTTTCAATTGAGTGCTGCTTCTGAGATCATGCAGAGCCCTAGTGTCAAATACAAGGAGATCCCTGCAGTCAGCATATTGGCTTAAAAAGCACAAATTACCTTTATCCATGTTGTATTGTATTTTTGTTTATTATGTTAAACATTTCCTTATTACATTTTAATTTCATTAGGCACTGAGTATGACATGTCTGATTTTTAAACTAGGAGTTAGAGGTAATGTTGCTTTTATTTAGTCTTGAGAGAGCCAAAGTCTTAAACATTGTGGAAGAATTAAGTGCAGTCTACAAAGTCTCTTATATAAGAAAACTTTGTTTACATGGTTATGTTTTTCAACTTAAATTGATATGGCTCAGTATGTTGAAATTGGTTGTTTTCAAAAGACTGCTTTTTTGTTTGTTAAGCCTTTGTTTCTTCTATGTTTTCTATTATTACAAAATTACTTTGCAAAATTTTTCAAAAATGTTGCTTATTTTTAAAGATATGCAGTTGTAGAAATTTAGAAGTAATAGACTATATAGATGTGAGGAATGATAGTAATTATTTCTTAGTGTATAAGAACTCATTCTCTTGTCTTTATTAATCTTCAAGTTTTACTAACTTTTAAAATGTGGAACTGGAGGCTTAATGGTATTATAGCTACATTGTAATTATACTAATAAATACCTTTGTCCATGACCTTGGAATTGATAGTACAGTAACAGATTTATTGACTGAAGCTTTGGAAGAAAAATGGGATTATTGCATATGTATAATGCATAGTTGTTAAACACATCTACTTGCATGTAACTTATTCCAGTTAGTTTTAAGCTTTAAGTAGTTTTGGATTTTCATTCAAAAAATACAAGGCAGCTTCTTGTTAAATCTCGATTCCTGAGAGATTTTTGTTGTATTATTGAATCAACTACAAAGTGACCACATTATGAGATGTGCAAAAGCAGTCAATAGACCTATAAAACTGAATGTGTTTTATGTTTTCAACCACTTTTCCCCCCAGCAGCCTAAATAGTAGCACTTATGACTTCCTTGTTTATATATATATTTATATTTTTTTTGATTGTAATCCTCAAGTCCCTTGTAGTTAGAGGATGTGTTTTTGGCTCATTTTTATAAGGGAGTATTACTTAGAGGAAATGTCCATAGGGTACATTTATTTTTCACCTTAATCAACTTTTCCCATGACCTTTTCTTTTGCTGTTAAGTTTGAGACCATAAAGATTTTTTTATCTTTCAACTCTGAAACTCCATAGATAAACCAACATGGATATCACTGTTCAAATGGAATGGTGAATGCATATCTTAGCATGAAACTAGAGATAAATCACTTTTTGCTTTAGTGTGACCTTGCTTAACTGTACTTCATAATCAACTTTCGTAGATGTAGTTAATTTTCAGTCAGTTTTTCGGTATTTAATGAACCACATCCTCTGAGTGATGTTATTTTAGAATTGTAGAAGCTGAATTAACTTTTTACTATCCACAACAGAAGTAATTTGCAATAATTTGAAGTAATTGTGAAGATGCTAAGTAGCAGTTAAAACAAAGACAGTTCTCTTCTTTGGAAATGAAATAACCATTATAAGTATTAAGTAAATCTTTGAAGAACATTACCATCTTAAAGAATATCATTCCTACATGGTTCTTTTTTTAAATGAAATATGCTTTATAAAGTAATTAACTGAACTCATAGAATGCTTGTCTATTTCCAGAACCTCTTTGAAGCTATTGTGACTTTTCTCCTTTATCTTGTCTGTAATACACTTCATTTTTGGCACCTAAAAATAATGTCAAAATGACACCTTATGTCCTTGTTATCTGTATTTGGCCTGTTCATAATTTTCTGTGCATATTCATGTAGTTTGTCTTCAACCATAATCTTCCAAAAAGTAAGGGACAGCATTGAATTCTCAAAAGAGTGTCACACAGATAAGCGCTTTAAAAGTATTTCTGATGATGATAGTGAGGAAATTAGTCTGGGCATTTAGAAAACCAATTCTTTTGAAATCTCCAGGAAAGTGCTACTTAGCCACTTAAACATCCTGGGTATAATACTAATTTGTTTTAATTTCAAAATCCATAGTTTACAGAATGTGAAAATACTTGATTAGTGGACCTCCAGAGGGTCTTCTTTGAGATTTATGTTATTAGCAAATAATACATTATTGTTTAAAAGGTTGACCAAAATTAATTCATACCCTTGCAAAAAGAATTTACTGTGTTCTAAACTTTTCATTCATCTGAGGCTCAGTGATTGTTTTCTTCAGACACTTATTTAATATAATTGTAATCACTAATTCACGTTACCAATTACAGACTGTTACATTTACAGTGAAATGAAGACAGAAAAACTTTAGAGGCTAAGCATATATTCCTGTCTTCTACATGATCATGTGATGATGATTAATACATTTTACAGATAATCTCTGTAGCCTTAATTATCACATACTTTTGTCTAGAAAAAAATATTTGACTAATGTATCCATCTTTTATTTTTGTTACAGTGCTGTTGCATTACATTTAGTTACTTTAAAGTGTCCAATTCAGAAACCAATAACACTTGCCCTTAAGGAATTATACTTTATGATCAGATTTCTGGAGGGAAGGGGGTTACTCAATAAGTATGCCTTTGTAGTGCTTTGATCTTCTTTTGGAATGCTGGCATGGCCTTTGTACTGTTTTACACTTGCAAAAAATGTATGGGATAGCATTAACCTCCATAAAAGTGGAAGACCTGAAACCCTACAGTGTGAAGCATATTTGTCAGCTTTGTTTTCGAATATTAAAGGCTTGGCTAACTGCCAGCATGATACTTGATAGATAAGTGCTTTATACAAGGATCCGTATTAACAGGCCAGTAAGAACTGCCTTAGGAGATAAAACAGGCACTTTTTTGGGTGGTTTTGTCCTGTTTTAGAAGTGGAGTCTGAACACTGAACCTGCCTCAAGATCAGCAAGAGAACTTCTCCTCTAAGTCTGGGGACACGGCAGCCATTTTGGAGATTAGGAAATCTTTTGGATGTAAAAACTATAGATATAAGAGACCTATATACTGTTATCCTAACAATTTTTGGACAAGCAGAAAACTTGTCTTTAGAGTATCTAACTTGAACACTACAGATGTTTATTATGATGAGAATATTATGTTAGGAATTAAAAATGGTTAGAAGGTTAATTCGTTTAGTGTCAATACTAAGAAAGTCTTCTAATGTTTGTAGGATGGACATATGATAGTAATCAAGTATAAATGTTAATTGTATAGTTACATGTAAATTGTATGGTCAATAATTTTATTTTTGTTGTTATCATTGTTGAGTTGTTTATTTCATGTCTGACTCTTCATGACTCCATGGTAGGGTTTTTTGGCAAAGACACAGGAGTGGTTTGCCATTTCCTTTTCCAGAGGCAAACAGGGTCAAGTGACTTGCTCAGGGTCATGCAGCTAGTAAGTGTCTGAGGCCAGATTTGAACTCATTTGAATTCTTCCTGGTTCCAGGCCCAGTGCTGTATCCACTGTGCCCCTTAGCTGCCCCAGCCAAATGATTTTGTATAATCGGCTAATTTCCTAACCTCATTTTGTCTTAAGACAATGCAGATAGGGAACCAGCCTTGAAGTCTGGAAGATCTTGGTTCAGATCCTGACTCTGAATACATACTAGCTATGTGACCCTGCACACATTATTTAACTTTTTAGTATCAAAAGAAATCTCTTAGAATTATAAGTCTAGGAGGCAGTTAGCAAATTGAGAATTCTTCTGATGAATTCAGAGGTCTGGACCAAAAAAATAAATTTAACGTGCTTAATATCCTCATCCCCTATTTGAATCATTAATAGTGCAATTTCATACTAAGGTATAGCTCAGTGTTTATACAATCATAACTGTTCCTGTGAAAATAGTATTTGTCTTAAAAATAATTATATGTGTACACATATATTTCTTCTCTGTAGATATTGGCTGCAGAATTTTTGAGAGCTAAATATTTTGAGTGTAAAATTTTTGATCCCTTTATACTGTTCTTATATTCAAATACCTTTTTTATATTTAGTAATTAAAATGTCTTTTTATGGTGATAAGTATTAAATTGGAAGACAAACCGATTTCCTAAATTATATTCTTCTACTACTGGCCTCATGGTTCTGTATATTTGAAAGAAAGATGGGTATTAATTGTTATGATATATAAATTTGCTTCATCTTTACAGTCATAGAGACCTAGATCCCTCCTCATGACACTGAATTGCTAATTCCACTTTCCAGCTTTGAGGGCACCTCCCCTCTTGACTTACCATGATGAGGGAGTCAGAATATTCCTTGTTTCCCATTGCTACTTCAGACCTGTCTTCTATTATCACTCAGCAACTTCTGCTTTGAGCTTCATGTTATTCAAATTTATCACTCAGTTTAGATACTGGTAGTCTTTATTTACTGACCTTCCCCTCCCTCTGTGTATTTTCTGTTGGTTTTTTTTTTTTCAATGAGTTTAATTCCTGGTTCACCACCTTTCTCTGTCCCCCAACTCTTGCCCTTATACTAGGGGACTACACCAATATTCTTAACTTCTCAGTACCTCAAGATCCTCAGTTACCATCACCTGTTCCTCTGTTTTGCCTTAGTTGCACATCGAGGTGGTCATATACTTGACCTTGCCATAAGCCACAATATTCTGCTTCCGTATTTATGAATTCTGACATTTTTTTTCTGATTATAAGCTTTTATCATTCAACAAAGCAATCTCACATGTGTAAGCAAAATTTCTAGGATTATTTATTTCTTCATTTGTTGTGATTTCTCTTTTTTCATATTTAATACTGGTATTTTGATTTTACTTTTTTCCTCATCAAATTAGCTATTTGCTCATATTTTTTAAGCTCCTAAATTACACAAATAGAAAATGCCTCTCTCTCCTTGTCTGCTTTAGAGAAGTAGGGGGCAATGGATCTGGAATACTTCATTTGACTTTATATTTTTTTTATTTTTATGTAACTTTTTCTTTTCTTCATAATCTGTTATAAGGGATGACTTTCTAGTAGTGGGTTGGTGGGATAATGCAATTGGAAAAATACTGGTAATATAAAATCAGAAGATATCAATAAAATGCATTTTAAACTATTTTCAAAATTCAGTTCAATAAACCCAATTCCCTATTTATTTTCTACCCACTAAGTCTAAGTCATGATTCTAGGCTCTGAAGATGCTTTAGCACTCCAGAGGGTTTGTGATCTTATCAGAGTGAGAACAGTCCTTCTACTGATGTTCTTTCTAGTGCATATAAGCCTAATTATCTTACATGATTCCTGTCCATAACTTTCATGAAATCTTCCTTAGAGCATCTACCTAATATTCCAGATGTCTTTCTTTAGATCTGGGGATGAAAATGTGAAATAATACATAGTTTTTGTCTTCAAGGTGTTTATAATAGATTGAGATTGTGATTGCTACAGTCATTGTAATAATATGCTCTCTAGGTTTTCCTTCATCTTTAACTTTTCCTTTTTTGTTTCCTTTGCTGGATATATGTCCATTCCCTAAGTCATTAAGGTACATGGTCCCCAGTGTTCTTACCTTCACCTGCCTTTCTCTTTCTCTCATTTACCACCTTAAGAATGTAATGCAATTCTAATACTGAACTTTGAACTTGATGTATCCCCAAGAGGATGTAAATTCCTTGAGGGCAGGTACTACTTTCATTTTTGTGTTTGTGTTCCTACAGCTAGAGCAGTGCTTTTTCCTTAGTAGGCATTTTATAAATGTTCATTGAAATCAAATGAAATGAGAAGTACAGTTATTGTGGATCTAGATGAAGCAGAAGTCTAAACATTTTTAAAGAAAAATTTTGCTAATCATAGTGATATAACTTACGTATATAGTTAAGCCAGGATAGCAAATCCCATTTGAAATGAGGATATGTATATGTATATATATAAATATGTGTGTATGCACACACACGCATATACTACATATACACACATCTCAAGATAATATTTATCCATGCTGTGCAGATTTTATATCTATCTCTCTCTCTAATTATCTATCTATCTATCTATTACTCTCTCTATCTTGGAGATGCCCATATTTCTTTTCAACCACAGGACCTTTAAGAAATGAAAAACGTGGTAACTACCTAGTTCCTTTGTCTTATAATTTTTTTAGATCCCCATTAGGGGTCATTTGGACAAGAGATGAATGTTTGGGGTATCTTTTAGGTGTGTTTTCCTTTTATCACCTACATTATGATTTCTTAAGCCCTTCTCATTTCTCTTCTGGTCTCAGGGTTTCATTAATGGTTAATTCAGCGGTTCTCAACCTGTGAGTTGTGACTCTTTCGGGGGTCAAACGGGGTCGCCTAAGACCATTGGAAAACACATTTCTGATGGTCTTAGGAACTGAGACACTGCACCTCTGTCTCCAGGTGAGTCTGCCCACATGCAGATATGCCCACATACGAGTATTAAAGGGTCGCAGCGTTAGGAAGGTTGAGAACTACTGGGTTAATTGATCACACAGTCAAGAAGCTCTTTGCCAGCACCTTCTGTTGCCAAGAAGCCTAAACTGTCGGTCAAACTGGGCACCACTGAAAGCAAGATTTCGCCCCTCCCTTCCCCCCCACTTTATTTTCTTTATGGCAATATCATAAAACATCCTTTAAATGGTAAAAAGTGCACATTTCTCCACAAAACAATGTTTCAATTAATTAATTAATTAATTGCACACTACATCATCATTGATTCTCTTTACAAATAGATAATCTTATTAATTTCTGGGCAGAACCCAACCAAAGATTTAAATGAGCTGTTTCATTGGGGTCAATGTGTGAATACAAGAGCTTAAGTAATTCTTCTTTAGGTACTTCAGGTGTATAATTTAGGAATGTTAGTATGTTATTATGCATTTCATTCCTAAAGCAGCTTTTTGACTTCTGAATTCCTTGGCAAATTATGTTACCACAACACATTTAACGATACTGTACTACAAAGACTCATTCTTTAATGTAGCTCATCTGTGTTTCAAATATTTCAGTGGAATTCTATCACAATGAGCCCATGCCAGTGGCCTACATCTTGTTGTAATAACTCCATAATGAGGCTACTTTCTGCATTCCCAGTAGAAGAGAGACTGAACGGAATTATCCATGATATCGCTTGGAAAAAGTGCCCTTTGCTGTTTCATTTATGAAACGGTTTTGAAGAAGTTATATGTTGCAGTCTAGCATAAAATGATATCTCTAGAACCACAGGGGAAGACTGTGGTCTGGCAGTGTGTCACTTGTTGGAAAGTTCACTGCTTTTTGTACAAGAAAAAAGAAGGAATTATCCAACATGGATCCATACTATTCTTAATTTCCAAATAATAATTATGCACATTTCAGATCAACTTTACTTTGAAAATACAATATTTAAATCTAATATTTAACCAGTCCTGCGTTGTAGGTTTATTTTATAGAGTTCCACTTAAGTGATATAATGGAGGGGACAATGGTTTCAGAGACAGAAGATCTCAAGTTGAACCACCCATTCTGATACTCATTGTAAGACAGTTATCAGGTCACTTAAATCTTTTTGTTACTCAATTTTTTCATCAATAAAATGGTGGTAATATTTGTACTGCCAATTTCATAGAATTGTCCTAAGGAAAATTCTTTGTAAATCTAAGTGTTAATATAAAATTGAGTTGCGATAATGCCGATGATCTTACAAACATGGGAGGTCCTGAATCACAAATGCTTAGTTTATTGATGAAAGTAGGTTAGTAAGGAACATTAAAATCTCTTTTGGGATAATTCAAGGGTAAATTAATGTCAACTTTTAAAGATATGGTAACACTTTTTCTCTCTTTACTGGGACTTTGATGAATGAATGACTTGGGGTAGTTACATATCAGTGAGGTTTCTTATTAACGGATTTTGTTCAATATGCAGAGAATTACCAGTATGGCTACTAAATATTTAAATTTTCAACAGAATCCTACTATAATAGTGAGAAGATTTTAAACCATGTCATATGTGGATTGGTTGAAGGAAATAGGAGTGTTTAACTTGGAGCTGAAAAGTCTTTAGGGCAATAGTTCTTTTCAAGTATTGGAAGGGCTATTATTGTAATACGGGTTTTAGTTCATCTTACTTGTCCCCAGAGGAAATAAGTAGAAGATTAAGTAGAAGTTAGAGAGAGGCAAATTTTCACTTCATGTAAGGAAAAAATTCCTAATAAGAGCTATCCTAAGGTGGAAAATAGCCTGTCTTGGGAGAGATGGATTTTCTGATCACTGGAGAACTTTAAAGGTAGGTTAGATGACTAGTTGGGGATTTTGTAGAGATTACTATTTATAATATTTATATATTCAGTTAGATGAAGAGGTTATGTGAATTGTCACTATTTTTTCCTTCTAAAAATTCTAAGAGAGATTTAAAGACAACGTTGGAAAAAGGAATACTGGTCTGATAACAGTTTAGGTTGAAATTCTTAAGTAGGATTTTTGTTCAAGGTTAGGGGTTAGATTTTTTTTCTATGGAGATACACCTTTGAATTTATAATAGTGGAAAAATATGTTTCCATGGTCACATATTCAGTATATGAGCAGTTGTTTAGGGGACCCCAGGCCTCCAGTGTACAAAGCTACAGTGAAGTGGCAGTTTTAAAAAAGTATTATTATGATCAAAATAAAGGAAATGATTTTTTATGTTTATCTTTCAAACTTAAAATGGCCTAGAGTAGATTTTAAAAATTTGGTTTCAGTCATTAGATTGTCCAAATTGTTGAGTTCAGTAATTGACAGAAATATATAATTATATCTGAAACCATTTTCAGTGTTTTAACAGTTTTCAAAAGATTTGCTAAAGCTTACACTGCAGTGGCAAAGTCTTTAAGAATGCAGGGTACCTCTTGCCTTGATGATCTGTTTGTGTAAAACTTTGTTAAAGTATTTTTTGGGTAATTTCTGTTTCAGGAGCTTTAACCCTTCTGTTAAACGTAAAAAAAGTGTTAAACACTTTAATTTGAACCATTTTTCAAACCAAAATTCCTTTTGATTGTAATATGGAAACTCAACTATAACTTATCAGTGCCCCGTGTAGTTACGTATTTTCTTTATCTTTATGCCCCTTTTGGTACTTTTCTGTTACACTAATTTACTTGATTGAATTTAAATGATTCTGTGAAAATGCTCTTTGAATTTTGAGTGATCATTTTTTCTGCTTTTTAATATACCTTACTCAAATCATTTAAAATATTGCCATACCCAAGAATTAGGCAATTTCAGGTAATGGTGACCTCATGGATTAGAAACTGAGAAAGGAATGAAGTTGTAGAACTCCCTGAGTTTACATACATACTGACACACACATAAATATGTATGTATACATGCATACACACATACATACATATATGTGTGTGTATATATATATATATATAAAACACAGAATCCAGTTTCGTTAATTACCTAATTGTATATTTCCTATAATGGACATATGTTTGGAAATACCTAGAAAAAGGGTAGATATTTGTGTGTGTGTGTGTGTGTGTGTGTGTGTGTGTGTGTGTGTATGTATGTATGTATGTATATGTATGTGTATATGGGTTTTGTCCTAAGTTACGTATACATAACTTATATAATTTATTCTCTTGCATTCTTAGATCTCTTCTAAGAAAACTTAGGAACCACATCAAAGTTGATTTTATTATGGCAGCATTATGCTGGTTGCCATCCTCAGGTAGTTTGTCTCTTGAGATCTGTAGAGCAGCTGATATAGTTTGCTTTATATGCTGCAAAAACATTACTGTCACATTACTGGTTACATGCTGCGTGTCACAATAAATCTAGCTACTGCTTGTCTATTCTGCACTTTTCTGAGTATATTTTCCAGTTGAGAGAATTTCTTCTATTTTCTTCACAACACTCCTCCTCTTGTGTTTTGAGATATGTTAATATCTTAGTTCCCATCATACTCTCATCTTCCTCATTATTTAACCCTTGCCACAATTTTGTATACTATATGTGTCTTAATAATTCAGCCTTCAGTAAATTTTAAATGATCATGAATGTCTTTTTCTTTTTTCTTTGTGTTATTACATTTTAATATGTAGTACTTTAAATTTATTTTACCAGGAAAGACTATATTCCTTCTTTATTATGGGCAGAAATTTAGAAGTATGTTTTCAAAGGAATGTGTGGGAATATGTAACAGCATAGTTCCAATGATCAGTAGACATTATACAGCAAAATCTTGCACTGTGATTTGAAATTTTAAAGGTGAATATCCACAGCTTATTTGCTTAGTCTTATTTGTGTTTCTTTACAGAATCCAGTTTTGTTAATTATCTGATTGTATGCTTCCTATAATGTACATATGTTTGGAAATACCTAGAAAAGGGTAGATATTTGCATAAAATTTCTTTTTATGCTTAATATTTATCACAAATAGTTCTAGATATTTCTTTTTGTCTCTGTTCTGCTTTGGTGGTAAAGTTATTTGAATGATCTGAGCATGAGTACTCTACAAAGTACAAAACACAAAAGCAGGATGGCACATAATAACAAATTCAATTCCAAATGCAGAAGGGATTTTATGTGTGTGTAAGTGTATATGTATACAGGTGTGCCTGTGTAGTATTTCCATTGTACTTTATAGTCTACAAAACATTCTAACTGTAATCCTTTGAGATGGGTAAATAAAAAAAAAAAAATAACACTAATGACATGGATGCTAGAAGCAAAACAAATTCTATCTTGTTCCTGCCATTTCCTTTTACATACTCATATAATCGTTAAGGCACCTCAGAAGGGTCCTAAAGCCTATCTGCATCCAAACAAGGATCTCCTCTGCAATATCAACAAGAGGTTATCAGTCCCAGTTTAGCCTTTGCTCAAAGGCCTGCACTAAGGTAATATACTACATCTTGAGGGAGCCCATTCCACCTTTGGATATTGCTAACTCTTGGAAATTTTTCCTCACGTACAGCCTAACTATAACTCTGTGCTGTCCATGCTTTGCTCTGAATTCTTTCCCCTTTGGCCCAGCTGAATGCATCTTACTTCCTCTTCCACATGAGAGCTTTTCAAATACTTTGAAGACTGGTGAGATTATACAAAATTCTTTGATAGATGCAACCAGCGAGAAAACTTGCTTCAGTGATCCTCTGATTAGCAATATCAAGTGAAGCATGAAACATCCGTCCTAACAGTGTTTGCCACTGTCCCATGCAGAGTCCTCCAGATAATTTTGCTTAAGTGACATTGTGTTCTAGCTGCAGAATACAGCAGGACCTCCTCAATGACATCATAGGTTCATTATGTGAAAATGAATTAGAAATTCAACCTTCTTCTGCCTAAGTTTATAATAATATCCAACTTGTCTTCTTTAGATAGATATTATTAGAACAAATTTTAGGTATCTATAGAATGCCAGATTTTTGGAGAAATTTCCTTTTAAAAAGAGAACTTTATATAAGGTGTGGTAGAAAAATCATTGGATTTGCAATCCAGAGACTTAATAAATATCAGTCAATAAATATTTATTAAGTGCTTCCTATATGCCAGTCACCGTGCTAAAAGCTCGTATGACTATTCTTGGCATCAGTTTTTCATCTGAAAAAATGAGTATATTGGCTAGATCACACATTTTACTTCCAGCTGTAAATTCTATTATCTTGATGGTTTTTTATGATGAAGGAAATCCAGAATGATATATCTTTTCATTAGAATTTTCTGAGAAAATATAAAATGTTAAATTCAAAATTCCTTGTGAATGTATTGTTTGTGCCATACAATCAGTATGTTAAAATCGTGTATGTGTGTAACTAAAATAAGAGAAAACTCAATAGCAAGCATTTTTTGTTTCTTTTTTCATTCTCAATTTTTAGGAGCCTTCAGGTATTTCATTTACTACACCCCAATGTAGGACAGTGTGCCCTTAGGGAGCAGTAACTAATATCGTTTATTTGTGTATTTTGGCTATTCTTATGATTAAGACATTAGCTCATTGGCTCTGTTTCGTTTTTTCCTCTATTTCTTATTATTAACTTTTTGTTCCAAATTGAGTGAACCATTAGTTTCTATTCCATAGAAATGTAGATCCATCCATAGACATTTCCCATTAGACAAAGGATAACCTATAAAAGCTGTTATCATCCCCTGGGGCAGTGTTCCTGGTTGGCCTAATGGCCTAAAATACTACTGGTCTGCACCCTCATGTGGAAGACCTGTTTGACTATTCCCTTGGCATCAAGCATCTGTCAGTGATTCAGAGTTGTTCACTTTGATATATTCAGATCCATATGTAAAACTTTTATAAGTGTTTTATACTATACTTATTAAGAAATTATTTTAATGAGGGGACTTAATTTTATAACTCTTACATTTTCAATAGTTTTTATTCATCACCACTACAGTTATATCCTGTGTGCATTTTTTATAGTTTTAAATTACTTTTGTCTGAGCTTAAGTGTGCAGGTATATGGTATTTTTAGTCATTTTATTATGCTAGCTTTTAAAGAACTTTTCAAGAGGAGTATAAAATGACATCTACTTAATAAAGTGTCTTGATGAGATTAGATAAAGGACAAGATATTTATTTCAGTTCACAATTTATTATAAAAATATTTCCAATCATAAATGTTTTAAGTCTTAGAAAAAATTTATTTTTAGCACTTTAAATATCCCAGTGCTTTCCATTTTTGAAGTTCCCTATATCTTACTTGCTTTCCCCTTTCTTCACTTTTATTCCATTAATCTCATCTCACCAATTGCAAATTGGTGATCATATTCTCCATAAGGCAAAAGGCATAAGAGTTCTGATAATTATTGAGTTTGTACAGTAAGATACTATTGTAGACAATGAAGCATGATGTTCAGTGATCATCTGAATTCCTAAATATATATAATAATTACACTAAAGAGCAGCTTACTAAGTATAGTTAACTTAGGGGCTTGGTTTTTGAAAGTTGTTTTAAAATCTTCTGTATATAAAGTGAAAACTCATCATCTTTAAGAATTAGCATTGGAGCGCATAGGGTTTTTTATGGATAAGAGTTTTTTCCCCCCTACATTTTCTTTTTTTTTTAAACTCATCTTATCATATTTAGACTTAACTTTTTAACAATTGAAATTATTCATAGCAATGTTTAAAGATAAATGCACTATCAGGCTTTGAAATTTTTTTATTTTTGTAAATATTAAGACCCAAGATACAAAGTGAGAGCTATATTGTGGATTAAGTGAAATATCTCAAGGCTGTGCTGTTCTGATAACTGAACCTGAAGTGACCTTTCTCAGACACAATTACAGAGCTGTATGTTTTTCCTTTAATTTCATCAGGGGTTTAATTAGTATACAAATAAAACTTCCCTTATCTTCCTTTCTACCTAATTGGCTTGTCTTCGCTTATATATGAAGTATGTGAAAGTGGGCTGTAATTAGGGTGACCGTGTTAACCTTTTTTTCTCAAACGTACTGTTGCCTAAAGGCCTCAAGGCCTAAAAACAGTGCTTTGGATTATTGCTTTGCAATCACTATGGCTGTCCCATAGGTTTTCTCATGAGCAGAAGGGCTTTGGGTGCTGCAGGTTCCCACTGCTTAACAGGATCTTCATTCTTCTCCCCACTAAATGTTTATTGATTATCTCACTGTTCCAGGCTCAGCCTCCAACAACTTAATATCAGGTGACAGTCAGGAGAGTTCTCCAAGTAATTAGAGTTGAGCATTGGGGGAACAATTAGGAGCAGAGTTATTAAACTTGATTTATCCTATTCTCTCCTGAACAGTTTCTTGGATATCAGAACATCACACTTTCACAATCTACCCTGGTTGAGAAATTAGTGGCTAACCTGCTGCTTATCATTGTTGCCTTGCTGCCTTGAGGCGCACCCTCTTGGTTTCAGTCACTCACTTGGAAATATTAGAGTCCATAAAGTTTATCAAGGGTTTTAATTAGATCAATCTGAACAGAAGAAAAAGAAGCTCAATAAAAAAGGCGTATTATCTCAAGCACAGTGTTAGGAATTTCAACAGTTCCATTTTAATCCACAAAGGTAGGGTAGTTGAATAATATGACTAAAATTTTGATTGTTTAAACCAACATTTGGTCCTTGAAGAATGAATGCCCTTATGCCTAGGTAATTGAACAGAGTCTTTTCTACTGATACACCTAGGCCATTGATGTTTGGTGGTTTTGGTTTTTTTTTTTTTTATGGTGGTATTCCTTACCTCTTTAAAATGGAGAGTACCATTCTGTTAGATTTGATAGGCATTAAAAAAAAATTGTACCTGTGATTTCATCAGTTATAGGGGCCTTCCTGTGAGGAACTTAGCGATAGCATTGCCCCTGTTCTCAAATTTATAGTCTTAAAGAGTTGCTTGGGGCATTTTGAGAGATTAAGTGGTTTATTTGTGTTCATACAGCTCATGGTTGTCAAGAGGTGGGAATGGAACCCAGGCTTTCTTGGCTGTTAGGTCAGATCTCAGTTATTCACTGTGTCACATTGTCTCTCATGTCCATGATTATTCTTTATTTTTTTTCCATTTTTATTTTTATTTCACCACTTTGCAAAGCTTACTTGTAACTGTATATGTATATAGAACATTTTCCACAAGATTGTTTGGTGTTAATGTAGGACACTCAACCATCCATGAAGATGTCTATTCTCTAGAACAGAGTGTGTCAGCTAATTTTCATTTTGTACCTCTCTTCACAGGAAGGTGAATTATGTATGCAGTTGAAATGGCAATAAAATGTGTATATACATATATTTATATATGTATCTCTATGTTAATGTCATAATTTATATTTTTAAAAATGTCACAAAATTTTTAGAAAGTCAACTTCATAATGATGTCAAGATCTTGGAGTTGTTTTTTCTGTGAGTGAAATTAGCAACATTCTGTTGTAAAGCTGTAGTCTGTATTCTTCACCCCTGCCAGGTCTCTCACACATTAATTCTGTTAATCATAACTGGGACTAGAAAAGAGGAAACAGTTTATTCAAGCATAGTGTACCAAGCTCTGTACTTGGAATTAGAAGACATCTCTTCAAATCCCAGCTCTGACCTGTATTAAATTTGTGATCCTCATCAGGTCATTTAACTTATTTGAGCCTTAATTTGCTGATATGTAAAATGGGACAAATATTATTTCCATTATCTAACTTGCTAAAATTATAATTTACTACTTTCTCATGGTGTGTGACTAAGACCCTAGATACTTGAAGATGATGACAGTATAGGGCAAAGTTTGGAACACCCTTTAAAACTGGAAAAGACTGTCATCACTTCTCATCTGAACCATTATTGGACCCATTATTTCACCAGTGCATCTTTCATATAGAAGCCAAAATAATCTGCCTTAGGCATAGATTTATCTATGATACTCTTTTGCTCAAGAACCTTCATTGACTATTGTTTTAAGGATAAAATATAAACTGATTTAAGCATATAAAACACTACCCAGTCTGGCTTCAGCCTTCTTTCTAGGATTATTCCTTCTTGCCCTTTCCTTGTACACTGTTCTATTCATAATGGTCTTTTGGTGCTTCCCTGAATTGGGCATTCCATCTCCTACCTCTCTTTCTTTGCACAGTGTCCTTCATGCTTCAAATGCCTTCTCTCCTCACCCCTACCTCTTCAAATCCTTCCTTTAAAACTCAACTTAGACACCTTCTCCTTTTGGAAAATTTTCTTGATATCCCCTAGTTGTTAGTGCTTTCTCTCTGTCCTTAAATTATTGGCGTTTGAGCATGAATATGTGTGTATGATCCGTTCACATACTGCATTTCTGTAGTAGAATTTAAGCTCCTTGAGAGCAGGGACTATTTCCCAATTTTTCTTTGTATTCCCAAGTGTCTAACAAAGTGCCTTGCATGTAGAAGGCACTTAGTAAGTATTTGTTGAATTGAATAATATTATGACTCTGTGATGGACTGTATGATTTCTGTCAGAAAAGCATCCTAAGGTTTGAAAGGAGCAACACTACATTTTCCTTAATTCATAAAATTTTCAGGCATAACATTCCTCACAGACACCATCTGCCAGGTCATTGAGACATTAAAATCTGTTTCAAATGAAGGAAATACCCTTCTCCTAATTCTCCTTCCCTCCCCCCCCCAAAAAAACCTCCCCAACACATACCAGGTTATCTACTTTTCAGAGTTGCGAGGAACTTTCTTTGTAAATCTTTATTTACTTTATTAAACAAGTTGTTATTTATAGGATTAAAAGGTCATAGATTAGAGCTGGCCAGGGACTTTAGAGGTCATATAGTTGAACACTCTAATTTTAGATAAGAAAGCTAAGGTCTAGAGAAGTTAAGTGACTTGTCCAAGATCACACTACTGATCCCCTCTGATATTATTGACATGGCTATAGCCTTGGGCATTCAAAAGCAATAACAACAAGATGCAAGCTTTAGGAGGTCCAATAAAACTAGAAAGTCGTACCCCAGTGATGGTTTAGAATGTATGCCTGTCATCCAAGGACAAACCCAACCAAGTTTTGAGAGGCTCCTTACCAGAAAGTTGGCTACTAGGTCTTAAAATCTTTTGATCTTAGCCACTATTAAAATTGTCTGTTATATATTATGGAAGGAATTACTCAATAAGATGACAGATTTTTATTTTTTATATTTATTTTTATTATTTTTAAATTTTATTTTATTATTATTATTTTATATTTATTTTTCCTCTTATTAATTCTACTACTGAAATAACTGAATGCATTCTAATAGTGGGAGATCACTAGTGACATCTTTATAAAGGAAATGCAGTATTTTTACATTTTTACTTTGAAGATCTCAGAGGACTTCAAATTTCTAAATAATACTTTTATATTTCTAAGGATTATTTTTGTGTCCATGAATTCCATAATGTTGGAAAAAGAAAGTTTCATGTGGGTTTTGTAATTTGATATGTTTTACATAGTTGGAAATTTTCAAGGACCTGTTAATTCTGAAGATTTAACATTTTTGTTTTACTTAATAAGCATTTACAGTACATTTATAATGAAACTCCTGGACTTTTGAAGGCATTAGTATGTTGCATGGCACTAATTTGTAAGTAAGCTTTCATATACGCACTATGTTGTGCATATATATGCAGCAAGTTATTTAGATGATTGCCCTATCAGTGAGAAATATTTGAGAAAGCATGTTTTTGTGAAAAAAAGTTATAAAGAAGAAGATTGTAGTCAGTAAACATTTATTAAGTGCTAACCTATGTGCCAGACACTGTCCCAAGTGCTAGGGATACAAATACAAAAAGAGAAAGAAGTTCTTGCCCTCAAGGAGTTTACAATCTAACAAAGGAAGAGAGCACACAAAAGGAAACTGAAAAACTGGAGTGTAGTGGGGAGAGAAGTCCTTAGACTTGGAGGTAGGGTGGAGAAGTCAATCAGAGAAGTCCCAAAGTAGTGCAGCCAGGTGAGAAATGAGATTTCTCAGCTGACTCTCCTTAAATGGAGATTTTTTGTTTGTGGTCCCACCCTCCAGTCTAAGAGGCCGAAGTTAGAGATGAGGTGGACAACCTAGGCAAATGAGACTTTTCAGGATGATTCAGGAGATTATCCCACTAATGAATTTCCTGGGAGGTATCAGAGAAGACCTAAAGTAATGGAATAAGGTGTGAAATGAGGGGATAAGAACAAAGATGAAAATAATCATAAAGTCAGCACATGGTTTTTAGCCTTTATTTCACATTTTATCTATACATTAAGGATCAGTTATTTCTAAAGAAAATTTTTTATATCTTTTATTTTCACCTCACCTACCTTTCCCACTCTCTCTCTCTCTCTCTCTCTCTCTCTCTCTCTCTCTGTATGCTAGTCTTTTATAACAAAGAATGAAAAAGATGAAAAGAAAACTGATCAGCAAAACTGACCAACATATTAAAAAGTTCTGACATAAATAATAAGCATTGTTTGAAATGCATAGTGCACACCTCTGTATAGAAGAGGAGGAAATTCCTTATCATATTTCTTCTTTGGGAAGCCACTATGGGAAGGACCCATTATTTCATCAGTGTGGGAACCAAGGACAATCCTAAATTATTAATTTACAGTATTAGTAAGTCTACCAAGAATCAGAGAAATGACTTGATTAGGAACATACTGCTTATAAGCATCAGAAGTATCTACCTAGCTTCATGTCTAGTACACATTTGTCTGCTGAAGTTCCCTTGCAATGACTTGAAATTTTAGGGTCAGCTGTCAAGTTTAAACCAGAAACAAGTTATTTGAAAATGTAGAATCAAAAAATTCTGTATTAGTAATCATTTATGATTGACTGATACTTGGTGAATAAATTTTTATTTGTCTTGATATCAACATTAGACATTTCCAGGTAAATTTAAATAATTTAATTTTAATTCATTAATTGCTACCTCCACCTTAAGAATTAGAGATTAACAAAGACATCAATGTATTGCCCATTCTTAAAGTCAGGAAGGAATGGATAGGATATACCTGAATCCAACTATCCCTGAAAAAGAATTCCCTCTATACTATAAGTGACATGTATGATCATTCAGACTTCTGCTTGAAGTCCTTTAGTAAAAAAAGAACCTACTGCATTCTGAGGAGCTCCATTTACTTTTTGAATAACTCTTAATTGTTAGGAAATTTTTTCTTAAACTTAATTTACCTGTTTAACAGGCCATTACTCTTGGTTTTGCCCTCTGGGGTCTAGTTGAAAAAAAAATATCATTCATCTCTCACGTAATAGCCTTTCAGATACTTGAAGAATTACTAATCTAAATACTTAAAAGAAAAAAAAACTAGTTTAATTATAAGAAGAACTATATATAATAAAACCATTTGGAGCTATAATAAAAATGACAATAAATAGGATATATCTTTTGACCCAAAATTACTCCTACTAAACATATTCTGCATGGAGATCAAAGAGAGAAAGGTCCCACATACAGAAAAAAAAATATTTATAGCAACTCTTTGTTGTAGCAAAGAAAGGTTAAAAAAAGGATACCTTTCATTGTCTAATGGCTTAACAAATTGTGGCATGTGAATATAATGGGATATTGTGGAGGTGTAATAACTGTGACTGGATACTTTATTGAAACTTAAGAAGACTTGTTTGAACTGAAGCAGAGTGAAAGCAGGAGAACCAGAATAGTTTGCTGGTTGAATAATGTAAAGGAAAATACCACTGAAAGACTTCCAGACTCTTGATCAATGAAGTGACTAATTTTAACTTCAAAAGACTGACATTGAAGTGTCCCTCTCCCTCCAGATAGAGACATGGTGGATTATAGGTGTGGGATCAGGCATAAATCTTCAGACTTGACTAATGTATTGATCTGTTTTGCTTAACTTTGTAACTTTGTCACAAAGTAAGCTTCTCTTGATTGGGAAAAAATAACTGGGGCATGATAATGATAGAAAAAAAGCATGAATAAAACATTTTAAAATGATTTAACAGCTACATAGGTTCATTTAACTTAAACATGATCATGGAGTGTTTTTGTTTTGTTTTGCTTTGTTTGACAGCAAATACAGATTGTAAGAAAAATACATTTATAGCTTCTTTAAATGGGTTTCCATACTCCCAATTTCTATAATATCAATATTATTGAATATTTTAGAGGATCTTGATCAAGCACTTTTATTGTCTTTGATTGCTGTTGAGTATTTATTTGCTCTGGTGTGCTGTGGTCCATGGGGGTTACAAAGAGTCGAGACACAAGTGAACAACAACAATTTATATACTCTGGTGAAATATGTAGAACTTATAAATTAAGTAATGCTAGAAAAATATTTCTTTCTATGTTTTTATTTTAAGAACTTGAAATTTTCATATATTCAGAAATTTTGAGGGTGAATGATTTTTTTTTACCTTATACATTAAAACTAAGTATTTCCAAAAGTAGGTATATAATGTTAATAGCCGAATGTTATTTTTAAATCCTAGCAAATTATAATTTTTAATTAGCAAGTAAGTAAGAATTTTGTAGAAAATCTGTTAAACCTTAGTGTGTAATGGCCCCAATCTACTTTACAGTCAGTTGGTATTCTTTGTTTAATAGCCTATGGCATAAATTGAAGTTAATTATCGGGGCTGACAAGTAACTCTGTTTTCTGTCTGCTTGCAGAGTCTCTCTGAGGCAAAGATGGAGCTGAGAAGAAAAGATCAATCTTTGCGTCAGCTCAATAGACATCTTACCCAGCTGGAGCAGGACAAGCGGCGACTAGAGGAGAGCATCCATGATGCAGAGAGTGCCCTCCGCATGGCAGCAAAGTGAGCATGCAGACCTTGGGGAGATCACTTAAAACAGACAAAAAGATCAATTCTCACTTTCATGAGCAGGGTTTTAGCCCTGGATAATACAGTGTTAGCAAACAAAAGTACAGCTATCTCTCTTTGAAATTCACTGATACAGTCTTAAAAAAGAAAACTCTTTGCTCAACGTAGTAAGGGTGTATGTTAAGGAGAAACTTCACAGAAGCATAAAAATCCTGTACAGTCTTATAGTACACATAGTTTTAGCTTTCTGTAGTCATTACTTCTTTGAAACTCTTGTGTTACTGAGTATGAAATATCTGATTCATCTATTTAAAAGTCAAATCTTATTTATTAACCTTTCTCATATAGTTCTCCCAAGATTGAACTATGCTTGTAACATTTGTATGAAGAAATATTGAGTAAGTTAGGAAGATTAATATGTTTATTATGGGATTTTTAGTGACAATATCAATATGTAGGAAAATTTTTAGGAAGAGGCTTCATTATGAATTTTGTTTTTT
>CM053583.1:335222985-335276484 GCA_028627135.1 Pseudochirops cupreus
TGTTTTTTTTTTGTTTGGTCTATGTGGAGAATGCTACTATGTAGAAATTCCCTCTATTGAAAAAAATCAGCAATGTATTTCTAACTTATAGTCTTAGGAAGGTTTTGGGGACACTAAGAAGGTAAGTAACATTGCTTTTCACATAGCCAGTGTGTCAGAGTTAGGGTTTCAGCCTATATCTTCCCAATTCCAAAGTCAACCTTCTATCCCCTTTGTCATCTGCCTCTCAATATATGTACCAACCTTATCCAAATAAATTTGTATGTATTTGTTTTTATACATATGTATACATTTGTTTATAGAGGAAGCAAATGTTAGAAGCAAAATGGCATAATATGTGTAGGTATGACACAAAATCTTATTGGAATATAATGTTGTACACTATGTAAGAGTGTTAATTTTAAAAATTCGTATAACTTAACAGTTTTACCTTACAGTTTTCCCAGTTCTGTAGTTAACTAATGGTAACAGTGTGACCTTGGAGATGTCACTTAACCTTTCTTAGTTTCAATTTCCTTAACTGTCAAGTGAGGTGATTAGAATTCATCATCTCTACTTCCCTTCCAATTCTAACTTTCTCTGATTCTGAGAAAATTAGATGATTTAACTTTATTTGTAAAGTCCTTTTGTGTTGATGAACAGGAAAAGTAAAAAACATTGTTATTAGGAATTTATACAATCTGTAAGTCTATGTCTCTGTAATAGAAGCTAATAGTAGCTAATTTTTTAAAAAAATAGTTTTTTATACCTTTTGTACTTATATTCATTAACTATTTTTAAAAAATTATGCACTTCTAATAAAAGATGCCATTTTATGATAATTTTACATATTCCTAGTCAAAGGCAATGATGGAAAATTTGTTAAATTTTTATGACACAAAAGATGATACACATAAAATTAAGGCCAGAGTCTATTTGGGCAATGTTTGTATTCATAATACAGATATTTGTGTGATTTTAAAAGTATTTTTCATGAGAATAATCCAGACTTTAATTTCTTTAGCACATTTTCCATTATGAACAACATACTTATTTTTTTAACTTGTAATTTTATCCTTAAAGTCCTCACCTTCTCATCAAGTTCTCCTTCCCTTAGTAATCTGGCGACTTAACAGCATGAGTTGGGGTGGGAGGAGTAAGAGTACTGTTAATACAGTCAGTCTGCGTATTTTTGAGAGAGCATTAACCTTTGTTCTTAGTAATAATGATTTATATTAGTTTATTACTGTTTTAATAAAGTTTTTGTTTACGCAGAACCTAGTCTTTTCCCTTTCTTTTTCTAGAGACAAAGAATGTGTTGCTAATCATATGAGATCAGTGGAAAGTGCTCTTCGTAAGGTAAATACTATTTATTTTTATGATTTTATTCAACTTTTTATTATACCATTTACTTGGATTTGTTTTATTAAAAAAACATATAAAGTACTTTTGCTCTTTTAAAAATATTTTTAATAAAATCTCTATTAATTAGTAATGAAAATATTGTATTATTTCAAAAGACAAATATATTTCTTTTATGGCCTCAAAATTTATGCAAATTTCAAAACTCTACCCCTTGAGTATACTTTGTATAGTTTATTCTCTTAATAAAATTATGGAAATGAAAATTGTCCCAAACTGCTATAATTGCATTTGAATCATTTGTGGTCTTTGCTGAATGAGCTAGAAATCATTTAAGAATTTTACCTGTCTCCTGATCATAAAATGTTTGACCACAAGGCCTATCCTATTACCACCATGGAGCCTGCTGCCCTAGAAATACAGGTCTAATATATTGCCTTTGGTAGTACTTAGATGCCTTAGTATGACTATAAACTTATTTAATTAAAATTTATCTTCATCCTTTATAAAAAATGAAATAAAAAGAGGGGAACAGATATATAGAAAATATAATCATAATACTTAACCTAGTATATTTTATTTTAAAATGTAGATGTTTGAACTGTTTATATGTGTCTTTATTTTACATATGTTTGTGTATATAGGTGTATGTGTGTGTGTATATAAACATATATGCATACATGCATGCACATATACATTAGAGTTGAAAGGAAACTTAAATATCTTCTAATCCATCATCATCATTTTATAAAAGAGGCCACTGAGATCCAGACAGATAGAGTAACTCACCTAAGATTATACACCTAGTGATTGACAGAACTTGAACAGAAACCCTATTTTCTTGACTCCCAGTCTCATGTCATAAACTGGCTGAGGCTGCCCAGCCAGGCTGGAGGGCAGGATCAGGAACTGTGGTTTCATTCACTGATCCTTAGTGGGAAGGAGCCATAGAAGAATGGGAAGAGCATAGGAAGAAATCCTGTGGTTTGTATCAAGGAGAATCATTTTATAAGAATTCAGGAAAGGGTGTGTGTGTGTGTGTGTGTGTGTGTGTGTGTGTGTGTGTGTGTGTGTGTGTGTGTGTGTGTGTGTGTGTGTGTGTGTGTGTATGTAAAGGTGCCAGGAAATAGCAGATAAGGTTATATCAGGTAACCAGGAGTGGGTGTCTTTTGGGAGGAACAGGGGATTGTGGAGCTTATATTGTTCTAGAGGGCAACTGTGAACACTCAAAAGGGCAATTTAGACTTTTGTCTTTTTTCACTTGTTGCTGCCTGCGTGTACCTGACCTCACTATCTCTCACTTTACCCATTTCCAATCTGTTGTCAGGGCGTGTCAATTTTGCCTTTGTAACATCTCTTGAACATTCCCCTTTCTCTTCTCTGACACTGCCACCACCCTGGTGCAATCCCACATCTTTTCACGCCCTCCTTATTGCAATAGCCTGCTGAGGGGTCTGCCTGCCTCAGGTCTCTCCCCACTCCATTCCAAATGATTTTCCTCAAATACAGATTTAATCATGTCATCCCACTACTCAGTAGATTCCATTGGTTTCCTATTGTATCCAGGAGTGAATACAAAATGATATGCTTGGAATTCAAAGCCCTTTATAACATTTATAAAGCCCCCTCCTGCTTTTCCAGTCTTCTCACACTTTACTCCCTGACATGAACCAGTGACACTGGCCTCCTGGTTGTTTTGCAACGAGATGCTCCATCTTTGGACTTCCAGGGATTCTCTCTGTTTGTCCCCTGTGTCTGGAATGCTCTTCCTCCTCCACTCTGATTACTGGCTTCCCTGGCTTCCTTTAAGTCTCCCCTAAAATCCCACTTTCTTACACTTCCTTTACATGATTCTCTTTTAATGATTTTCTGTTTATTCTATTTATAGCTTGCTTTATACTTATTGTTTGTATGTTGTCTCCTTTATTAGAATGTGAGCTCCTTGAGGGCAGGGACTGATTTTTTACCTCTTTTTGTATCCCCAGTGCTTAGCACAGTGCCTGGAACTTAGTAGGTACTTAATGTTATTGATTGACTGATTTATACATGTGTTTTAGCTGGTGCTGTCACAATCCTTCTTCCTAGGAGGCTTCCTTATCCCTCAGACACAATATCTGTACATACACTATTCTTAAGAGTTATGAGCTAACTCAGGGGTATGGAGATTTAAGAGTGAGTTCTCAAGTGGATTTCTTAGGCCTGTTATCTTCAGTCTAACAGGTGGAATTAAACACCCTTAGTTAGTAGCACGGTAATTGAGTTATGGGGCACTGTAACCTGGAGCAGTCATGGAACTTTATAGCAATGCCTGCTGAAATGAAGAGTGAATCTTCCTGAAACTTGAGGATTTCTAAACAGTTCTAACTGGAAGGCCATAGTGCTGATGCCTAGGTGATCAGAAAGTATTTTAGGTTTCTATCTTCCAATTTTCAAGGAGAGGGCAGCCAGATTTTAAGGTTTTATCTGTCTGTCTCTCTCTCACTATGCATATATAAATGACATATATTTATGTAATCTCATCCATCGATGATCTAGTGATGATTTGCCTGATAACTTATAGTTTGTAGAGCACGTTGTAAGTTAGATAGAAGGACTTAGTTTTTCTACGAAGTAGTTGAATGCAAGTGCAAATGAGGCTGTGCGTGTAGGAGTGCAAATACCACGATTGATGAGTAAGGACATGTTCTGGGTCAGTGTATAATGCAGTAATCCTAGGAAGGATAGCTATTCAGAATTCTGTCCAGTGAAGGGACATTTCCTGGGCAACAATAACTTTATTGTTACTTCTTCAGCAATGTTGAGTTCACTAATTGCTGCTTTTCAGAGTCTAGTTTGTTCATTCCATCTGATTATTGGACTGGCTTAATATAGTAGATAGGTAACTCTTAATATTAATTAAAATTCAATGCAGAGTATTTACTTTTAATGTGTAGTTATGTGCTCAAAAAGGCAATAAAGGTGGAATGCTTTACAAGGTAGAAAGTGACCAATTTCCAATGAAGTAGGAGATCCAGAATGATAGAAAGAGGGGGAATTTTTGTGGAAGTGCCAAATACCTAGTCCTAGTCATGGGCTGACTATAATGAAATCTAGGGGATACTGCTGCCCAAGATTATGATGGCATTTGTAAGAACAACAACAATAATTGTAATGATAATCATAGCATTTATGTAGTATTTTAAGGTTTGCTAAGTACTTTACATATGTATTTGATATGTTAGCAATTTTGATATATAGCAGGAGCCTAGTGGGCTTCTCAGCTGGCTGATTTTTCATTACAAGTACCATCTACCATTGTATGGCCTAATTTGTCAGAAGAGTTAGAACCTGCCCTTTGCATGAATAGATAGACTCTATAGTGGGGCCAGGCCATCCTATTCCCAATCCATTTTATTGTGATGTATAACATTGTAACTTCATTGTGACTATCGGGACAGTAACTGGCACACAGTAGGTGCTTAATAAATGTTTATTGACTAATTATTAGTGAAAACAAAATATTCTGTATACACACAAACATGCTCAGTTTTTAGTTCTAAGGGTCCAATGATATATATTCTTTTCATGAACAAATAGTAGAAATTGATGTCTCTTAATACCAAATGTCATGCTAAAATGCAAAATGTAGGAAATTCACATGAACATAGTTAATAAATATATCACATTCAAGATTATTTTATGAATCTAATTAAATTGTAGTTTTAATTTTCACTTTTTAAAAAAGCATCAAAGATTTTCCCCCTTCCAGATGATATAACTCTGGGAGCCAGGTATTATTTATCCTCATTTACAGATGCAGAAATGGAATCACAGGGTAAGTGACTTGTCGAGGGTCACTTAGCTAGTAAATATTTGAGGATAGATTGAAACTCAGATCATAATGACTCCAGGCCCAGCATTATCCATTATACTACCTAGCTGCCTATTTATAGTATTCTCTAGTAATTTCCAATTTATCAAGTATCAATTAAGCTGCCATATACGAGGCACTGTTATTTAGTGGAGGTTATTCAAAGATTATGTCCCTGCCCTCCAGGAATATATGATCTATTAAGGGGAATATGACATGTTTTCATAAGATTTTACAGTTGAAAGGGACTTTAGTGATCATTGAATCTAACTCCTTTATTTTATGGATGAGGAAACAGGCCCATAGAGGACAAAAAAATAATTGTTTCTGTTCAAATGGAAAATAACCGAACTAGGATCATAATCCAGGGCTGTGTGATCCCACATCCATTGCTCTTTCTACTTCATGCTTCTACTTTCTGGCCAAATAGCTGACAGATGTGCAGGAAAGATCCCAAATTATTAGGCAAACCTGAAAAGGGGGAGATCTGAGCTTCCTCAGCCTCAGTTTCTCAAGTTTAAAATGGGGATAATAATGCGCCTACCTCCAGAAGTTGTTAAGAGCATTAAATGAGATCCTATTTGTAGAGTGCTTTGAACAGTGCCTGGTACAGAATAGGTGCAATGTAAATGAGTGTTGTTCTTCTCTGTAGTGTCCTCTTGGTTTGCCTATAGGTTAGCACTGTAGAGACAGAATTGGAAACCCTAAGGTATTTCTAGACTTTATGTAGTAATGTTTCCCCTTTCAACAATAGAATTGTTGCCCCCTCCCCACCAGCTTTCCATAAAACAACACAAAAATAATTTTCTTGGCTTATATTTATTCAAGTTAAATAAAAATTTATTATATTTATAACGAATATTAAATATATAATAAAAATAATCTATACAATAATGTAAATAATTTCTGTTGCTTCTATTGTCATAGGATCCTCAAATCAGATTTAGAATTGTAAATGACCTTCGAGGTTACCTAGTACCTCCATCTCATTTTACAGCATATACTTTACAGTTTATGGAAAACCTGAATCCTAGAGATCTGTAAGTCAATATATAAATTCAGGTCCTCTAACTAAATCCAATACATTTTATTTATACTGTACCATATGGCTTTTCAAATTTGAGGCTTTGATTTCTCACTCCTCCTCCACTAATCTATAAACCACCTTCTTAACTTTGGTCACTCAAATCAAGCGCTAGAGAAAGAAGGCCTGAAGTTGCAAGCTCATGTGGAGCTTCCTACATATGACCCTGGCTAGACCCCTAGCCAGGCTAGCCAGTATCCAGGAACTTCCTTTACCTTTGGAGGAATGAAAGGCTCAGCTTCAGAACAGGGTTAGTGGCACTGGAGGACCCAAAGAACAGCATGGGAAACACAGACGCTGGGTTACTGCTGTATTAGGTATCCGTGGGGGATCATGGGAGGCATCTAGTTGGCATTATAGCATTTGTGCTATAAGCTTCTACCCTTTCCTTACTTAAGGGGGATCTGGTCTTTTGGTCCTTTAGACCTCACTTCACTGAGAGGAGGAAGAGACTTTTCATGGGATCCCTGGGCCTTATTTGAGGGAGGGACAGAAACCTGTGTTCCCAGAACTTAGCAAGTAATAGGTGTTTAATTAATTAATATCTTTTGAATTGTTGCATTTAAGAAAATGTGACTCAGAGAGGGGATTAAGACTTGAATCCAAATATTCTAATTCCAAATTCAGTATACTTACCATAAGACTACACTTCATAACAGATTAAGTAGAACTGTCCAATTTTCCCACTCCTCCCTTGTTCCCTAGCTGATTCTTTTCTTTTTTTCGAGGGAGAAGATAGGGCAATTGGGGTTAAGTGACCTGCCCAAGGTCACAGGACTAGTTTTTTGTGTGTGTGTTGTGTCTGAGGCCGGATTTGAACTCAGGTCTTCCTGATTCCAGGGCTGGTACTCTATTCACTGTGCCACCTAGCTGCCCTTAGCTGATTCTAATAATAGTTGTTTTTACTTCCCCTCTCCCCCCATGTAACCTGGACTCCACTAGTAGAAGAATCTTGTTTCTGATAAATGGGCATTCACTTGATCATTCCTATAACTAGGACTCTACATCATTTCTTGGCTACCAGTTCAAAAACATGGCAGGAAAATATCTATACTCCTCGCTTTCCAGTTCACTTTTTGGGTGATCATCCCCTTTAGAAGGTAAGCTTTTGGGGAGCAGAGAATGCCTTATTTGCTTATATTTCTATCCCAGTCATTTAACACAGGGACTGGCATTTAATAAGTGCTTAGTATAAGCTATCTTTCTTTCTACCTATCAATCTGTTTATCTATCTGTCATCTGCCTATTATATGCCAAGCACTGTGCCTGATGTTAGGGGATACAGAGAAAACAGGAGTTGCTGCCCTCACAGAGCTTTCGTTCTTTTGGAGAAAAGTCACCTGTACACAGATAAGCAAATATAAAATATGCACAGAGGAAAATGCAGTAATGAGTGGGGGAGTAGAGGCAGGGCACTGAAAACCAAAGAGAACATGAAGAGGTCTTCTGCAGGGAGAACTTGAGTTGAGCCCTACAGGAAGTTAGGACATCTGTGAGGCAGAATGAAGGAGGGCATGGAGTCCAAAGTTGGGAAAGGAAAAGCTATTTATGAAGATATAAATGGTATAGGTGATATAAATCACTTATAAAATATACTCTCTTAGAAATCATTATAATCTGAGTATAAATAATTATAACAGATAGGAGGTAAGCAGAATGAAGTCTAGAGGGAGAGTTTGAGGAAAGTTTGAAGTGGGAGATAGTGCCATATATAAAAGGCCTGACAGAGAGGTGGTACTTGACCTGAACCTCGAAGGAAGATAAATATTCTGAAAGATTAAGAAGAGGAAAAAATGTATGACCTCACAGTGTTATTGTGTAGAAAGTGTTTTTTGTTTGAAAACTCATTTAATAATTTTATGATTTGAAAAGAAGATAGAATATATTAATGAGCATACATATGCTCTCTCTGTTCGTATATATGCATATATAAGCATCTTTTAATTTTTAGTTTTCAGTGAATTTTAAGAAGTACTAAAGAAATAAGCATTATATACAATATTCATGAGGATAATAAAATATTTAAAACTGAAAAAGGATTTTACTTCTTTTGTTTTATGTTTGCACAAACCTATTTTTAGTAGTATGTAATAAATGACGTTTTGTTAGGGACTCATAAACCTTTATCTCTCTCTCATACCATCTCCTCCCATTTCACCATTCTGGCTTTCTTGATCCTTGTTCCTAAAGATCAGTTGGTGCAGGACATACAGGTGTTAGCACAGCTGGCTTGCTGATGACAACTCTGTCCATATAGCTGTCTAGTGTGTCATCACTCATATTGTTCAGTGTCATTCTGACCTAGCCAAGCTAAAAATGGTACTTGAGCTCAAGAGGGATTTAAAAACCTTGACAAACTAAAGATAAGACATTGCAGAATGTCATATGCGTGTGCTTAACTGTTTCTAGCTTTAAAAGTCTAAATAAATTAATTAAAATTAAATCTAAATTAAATAATAATAATTAATTTAAGACTTCATCTGTCTTCTTCATTTGGAACAATTTACCTTAATAAAAGATATATCATTTTGTAGAGGATGATGCCATCAGTTAATACAGAAAATAATCTTTTCTGTCTTGGAATTTTTTTTTTTTTTGTAGATCAAGGTCATTAAAATCCATTTTGGTGGCTTACTCCGTGGAACATATTCTGTAACTAAAATATAGCTTTAAAACAACGATCAGTACTTTAAAGAAAGATCTTGATCAAGTTATAATGTTTTCTGGTTTAACAATTGCAAGTTGGGGGGCCAATTCCTATAATAGGAATACATTTCTGATTTAAAGACCTCATAATTTGGGGAATTTCAAAAATCAATTTTGACAATTATGTGAAAATGATTATTATATAAGTGGTTTCTTTTCCACTTATTTGTGTAATATGTGTTTGTGTGTATGTATGTATGCATTTATGTGTATAAAGTGTGGGGGAAACATTATACATTTAATTACTGTTACAACTTGGACTGTGATTTTTATTGTCCCTATTTATACTCCTTAAATTAATCACGTGATTTAAAAAACAGTCACCATTTCAGAATGTCAAATAAATAGCATTTCCTATAGGTCTTTAGGGAACTGTTTTTATGTAATTTTTAAAGCCTTAATTTTATATCATAAACCTAGGGGTTCAAGCTGTTAAACAAGTATTATTATCACTATTTTAAAGGTAGAGAAACTGAGGTAGCAAGAACTTAAATAAGTTGTTCTGTTATTAATTAATGACTCTGCCTTGTTTTGTCTAGTGAGGGCATCACTAGATTTCTAGGCTCTTTCACTAACTAACTTGGACAAGTCACTTAATTTCTTGAAATCTGTATGTATCTGTGTCTATAAAATGAAGATAACTAGATGTCAATGAAAAGGTTGTCCTAAGACTCAAAGGAAATAATGCATATGAACATGTTTTGAGAAGTCTAAAGCTTCACAAATACAGAATAAAAATTCATTGTTATACCTAATTATTTCATTAGCATTTTTGTTACTAACTAATGAAATTACAGGGTGTACTTTATTCTTCCTCCCTTTTTCCGTTTTACTATCAGGATAACCCAGAAATCCACAGGAGAGAACCATCTTGGGGTACCCTCCAGGCTTCTCATCCATTACTGCACATATACCCCTCACTGCACCTCCTTTAGCCTACGTTGGGTTTCTCTCTGACTTCTTCTAGCACTTGAGGAAAAAAAGAGATCTTTAGGAGAGGAAAGATAAGGATATAAAGACCAATAACCACTGAGATAATTTAAAACTCTCTAAGGTATTCTTTTGGACCCTTTTGTTAGACATTCATAGATATGAATTTGGATTTTGACCTGAGATTGGGAACCATTTCTCTATAGTGTTCCCATTCCTCATTTTGAAAGATGAAAAAATTAGCTGGGGCTAGCTGTGTTATCCAAGGCAAATTTGTGGAGCATGAAAGTGATATATAAATGAAAGTTACTACTGTAGTTGTAGTACTAATAGTGTTCTGCACAAAGGGTTTCAGTGACTTGGAACCATACAGTAGTAATATTAGATCTCCAGCTCTTTAAACAAAAAGAAGGGAAAGGGAATTCAGGAATTTATTTTCACATTGGTATGGGAATTTTTAAAAATTTGAAGCTCTAGAAAGAGAACTAAAAAGTGTCCATGAAGCATTACTACCACTATGTTGAAAGGATCATATATTTAGAAGTGAAAAGCGTCTTAGTGACCGTAGAGGAAAAACAATTAGGTTACTTTTGCGGTAGGTGTGATTAGGCTGTGAACTAGGTAAGTGGAGAGAAAGAGAGAGATGCAAAAGATGTTCATTTAGGCTTTATGAGGTTTCAGTCTTTACAGGTCATACCTACTAACTGTAAATGTTCACTTGGTGATCTTATCAGCTCCATGGATTCAATTTTTAATTCTCTACAGACAACTCTCATATATATATTTAGATTATCTAGCCTTATCCTCTGTCCTGACTTCTAGGTTCACATCTCTAACTGACTATTGGACAATTGGAACTGGAAATCTTATAGGGATTTTAAACTTAAATTGTTCAAAACTGAACTCATTATCTTTTCTCCAAACTTCTCTTCCTAACTTCCTTGTTATTATCAAGGATACTACCATTCTCCTAGTCACTTAGGCTTGAAATCCATTGTCATATCTGTCTCCTTTCCTTCACCTCCCATCTCCAATTCTGTTGCCAAGTCCTGTTTTTTGTGCCTTTGTAACATCTTTTGGATACATCCCCTTCTCTTTTTTGATGCTATCACCTTGGCACAGGCCCTCATCAAACCATGTTGGGACTATCATAATAGTCTGGTTGGTTTCCCTGCCTCATCTTTTACCCTCTCCAGTACATTCTCCACTCAGATATCAAAGTGATCTTCCTAAAGTTCAGATCTCACCGTGTCACCCCTCTTCTCTTTCCTCTCCTCCCATTCCCCCAAATCAATAAGCTTCAGTGACTCCCTATTAGCTATAGAATTAGTAAAATTCTCTGTTTGACTTTTATAGCCCTTTATAACCTGCTGCTTTTCAACTTTTCTGGTCTTTGTACACCTTACTACTGCTCTACATTCTCATGAGTTCCAATGACATTGACCTCCTTGCTGTTCCTCATACATTATACTACAATATTCCAACTCAGTACATTTTTACTGTTCTACATGCTGTTCTATATGCCTGCAATTTTGTTCCTCCTCTTCTCTACCTCCTGGCTTCCCTGCTATCCTTAAAGTCCCAACCAAAATCTCACTGTCTAAAAGAAACTTCTCCTGACCCACTTTAAGGATAGTGACTTCCCTTTTAGATAATTTCCAATTTATCCTGTATAGATCTTGTTCACACGTTGTTTGTATATTGTCTCATGTATTAGACTGAGAGCTCCTTGAGGGAGGAGCTTTATCTTTGCCATTCTTGTTATTACCAGACTCAGCACAGTGCCTTTCACATAATAGATCTATAACAAATGCTGACTGACTTACCTTGGTAGAGACAGAATCTACAACACAGCAGCTGATTGCAGTGTCAGTGAGCAGAGTGGAATCTTGTGTTCTTTTTATTTTTCAGTCAGTTGTGTGATGATTAAAAATATGTCCTTCCATGAAATCGTGCTTGGAAAACCTGTTCTGTCAGATATATTCATTGAGGATATTAATGGATTCATAAAATTCATAGATAGACTATTCTCATCTAGATGTTTTTGTAGATAGAAAAGTAGGCTGATAGTTATCGATGTACACTCAGGCACTTTTTTTTTGGTAAAAATAAGGTCCAAGATTTTTTTCTTGGCCTTTGGCATCTTTCTCTCCTTCATATGTCTTAGAGATCAACCTCTCAATGCACTGAAAACTGCATCTCCCACACAGACCTTCGTTTACTCAAGCTGCTTTTCCTGTCTTTGTTTTCTTGAGTACCATATTTTCCTCAAGAAGATCTGGAGTTATGATATCAGATTCCAAATGAGGCAGCTCTAATAGAGAAGAGTTTCTTGAAATCTTTATAGATCTTTTGCATCTTTAAAAAAAAAGTATTTTAGACTCAAACGCCAAAACACAAATACAGAGTAGAGAAAAGAAACAAAAACATACCATAAACTTAAACATTGGAACTACAGTACAAAGTTAAAAAGAAAAAAAAAAAGCATATTGTGTGCGTAGCAGAACATAAGAGAAGATTCTAAATATGTAACAATAAGTTTTCATTTCAAGAAAGCCTATATAGATAAATGATACTTGCACTGAGAATTGTCAATCTTTTCTTTGCTTCCTTGTGAATTTTCTTTTGTTCTATGCTGGGCACTTTTTTACTTTGTTCTTTTTTCCCCTCTCCCCACCCTCCAGAAGGCTACAATAAAGTTTAGATATGTTTCTTTATAGCTATTAATATAGATGTATGTACACATATACATATATACATACATATATAGACATATAATTTCCCACACTTATTCTACTCCTGATCTTTGTTTTTAGTTTGTGCGTATCTCCTGCTTCCTATCCCTCCTGCTTCCTCTACCCACTACATTGCCCTCCTGTTGCTTGCCTACCCTCCTCCAAAGATCCCTTCCCTATCCTCCCATTCCCATAAATCTAAACACACTTCTATACCCACCTTTTACCTGTTTCCTTCTGCTCTGCTCTAAAGATCCCTCCCTTGTCCTCTCCTCCCTCCCTATACCCCTACCATTTTATTTCTTCTGAATTTAGAAGACTTTTATATTCTTCTAAGTTTAGATGCACCCCCCCCCACACACACATGTATAGTTCCCTCTTAAACCTATTCCTGATGAAAGTAGGTTACCAAAACTACCAGCCTTCCTCTCCCAGCTAGTTCTTCTGTATTGATTCTTCCTCTTGCATCTCATTTTATAAAATAATTCCCCTTTCTAGCTGTTCCTAAATGGTTTTACTTTTAAAATTCGTATCATACTCAAGTTTACCCCAGTCTTTCTAATATCTTTTTTTTTTTTTTTGCTTTTTGGAGGGCAGTTGGGATTAAGTGACTTGCCCAAGGTTACATGGCTAGTTTTTGTGTTAAGTGTCTGATGCTGGATTTGAACTCAGGTCCTCCTTACTCCGGGGCTGGTGCTCTATTCACTGTGTCACCTACCCACCCCCTACACCACCTAGATGCCCCCGTTGCCCAGTCTTTCTTATTAGCTACCCAATTATTAATAAGAATCATAGACATACATTTTACATATCTTACTATCTCTGTATCTGTCTATCTGTCTATTAAACAGTCTGTCCTTATGGATCCCTTATAATCAGTCTTTGGTATGTACTTTATATTTCTCTTCCTTCCTGTATGTCAAATCTTCTACTGAGTTCAGGATTTTTTTTTTTTAACAAATTCTTGAAAATTGGAGAGTTTATCAAATGTCCATTTTTTCCCTTTGGGATAATACTTAACATTGCAGGGTATAATATTTTCAGCTGGAGCCCCAGTTCTTTTGCTCTTTGATATATTATGTTCCAAGGCCTGCAGTCCTTTAGTATCTCTGGTGCTAGGTCTTGTATGAGTCTAGTTGTGGCGGCACCATATTTAAATTGTTTTAATCTTGATGCTTTCATTATTTTATTCTCAAGCTGGGGGGCTTTAGAATTTGACCATGATATTTCTATGAGTTTTCCTCATAGGATCTCTTCCAAATGGTCATTGATAGATTTTTTTCTATTTCTATTTTCCCCCCTTCTTCGATACTTCAGGACAATTTTCTTCAATTATTTCTTGTATTATTGTATTAAGATTCTTTTTTTTTCTCTTAACTTTCAGTTAGTCTGATTATTTTTCTATTTTCTCTTCTTGATCTATTCTCCTAATCTTTTGTTTTTCTTATAAGATGTTTCACTTTTTTGATATTTTTCCATTATTTATATTTTGTTTAATTATTTCTTGATCTCTTATAATTTCACTGGTTTCACTTTGCCCAATTCTAATTTTTAAGGTGTCATTTTCTTCCTTAAGATTCTGGATTTCCTTTTCTCATTGGTTGACTTTCCTTTCACAACCTTCTTGTTTTTCTTGGATTATTCTTTTTTTTAAAAAAGTTTTTCCTCCATCTCTGTCATTTGATTTTTAAAGTCTTTTTAAAGATCTATGAATGCTCTTTGGACAAGTGACTATTTGACATTATTCTTTGGGGGTTTCTTTACTTCAATATCGTCCTCTGAAGATGAACCCCAGTCATCACTATTCTCATAATAGCTTTCTATGGTTATATTCTTTCTCTTTTACCTGTGCATTTTTTGTGATAGTAGCTTAATTTTTGTAATCACCTCTAGCCGTGGAGTATGGGAAATGGTGCCCCTTGCCCCAAACCTTTAGTTTTTCTCTCTAGCCTGGAATCAAAGCCAAACCTCCAACCTCCTGTAAGTGTTCACAGCCAGGGGCTTTCTGCCCCACTGCTTCTGCACTCACAGGGTGTGTGCTGGTTTCTTCTCACCTTCTCCCTCTCTCACAGCACAGTTGGATCTGGTTCCAGGTCAACAGAGGCTCAAACACCCAACTCCCCTAACTATCGTGAGGGTAAAAGTTCCTGTGGCTGGGATGGAGGCAGCCTCTCAAACCAACAAACCCCAAGGCTTGCTGCTTGTTAAAATGGAACCTAGCCTGAAGGTGTTTACTCTTCACAGTATCAAATCTTGTTCTGAGATTTTTCTTCAGATCTTCTCAAATTGTTCCAGGATGATCCTGGTTGTGCCCCTGTTCTTATTTATCTCCACCTGCACTTTGTTCACCCTACAGAGCTATTTTAACTCTTTTGTGGGGGACAGTCTTGAGAGCTTGGAACTTTCTGACCTACTCCACTCCTCTCCAAAAAAAAATCCCGCCCCCTTTTAACCAAGTTTGCCCACCTAATGATTTTACTTAATTAGAGCTTGTGGCAAGATAACTTTAAACTTGTTCTTTCTTCTACTGCTTCTTATTGTTTTACTAGGTCATAATTGCTCGTAATCTTCTATTATCCTTTTTTGAAGATTTCATAAATGATTTAGTGAAAAATGCTATTTTCTCCACTGTGATATGTAGTTAAGTGAATCAGTAGAACTTGTTCATCAGTATAAGATTTGACAAACCACCATAAATGAAGAATGAATTAAGCCCAGAGTTTAACAACAGAAGTGATGAATAGAGGGGTTTGAATTGCTTTTGGGAAACTGAAAAACTCTTTAATGACCCTCAGCCTTCTCTCTGAAATTGAGGCATGTCATCTTAATACCAATATTTTCTAGTGTTTGTTATTTGATTGTGAGTGATGGAACACAGGAATCTCCAAAGAACTGATGGTGATGATCACCCAAAGTTAGTCAACCAGTAAACATTTATTAAGCTTCTACAATGTAATAGGCAGAGAGCAATGGAAAGGACAAACAATATTATGTGGCTTTCCTTGATATAAGATGTCTGTTGTAAGCCATTGCTTTCAAACAGGAATGTATGTAATCTTGAGGATTTTTTTTCTATAGTTATTATTGGCAAATAAATTAGAAGAGAAAGGGCCATAGCATCTCAGTTATAGGATAAATGATGCCAATAGAAACAAAAAAAATATTGGGTCCCATACTAGTTCGGGGCACCAGAAAGCCCTTAATAATTCATAGAAGCATAAGCCTCTAACAGGTATAAGCTATGTATCAGTTTTTTTTAGAAGAATTAAATCATTTTGTCATTCTTTCCCTCATGCCTCAAATTTTGTTATAGCAACAAAGAACTTTGCTTATGATTACAGTTCATTTTTTCTTACCTCTCACTTCCCAAATTCAACACAATAAGATCAAATTCACCTGTTTTTTTCTCTCACTGTTCTCCCTCTTCACTTTTTTTACTCTAAGACTTCATTCAGTACTTCATTGGATTGATGATCTCATTGATAAGGGTGTTCCTTCTGTTGGTATGGATCACAATCTTTCCAGACTTCAACCTGTACAATTATTAGCTACGTTTTCCAGCATATCTTGTTTAAAAAATCATCCTGGTGTTTAAAAAGATAAACATTATCTTTTAATTTTTTTTTTTACATTTAGTGGCTATTCCAAGCTAGTCTCTTTTGATTAATTATGGATCTCATTGAGGGTTCCTGTATTGCTTCTACTAATTGTTTTAAGCAGCAAAATATCATCTTGGGAGAATCCTTTTAGAAGAAGGATCCTTAACTTAGTGTCCAATGATAAATTTTCGTGGACTTGTCAACGTAGGAAAAAATCGCAACTTTATATTCACTAACCTCTCACTGAATATTAGAATTTCCTCCAGTTATTTTGAAACATTTTCATAAGTGGCCCACAGATTTCATTAGATTGCCAAAGGAATCTAACACACACACACACACACACACACACACACACACACACACACACACACACACACACACACACTCCCTGATTTAGGCCTTATACAAGACATTCTTCATGACAGTGTTGAAAGAAAACCTTTGTCAAGTATACATTTTCCATTTTTTTGCCTTGTTTGACACAAATAATCAAAAGATCATTGAATAAAGTGATCTTCATACATTTATCAAATTATTGTGTATGACATTAACATATACAAGAGGGAGTCCTTGTTGGATGAGAGTCTTTAAGGTTGCTTTTTGCTCAGTTGAGTCAAATGCTTTTTTGGTAATCATTAAATAATAAACATTACTGGGACCTTGTGCTCCTTTTACGTTTTGTGGTCTGTATAATAGAAAATAATTTATGGAACCTTGTCTTTTTCCTTCTGTTTTAATTAATGTTACCTTCTTTAGCTACATAAAATTTGAGCTTGTCTTAGTTTTTAGGGCTTTGTACCGTTACATACTTTTCTTCTTTGTTTCTCCAAAATCTTAAAATGTTACCTTCCTTTTTCAAAAATAAAAGAATTATCAATCTTATTTCTGAGTTTTTCTTAAAACTTTTCTATGATGCTTTTGGAAAACTTTTTAGAGTCTCTTAAATTTTTACCGTATTTAAAAACAAAAACAGACATGGTAGTCCTTATATAATAGTAGAAATAGTTTTAGTGTTTATTGCTTTGAATGAATCCCATTGTCCATTTCTATCTCTTGATAATCCAATGGCATTGTTAATACTTAAAACAAATCATTCTCAGCAATATGAAAATGATAAATTCTGTGAACATTTTGTATAAATTTCCTTTAAATTTATAATTCATGAGTTTGTGACTTTTTAGTAAAAAGAAAGAAAATGTTAAAAAATAATCATACTACTGTAGTTTATTGATTTTATTATCAAATGACATCAAATTCTGGTATCAGTATCTTCATTTAAATATTACTGAAATTTTTAATAAGAGACTATGTAGAATATTCTTTTAGCTACTATGTGTCAGGTTTCATAGATGAAATTTTGGGGCCTGATGTTAATCAAGTTGAAAGACCACAAGTGCCTGAAATGTATTGTGTATTATACATTGTGTGTGTATGTGTGTGTGTGTGTGTGTGTGTGTGTGTGTGTGTGTGTGTGTGTGTGTGTGTTTGCCAGTATTAGCAATCTGCTTTTGTACTTTGACATCCAGGATTTCCCTGGTGAATTTTGTCACAGAAAAAAGAGAATCATCAATATCGCAGTTAAACTTGACTTTCAAAGCTAATAGTATCTCATTTGGGGACTCAAATTTAATAAATTTTCTTTGATTCTGGGTGAGTTTTTAAACATCAAACAATGAATTGGCCAGGGTGCAGTAAAATATTTAGATCTATTGACTGTGGTTCAGAAGGGTAGAAGGAAAAACACTAGTGGTTTGATGTTGATAAATTCTTAGTACCTTAATCCACATTAATGTTTTCTCTTATCTATGTGCATATTGGTGACAAAAAAGCCAGAGAAGGGGATGTTCATATAAAATCTAAAACTTAAATGAGATATATTTGTAAATTATCACTTTTTGTGTGTTACATTCAATAAGTTTAACAGAACTGTCCATATTGGTGGAAGGCTCCGGAGAATGTTTGTTCCAGGCAAGTATATATTCTGAGCCTAGTACATGGTGTTATGTGTATTTGTGCCATACCATTATAAAAATTGTATTATAGTGTATATGGTTGGAAGCCACAGGTATTGACAAAAACCTTTCATGTTAACCTGGTTGAAATATGTGGATCTCTATTCCAGTAGACTAACACCGAGAATTAAAGAACTCAGTGTGTGTGTGTGTGTGTGTGTGTGTGTGTGTGTGTGATGAAATACTATGGACATTCGTGTGAGATATGTATGATTTATGTAGTTCATCTGTGTAATCAGCAATATTTTCTGCAGTTTTACAAGGAACCTAAGCAGGAGGAAATATACAATTTTTAAAATGATTATATCATTCCTATTAAAAATGAATGGTAGTATATTCAAACTTGTACAAATAGAAAGTGTAACAAGGTATTTTTCTGTGGTAATAGGCTTTTAAAAATAATTTATATTGTCTTCCTACTCAGTATTTAACTATTTCATCAGGTGCATTTCTTTATCGTTTCAAAATTTATATAATATATGCAACTTTATATGTTAATATATATTATCAAAGAGATAAATTATTATAATTTCTCTACCAGCATAAAATATTTCTTAAATGTATATATTTGAAAGGGGAAATGTACTTTAAATGTGAAAACTATATTAATTAAATTATGACTATAAATGGAAACTCAGGCATCTTAAGTAAAAGTAATGTCATCAGCGAATAAAATTATAAGCCAGTTTGGGAGTTAAAAGCTAAAATATTTAGTATGTTTGCTTTTCTGAGCATTTTACTCAATTTCTGTGGTTCTCATTGCATGTTATTTTGTTATTAAAGCAATTTCCCATTTCTCCAGAAGGTGGCAGTGTGATACCAACTGCCTGTAGTTGCATTATTGGCCAGAGAAACAGTGTCTCTGTTGTGTGTTTTTACATATGTCTTTGGAATACTTAAAATCAAACTACATAGATTTGGTACAATTACTACTGGTTTTCTCCCTGGTTTATATCACTCAGAAAGTGTGACTAAGTTGATTACCGTGTATTAAATTGTATCTTGATAAAAATTGTCTAGTATCTTCATTTACTAGGGGAACTGGTAGTGAAAGCTTACTCTGGGTTTATTTTTGGAAGATCTTTTTCTTTTGTTTTGAGCGTACTTGCATTTATACTTGGACTTATACTATAATGAAATTTTACTTTCCAAAGAGCAGCAACTCTGAATTATTTTGTCAGTATCCCAGATAGATTACATATTCTATTAAGAAAAGTAGCAATTAAGGAATATGCCTTTGTTATATTTATTTTTATTTTTTTTCTGCCATTGATTCTTTGTGTCTTTTTTTAAGGTGTGTTGTTTTTTTTGAAGGTTAGACTGTTGAAAAAATAATTTGAAACCACTTGATCAGAAGAGCTCCAAGTGACTCCCCCTCCTTGTCTCCTCCGTGGTTGCCCCCCCCCTCACTTGAGGCAGAAGGAAGATGCTTTTTCTTCTTAACATTCTCCCCCAGCACTCTGAATTAGAGATTTATTTGCAACGAAAAATCAATTAGTCCTAAATTTATTCATGGATTTCAGGTCCAACGATCAATGCAAGTCCACTCAGTGGGCTCAGGGGGACCCAGTTCATCCCAGTTAATGTGTCTGAAGGGGAATTACCATTGATGCTGTTTTTTTCCCTTTAGGTCAGAGATCAGATCTCACTGTCACGGACTGCGGCAAGCAGGAATGACTTCACCCTGCAGCTACCCAAACTGCACCTGGAGACCCTTGCATTGGAGGGGCTGAAGGGCGGGCCAGAGGTTGTAGCATGCCAGGTTAGCGTCTAAATAACCTTGTTTGATACAAAGATGTGTAGAAAAATAAATTGCACTAAATGGAGAGGATGCAAGCTTCAAAGTGTTGTGGTCAGCAAGTTAAAGGAAAAGCAAACTAATTTCCTCCTATCTATATAGTACATTTCAGAAATAATTGAAGTCTCATTTGAAAATTGGCCTGTTAAATAATTTGAGGATGTATTTTTTACCAAAGAAAACATTCTAAATGTATTATAACTGAAAATCATCATTGAGAGATCATTTGTATCTGAGCAAGACAAAACAATGAGACATTATCTCCTAGTTTGTTTCAGTCTATTCATTAAAAAAAAAAAGATTAGTCTTAAATTATTAGGAAACACATGCCTAGAAATTTAAAAATGCTAAATCAAAAATATCTTGCATCAATATTGATTTAACTTAAATTATAATTATTTCTTGTTAATAAAGACATTTTTCCTTCCAACCATAACAAATTTTAAAAACTACTGTCACAACCACAGAATGTCATTTGTTTACAAAGCCCAAGATGCATCCTAATCCCTAAAACCCCAAACAACAGAAAGAAAAATTTTTAAATGAAGAAATTATAAAACCCTTCTTTCAGATTTCTAGAAATGTGCTTGTTAAATGCAACTTTAGAGGTGTCCGTATTTTAAAATTATGTTATGCTTTAAATTATAATGATATTTTTTCTTTAGGGTAAAAAAATTTTTAAAATAATAAGTCAATACTTCTTTTATTGTATGAATTGTATTTTTATTGTATATCGTTGTATGAAAATTCTCCAAGGTCTGTGCAAACAGCAGGAAGCTACAGATTATATGGTGAATATCACTATAATTTTATTTTTTAGAATATATCTAAAAATCCTATAAAACTTTTAAGAGTCTACACCTCTAAATTGCATTTCAGTGTTTCAACAGATGTGCTTCTATTTTATTTATTTTCTATTTAAATTTTTGACACTATATGATTTTAATTGGTGTCAGAAATGAATTCCCACAAGTTTGACAGAATTTATTTTTTTCAGTTGCTCAGTTCTTAAATTTAATTTGTTATGAGAACTACCACTATTAATGTCCTACAAAGAAAAGTACTCTTTCCTTCGTAAGATATTCTGCTACTGATATAATTATAAAAATATATGTCTATATTTAAAACTGTATAATTTTACAAATAGTCATTAAGTATTTGCTAATTTGACTTTCTTATAGTCTTCTATGAATAAATATCCTGACTGTGCTTTGATTTAACAAAAAGTTAAAACATGGTACCTTCTTCTGTAGTTGCACCAGTCCTCCCCCTTCTCACCCATGTTCAAATATATGTTTCTCTCTTCTTTAGCTTTACTCTTCCTCATTCTCCACCAGCAACTTAGAAATTTGATGATGTAATTATTTATTCATCACTTACTATGTGGCCCACTGAGGGAGAGGGTCTTTGTGTATCTCCAAACCTACCTCAACTGTGTTTACTCTTTCAGAAACATGAAGCATCGAACATACTCTTCAAGCCCCTACTAGCACATACAGATGCTTCATAATTCTTCCCTCTTAATCCCCAATCCCACCTCTGACCTCTTGGCTCAGTCCTAGTTTCTTCATAGGGTCAAATTCCTATACAATAATCCAGTTTCCAGGGAATCTGTATGTTTTTTAAGATTAAGCTCCCCCTGTAAATAAGCAGGGGAGACAAATAGGAAGGCTTGTGATCATAATCCCATTAAAATATATTTTAAAAACCCTACATGCCCAAGATGTTTTTATTCTATGTAAACAATAACTTTTAAAAATATTATTGTTAGAACTTTTGAATGCTGTCTAACTTAATTATTGAAAAACAACTTTTTTAGTAAGTGTACCTTTCTCTTTCCATACTATTACAGGTCAGAAATTGGATAGGACATTTCCTAGAAAGGCAGGATCATAAAATTTAGAACTAGAAGGAAAATCAGAGAGATTTTGGTCCATTCTGTGGTTACTGAAACAGAAGCCCCACAGGAAGGGTGTTGTGACATGCCCAGAGTTACATAGCTAGTAAATAACATGGCTAAAATTCTGATTCTTGGACCACATTCAGTACTCCTTTTACTATGTGCTTCTCTGGATTGGTGATTGCATAAGTGACAATTGCCAATAACCAAAACTTTTATTTCACTTCTAAAATGGTTGTACTTGGGAAAGCATAGAATTTGAGACTTTGAGTTTTATAGATTATAAGAGGAAAACCCCAAGGTTCTTGGCTTGGGCATCCTTATGAAGCCCTAATTTAAGTAGCAATTCAAAGTACCACCTACTTTAGTGCTTTGTGAGTTTTTTAGGATTTGAATTTCTCTACATCTCAACCTCTAGATATATCTTCTTATACGTAGTAGTTTAGAATTATATTCCAGTCAACATCACACTTTTGTGATAAAATTGTTTATTTTACTGTTAGGTAGCTTGTAATACACTTTGGGAAAAAAAAACACTAAGTAATTGTGTAAAGCATTAGTATTATGAAAGACAAGTTCAGACATCCATGCTGGATGATAAGGGTAAAACATTATAAATTCATGAAGTAATTTTGTTCTCCCACTTATGAAATGATATTGATGCATCTGTGTATGATATTGTAGGCCACAGTTTAGTTCTGTAGACAAATCAGATGCAGAATAATTCTCCTTGAATCAAGCAATCACTCAAACATATGAATATTATTGAACATTCCCCATTTCCATTTTTTTATACACAGAATAATTCTATAGGTAGTATAACCCTTCTCTGAAACTGTTATCTGACTATATTTTGGAAAAATGGGCTGTCCCAAGAACATGTTGATGCGGAAGGAGCAATATCTGGCTACTGTGGAAGGCTGTACTAATGGTGCACAACATTTCTTTTAATTCAAGCAGTCCTGACTTGAGGTTGAAGGTCCAGGAAATATGCTGTTGGTTATGTTCTCTAAAGAAGAAAACCTATATTCCTGGCATATTTCTGGACAGAAGGGAAATTATTGGATATTATTTAAGGGGGATGGGAATGAATGATTAACTCATTCCTTATCTTTGTCTAGATGAGGTCATACATAATATGTGCTACATTGGAAAAATAGAATGTAGCTGACCCCTTTGATTTTAGGAGGCTATAGTGGATGCACTGAAGTACAGTAACTTGATTTTCTCATTTCTAAGAGTTTTTCTTGCAGCCTGTTTGTTTTGTATATTTGAGAGTATTTGATTTGAGTTCTTCGCCTCCACATTTTTTCCATTTGATTCCCCCTTTGTTTCCTCAAAGGCTTTAAATCAGAACTGTTTTGATCAAGAAGAGCATAGCTTATCCCCCTCTTGAAGCTGCCATGTCACTTGATGTGTCAATCAAAGTATGTCTCCTGTGACACAATCTTTGCTAGGGGCTCCAGATGCTGCCTTTGCTGCAGTCAAAGCTCCTACAGGCATAGAAGCAAAATCTTAGCCAGACCTTGATCTCCCAAATATCAGCACCCAAGGCTGCCACGAGGTACTGGGCTACAGTACTTTAAAAGAAGAAAACCCCAAATTGTAAAAAAAAAATGACACTAGTTTAACAACCTCAGTTGGGAAGTTGTTGATAAAAATAATTGCATTATAAATATCATCAATTCACTTTTTGTAATACTTTCCAGCCTACAAAGTCAAGGATTAAATGTATAGAAAGTCATATTTAAACATCTCCTTCTCCATTGAAAACAAAGATAATTCTAGTTGCCCACTGTAGTGTGCACTGATCTTATCTCATTCATTCACCCCAATACAGAAATAATGGTGAGTATAGGGATTAAACCTATGACATTGACATCCATATACTCATGTTCTAACCAGTTGAGATAACCAGATAAAATGGCTGGCTTGGAAAGCCGGTATTGCGTAAACTATACCTGGTCTCAGTGAGAGTTTCATGTACTTTGAGTTTCAGTACTTTGACTCATTTCACTTAAAAAGAACAACAACAACAACAGCAACAAAAAAAACCTCTTGCAAAACGCATAAAGATTAGCCCGGCATTCTACAATCCACCTTTGTAGATGCTGTGTTCTATTCTGTAAATGTACAGTTATAAACTATTAAAAAGTAAGTATTCATTGTGAAGTTATTTATTTAAGAACATTAAAAAAACCAAATTATTTACCCTAGAGATAATAGTTCTTGCAATTAATACTAACTTACCCTATAGTTAAAGAGTTTTTATTTGGTATGGTTTTTAGATATGTGTAATACAACTGACTGTTGGAATTCATCACTTTCTTGAAATAGCCAAATTCCCATAGGCATAGGATTTTTTTTCCTTTTTCTATTATATTTAGGTAGTTTGAATCATAAATATATGGCAAAATGGGTTCAAAATAAGTCATCCAAGTATGGAAAAATGATGTCCTATATGTAGCCTCCCAAGCATTATTATATTTACTAAGAATTTTACATGTTGTTATACTATTTGATAAAATAATCTTTGAAAATATTTACATGAAGGTCCTTTAAACTTTTTTTTTGCATATTTTGAAACCTAAGAGATTGTGAGCAATTTTACTCAAATATTTGAACAATTTAGCAATTTTGATTCTAATTTGTATGATACTAGTAATATCATTTATATGATAATAAACAATTACTTATTATCATTAAGTAATAATGTATTCTACTTAAGTGGGTTTTCAGGTAACTAAAGCTTACCCATTTAATTAAGTTTTAAAAATATAAATCATTTTTTATCAAAACTTTATAAAATGTATTATATATTTCCTCATTTAAACAGAATATGAATATATTTTTAACTCATGGTGGCTCAGGGATATTATTATAAATATCACTTATTGCACTTTACATACCCTCAAGAGCTACTATAGTGTAAATATTGTTTTGCCCCTGTGAAGTTTGTAGTCCTATATCACTATTTATTACACATTTTCTTTCTGTTGCCTTATGTATTTTCCCCCCTGGACCTTGGTACTTTTAGTCTGTAGCCCTAATTTTGCTTTCAGTTTTCTGTGTTAGGACCTGCAAGTCATTCTTCCTCTCTTTATAATCCCACTGTCTGGGACTTTTATAATAGCTGATTGCTATTGCCAGTTCTTTTCCTCTCATGACAGTGCTCATGGTTTGTATTGTACATTTTTGAGGTTTCTGGAGGCCTTATTTTCATTACCATTTTAGTGGGTCATTACTTTAAAATATGTTAGAGTAATGATCAATAATTCTAGTTTTGTGATACTCTTAGGCCTCTCCAATTATTTTGAGGAATGCAATTTTTAAAACAGTGTATAATGTCTGGCATTTTTAGAAGTGGGGAAGGCAGATGTCTTAAGAAGTCAAAGAAATAATGAGAGAGCCCTTCAGAGGATGGAAGTCACTTGTAGTGAGGACTTATTTATTTTTCCCAGTGGCAATGAAATCAATTAGCTTGATGAAGCTATAGTTCATCCCCAAATAAATCCTTGGTGGTTGGTTGACACCATGCCATTCTTTGTCTCATTAAAATGCTTGACAGCTTCAACCTAAGAATACTAGATTGAATTTAAAGAGGCTTGGGTTCTAGACCCAGATCTGCCATATGTAACATGTGTGTTCCATGTAGAAAATGCTTTCTTTAGCCATTGAACAGCAGGAAATGCCGGTATTATGACTAGGTGATTCCCTTGGGACAAGTCACAAGCTCACGACCTTAGAGAATCTTTCAGTGGGAAGAAAAGAGAAATTTTTTACCCTATCATGGTTTTGGAGGCCAAAGTTTTAGAAAAGAAGGATGGAAAAGCATGGGAAAGACATGAAGACAGGCCTGCTAGTGTTCCAGGGGTTGTCATTTAGAAAAGCAGTATTTGACTTGTTCTGCCTAGCCTGAAGGGCAGAATGAGCAGCAAGGGGTAGAAATTCAGAGGAGCATATTGAAACTGGCTATAAAAAGAAACTTCAGCTCCCCAGTGGGATGGATGAGGTTGCTTCTTCATCAGGAGGTCTTTATGGAGAGGCTGGTGGTCCCCTTGGCAGCAGTATGGTCAGGGGGCTTTGTGATCAGGACAATATAGACCTGATGGTCTCTTCTTGATTTTTAGATACTGTGATTAATTAACAACATAATCTTGGTCAAATAAATCTCTTTACCTCCCTCCGCCTTAATTTTTTCATCTGGTAACAAGGGATGGGAATAGATAATATTTATAGTCTCTTTCAGTTCTAAGGCCTTATGGTTAATATTTCTGCAGGCCATGAGGCATGCCCACAAGACATACTAATGCTTGGTATTTCATATGGTTAAAGCACAATTAGAGTATTAATTTCATGACAATAAGTTAATATTTGTTTCCATTAGCACTAGGAGAATAAATACCTTTGCTAAAAAGCTCAGAGAGAGTGAAAGAGGTAGTATATGTGTAGGTATAAGGCTTATATATATTAGATTTTATAATATGGACTTTGTGACCCTGGGCAAGACATGCAATCCCTCATGACTCCAGGCAATTTCAAGTTGCAGAGAAGGTGCCAATTTATACTGGTAGAGGAAGTTTCCTCATGTGGGAGTTCTTTTTTTTTTTTTAATTTTAAATTTATTTATTTATTTTTAGTTTTCAACATTCATTTCCACAAGATTTTGAGTTATAATTTTTCTCCCTGTCTTTCCCCTACACCCTACCCCAAAATAGTGAGCCAACTGAATACACCTTTCCCCAATCTGTTCTCTCTTATATCCTTCCCCATAACCCCCCTAACTTTCTAGTAGGGCAAAATGGATTTCTGTACTCCTCACGTGGCAGTTCTTGATGATATTGAGGCCCAGTCCTTGTCCTTCCTTATCCCATGTTGTAAGTTACATTTGAGAGACTAGTGGGGAGTGCTTTTAAGTTGATGAAACTCTTCAAAAGAGATCAGATGATATGGGAGAACAAGAAAAATAAGTCTTTTTAAAAGCTTTTGCCATGTTTTTGAGGAATCCTCTAGTTTCTCCCTCTTACTCAGGTAAAAAGTTTGAAAATATTATTCCCTCCTAGAAGAAGCTGATGTCAGTGGTTTGACCTAATACCAGATAAAACCCAATATGAATTCTTTCAAACTACTTATCACAACAGGACCTTTGACAAAGTAGGTAAAAGAACTTTTGTAAATTTGCCAAAAAATTTGACCTTGTTATGCTGTGGTTTTTTTTGGTGGTGTTCAGTTGTTTCAGTCGTGTTCAATTCTTTGTGACCCCATTTGGGGTTTTCTTGGCAAAGATACTGGGGTGGTTTGCCATTTCTATCTCCAGGTCCTTTTATAAATACATGTGTACAAACAGGATTAAATGGCTTGCCCAGGGTCACACAGCTAGTGAGAGTCTGAAGCCAGATTTGAATTCAGGTCTTCATGACTCCAGGCCCAATTCTCTATCCATTTTGCCACCTAGTTGCCCAGACCTGGCTGTAGGATCCTTAGACTTTTTGGACATAAACAATATAGGTAACTGGTCCACTGGATACTTGATTCGAGTAGCCCACTTTTTTTTAAACTGTATTCTTTTCTCAGGAAATACTAATATATATTACTCTCAGTTTTCCCATTTGTACGTGTGCATGTGAAGGTTGTTTGCAAAATATAAGTTTCCTTACTTTATTTAACATCAAGCTAAAATTTTAAAAGAATTTTTCTTGATGTACAAGTAAATCAGATTTCAGGGAAGTTGACCAACACTGATCTGTGATTACAGTCACTAAAAATTACATAAAATACTAGTGGCGATGACTTTCTGTCTTTGTATTAGAAAAGGAGCAGCATGAAAAAGATAAAAGTGATTCCACTATTTACCATTTTTACTGAACATGGCTGCTTTAACTTAATGATTCCTATTTCCTATCCCTCCTTCCTCCTAAATCGTGTTTTACTGTCTTATTTGCTTTCCCAAGCTTAAATATTTCTATACTTTAAGGATCTATAATTATGTTTGTGTGGATATTTTTGTTTTATGATGGAGAGCACAGTTCTCAGTAAATACTTTAATAGATGGTTTCACAAATTATTTTAGCCAGAATAAAAAAAAATCATCATTTCGTATCCAGGAGTTTGATGACGAATCTCTCCAAATTTAGCAAGGCTTGTCCTCATACAATAAAGTTATATACAGTCCATCAAGGTGCTTTGTAGGAGACCCACCATAGTTTGTGTTCACTGGACTAGCTTTCAAGAAAAGGGTAGGAATAAATGTGTTCTGTTCTTTACTCTGTCAATCCTTCGATTATTTTGTCTAGGAAAGGACCTAAAGTTAACAAGTTAAGGAATAGATGCCTGTTATCTTGGGACCTGGATCGTGTTTGAGATTTGGGGTAAGGAGAGAGAACATAGCTCAGAACTAGTGTGCAACTCAGACCTCAGAAATGCTACTGAGGTCAGAAACAGCGAGAAATACATTGCTGAGGTTTATTCTATTCTTTAAATTTTATTTTTTGTTTTCCTTGTTTTGTTTTGCTAAAAAATTTATTTGTTGTGTTTCATTTGAGGAATTACATTTACGCAGCTAGGTGGCTCCGTGGATAGAATGCTGGACCTGAAGTTAGGAAGACTCATCTTCCTGAATTCAGATCTGGTCTTGTACACTTATGAGCTGTAGAGCAAATCACTTAACCATTTTTGCCTCAGTTTCCTCATCTGTAAAATGAGCTGGAGAAGAAAATGCTAAACTCATATCTTTGCCAAGAGAACCCCAAATGGGGCCATGAGGAGTTGGACAGTACTGAAAAACTACTGAACAACAAAAACAAGAAATACTTGCTCAGTCAAGAAAATTTTTGATAGCTTTAGAGTTTCAGCAAAGTTCAGTATATAGTTAAGGTGGTTTATATCCCCCTACACATGATAGGTACTAGATATACAGAGTGATTCAGTTATATGCCTACTTCCTTTATTTTTTTTTTACCTTGTATTGTCACTTTATTCACACTATTCAATATCTCTGTGCACAAGCTTCCATCTCCATGAGATGGTGACAGTTTTTTCTGTTCGTGAAATGTTTGAGCTACACTTAGGTAAAAAGTCTTACAGAAGTATGGAGCTTGATTATTGTTATAACTTTCAGCACTATGAATAGAAGAGCTATTGAATGATATGAATAAGAATTGTCACTACAGTATTAACAGCCAAAAATGTATATCCAAAGCTTAACCTTTTAATAGAACTTTTAGATCCTATGATTTAAAAAAAGTAAGTAAAATTTGACTAGGATTACCTTTTTATTTTTATAATTAAGAAATCGAATACTGAGAGCTCTCTCTGTAAGCAGAATTATAAAGTATTTAGAGATTGTTGGTTTTTTGTTGTTGTTGTTGATTTTTTTCTCCCAAAAGACAATATTTGATAGGTTGCCTAGGTGAAGACCTGGAAAAGGAAGGGTTATCTGCAAATTGAGAGAGTTTATTATGGCTTAGCGATTTGCTGATTGATTTCATTTGCTGTCAGTTAAAGCTCTCTTAATGTCAGTTTTCTTTGCATAATGCCTTGAAATAAAGACTGATGAAGTTCTTCAGATTGATGCCGCTTACATAAACTGACCCTGATTTGCCCTATTCTACATGACAATTTAAATGACAGCAGTTAGAGGGGAAATATAGCAATGAATATGCAACTCAAGGACTAAGGAAGATTCAATAAATCTTTCAAAACCTAAATCTTGGTATAAAAACAATCTCTTTTATTTTGTAGTTGTCCAAAATTTTACTAAACAGACTGTCATTGCTCCTAAGCGTCTGTATTCTTGAAGTAAAGAAAGGACAACATAAAAATTAGCATAATCATAGATACAGTGTACTAATATATTAGAAATATACGTGTTATACGACATATGACACACATATGACATGCTATATAGATACACCTAAACCATGTACACATATACACTTATATAATTATATAAGTACATGTATATTATATATAATGATATGTACATATGCACATGTATCTATATTATACATTAAATGTACATATATCCCCTTATTATTTAAACATACAGTTTTGTATGTAGGACTTTTGTATGTAGGACTATGTAGTTTTGTATGTAAGACCACATTGGTCTTCTTTTTCTAGCCACTGACTTTCTTCAGACTCTTTATAATATTCCCCTTTTCTCCCTTTTTAGTTTTCTTGTGTTTTTTCTTCAGTATTTTTTGGGGTCTCCTTTAGCAAGCTGTTGACTCATTTATCATGATTTTCTTGCATCACTCTCATTTCTTTTCCCAATTTTTCTTCTACTTCTCTTACTTGATTTTCAAAATCTTTTTTTCACCTTCCATGGCCTGTGACCAATTCATATTTTTCTTGGAAGCTTTTGATGCAGGAGTTTTGACTTTGTTGTCTTCATCTGGTTGTATGTTTTGTTCTTCTTTGTCATCAAAGAAAGATTCTATAGTCTGGTGTTTTTTCCTCTCTTCACTCATTTTCCCAGACAATTACTTGACTTTTGAGCTCTTTGCCAAGGTAAGACTCTGCTTTCAGAGTGGAAAGTGCTCTGTCCTAGATTTCTGGGGTTTTGCTCAGTTGTTGTCAGAGCTACTTCTAGGCACCTACCTCAGAACTGTGAGAAGGACTCCCTCTCCACGGCTGCCACAAGCTCTGCCATGCCAGTGATCCTCCTCACCCCAAGACCTCCACCAAAGACTGTGACCCAGATCCAAGTACGGCAAAGCAAGAGAATCCTGGCTCAGTGCCAGCCAAGAGATCCGTGCAATTGCCCTCTGATCATTTGCTTGATCCCTCCACCATCTGTGGGCCTGGAGTTCCAGAAGCAGCTGCAGCTGCTGCTGCTGGGCTGTGACTGGACCTTGTTCTTTTCTTACCCATGTCCAACAGACTTTCCCCACCGTCCTTTTACTTTGTCTTTGGTGTTTGTGGGTTGAGAAGTCTGAAAACTTCCATAGCTGCCAGTGATTCAGTCCCTTGAGGTCTGCTCTGGCCCGGTCTGTGCTGGTGGGGCACTTGTGAGACTGTGCTCCATTTCTAGCCCAGTGCAGTAGACTTCCTGTCAGCCTCCCAGGCTGTCTTCAGGTAGAGATGTGTTTAATTCTGTCATTTTGTGGTCTGTAGCTCTAAAATTTGTTTAGAGTAATTTTTTACAGGTACTTGGAGGTGATTGGGGGACAAGCTCAAGCAAGTTCCTGCTTTCACTCTGTCATCTTGATTCTGACCTCTCTCCCCACCTCCCCCAGTCTTCTTATGTTTTATGCCCCTCCAAGCAATTTGTGGTACAGCAGTAGAGGCCTGCTTTCTATTCCTGTCACATGATATTCTACCTATCATTTCTTTGCCTTTGTTGGTAGTCCGCTATGCTTAAAATCTTATTTCTTCTTGCTTCTACCTCTTGATGTCCCTGGCATCTTTCAAGATTCAGCTTACAACAACTCCAACAACAGCTTAAAACAACGACTCATGATGGAGAGAGCTGTCCATATGCAGAGAAAGAACTACAGAATCTGAATGCAGATTGAAGCAAACTACTTGCTCTCTCTCTTTTTTGTTTTGTTTTGCTCCTTCTTCCTCATTGTTAATTCCATTGATTATAGTTCTTCTTTACAACTTGACTAATGTTCGATATGAACCTATATTGGATTGCTTGCTGCCATGGCGAGGAGAGAGGAGGAGAGGGAAGGGGAGAAAATTTGGAACTTAAGGGATTGTGGAACTGAATGTTGTAAACTGAAAGTAAATAAATGAATTTTTAAAAAGTTTCAGCTCACAAACCACTTTCTATAGAAAACCGTTAGTCACTTGAACCTTCTCCTCTAAAGTTGACTGTTTAAATCCATATGTATCTTGGATGTTCATGATTCCTCACAAGTTGTGTCCCACATTAGAATTGCAAGCTCATTGAAGACATAAATTATTTTCATCTTTTTCCCTTTCTTTGTATCCCTAGCACTTAGCACTGTGTCTGGCACATTACAGGCACTTAATAATGTTTTTTAAATTTATTGGTTAACTTAGTAGCAATTTTTCATTCATTGCTCAAAATTCTTATTTAACTGGATTCATAAATAGCAACTTATTCGAGGATTAACTGCAGATACAACTTCCTGAAAGATTTATCAAATTATATCCCAGTGTCCTGAGCTTATGGAGCTTCCTAAAGATTAAGATGTCTTCCAAAGTAACCTAACTTGTACCCAGAAAAGAGAATGGGAATCAGGGAATTTTATTTTCTTATATTGGTGCTCTGGGACAGTTTTTTACTGAGAGGTATATTTTAATAGGTATATTCCCAAAAGTTCATAAAAAAAAAGTATACAAGAAAATACCCAGATGTGGAAAGAGACTGTCTTTTGCATGTGGCTAGTATGAGGGAAAATTCTGCACAGGTCTAAATGGGGTCCATGACACATGAAAATAAGACAGCTATGATTACTATATTTGTACTTAGGAAATAGAACATTTTAATTTACATTTATCTGGTAATGTTGCTTACTTCTATAATCTAAATTCTAAGTTAAGAGAAATTTTTTTTTCTTTTTGGAGGATGGAAGGCAGGGCAATTGGGGTTAACTGACTTGCCCAAGGTCAAGTGTTTAAGTAAGTGTCTGAGGCTGGATTTGAACTCGGGTCCTTCTGACTCCAGGACCAGTGTGCTATTCATTGTGCCACCTAGCTGCCCTGGAAAATTGTTTTTTAAAGCACTTAGATCCATATAGAAAAGTTATCATTTACTAATTAAACTATGTAATTTCATATAAATAGGTAAAACAAATAATTGAAATACAAAATACTGAGAGGGTGGAGCCAAGATGGTGGAGTAGAAGCACAAACTTGGTGTGGGCTCCAGCTCCAAACAATTCCAATACCCGTAAAAAAAATACCTCAAAACAAATTTTAAAGAGACAGAACTGACAAAGTGACAGAGAGAAACAAATCTCTTGTTGAAGACAGCCGGCAGGCCAACAGGAAAGGTCTATCACAGCACACTGGGAGCCAAGCACAGTCCCACAGGAGCTGTGCATTTCCAGCCACAGGGAGGCCACAACCAGCAGCAGCCAGAGCAGACTTCAGGAGAGTGAATAACCAGGAGCTGTGCAGCTTCCAGACTTTTCAACTCACAAACACCAAAGTAAAAGGTCGGCGCGAACTCTGTTGGAACAGGAGGGAACAGAAAAACCTGGTCCGGCTGCTGCCCCCTAGGGCAAGGAGCAGGTGGAGGCATGGCGGCTTCACCGCATGGCTGCCTCAGGAGCTCATGGCCTGCAGGTTGTAGGGGGACCAAGCAACCATTCAGAGGGTAATTGCTATAGCTTTAACCTCTTTGGATCTGTATCACTGTCTTGGGTGTGGTCTTGGAGTGTGTGACCAGTGAGCCAAAGCTTGTAGGGGCTGTAGAGATGGCACCCTCCTAATAGCTCCAAAAACCCCAGTGAACTGGTACAAAGCTCTCTGTGCTTTGTTCTACCATGGCAAAGAGCTCAAGGGTCAAGTAATTAGCTGGCAATATGAGCAAGCACAGGGAGCACAAACAGATGATAGAATCCTTTTTTGGGGACAAAAAGGATCAAGGCATGGAGTGGGAGGAAGACAGTGAAGTCAGAACTCCTGCATCAGAAGCCTCCAAGAAAAATCTGAACTGGTTATAGGCCATAGAGGAGCTCAAGATGGATTTTGAAAATCAAGTAAGAGAAGTAAAGGAAAAATTCGGAAGAGAAATGGGAATGATGCAGGAAAATCATGAAAAGCAAGTCAACAGCCTGCTAAAGGAGACCCAAAAATACACTGAAAAAAGTAACACCTTAAAAAATAGACTAACTCAAATGGCAAAAGAGGCCCAAAAACCCCATGAGGGGAAGAATGCCTTAAAAAGCTGAATTTGCCAGATGGAAGAGAAATTTCAAAAATTCACTGAAGGGAATAACTCCTCCAAAATTAGATTGGAGCAATTGGAAGCTAATGACTTTATGAGAAATCAAGATACTATTAAACAGATCCAAACAAATGAAAAAATAGAAGGCAGTGTGAAATATCTCATTGGAAAAACCACTGGCCTGGAAAATAGACCCAGGAGAGATAATTTAAAAATTATTGGAGTACCTGAAAACCATGATCAAAAAAAGAACCTCACCATCTTTCAAAAAATTATCAAGTGAAATTTCTCTGATATTCTAGAACCAGAGGGCAAAGTAGAAATTGAAAGAATTCACAGATCCCCTCTTGAAAAAGATCCCAAAAAGAAAATTCCTAGGAATATTATAGCCAAATTCTAGAGTTCCCAGGTCAAGGAGAAAAATACTGCAAGCAGTCAAGGAGAAACAACTTGAGTGTTGTGGAAACACAATCAGGATAACACAAGATCTAGCAGATTCTACAGTAAGGGATTGAAGGGCTTGGACTATGATATTCCAGAGGTCAAAGGAGCCAGGACTAAAATCAAGAAATACAAAATATTTCTATGATATATGAGTGAATTGTGCTTTCATATTAAACAAAAAGCATTAACTGCAGAATGATGTTATATTTTATTATTCTAAAGTTTGTTAACTATCAGAGACTTAAATATTTAAAGTTTAAATTTATCCACTTCTAAATAGAGAGGGAGAAGTACCCTCTGCATAAAGTTGCCCTTGACAGATGCTATTGCACAATAATTTTGTTTATACATTATAAAAAAAAGTCCTCCTAGGGAAGTTTCTGAGAGCCAGTATAATGCCAGTTGCCTGATCACCTTTTTGTTATATTGTTCCTATTAAACTTTCTGCTCCTCTATAATAGTGTTTTGAAGAACATTGTCTCAGAGGAATTGGTCCTATTTAGGTTATGTTTATATGTGAGAATATACTTACATACTTAAACCTCTATGAAAAGTGAAAGGTATTTTCCTTGGGATATCTTTGTTGAGAAATGGCTAAGTTCTTGATACCAAATGTTTAATAAACAGAAAAAATTATAACTATCAACCTCTTGAAAGAGTTTAATTGATTGCTCAACAAAGAACTGTAAGTTGAAAGTTTGGTTTTACATTAGGGGTTCTTTTTCTAAAATTAAATTTTATTTTCAGCTAGCAAAAATTTACCTTTTCTTGCTCACAGTTAAGTAAGGAAAAAAATAAAACTGTTACACACATGTATAGTCAGTCAAAACAAATTTCCTCATTGGCCATATTTTTTTAAAAAAGTCATTTTGGGGTGACTAGGTGGTCCAGTGAATAGAGCACTGGCCCTGGAGTCAGGAGGATGTGAGTTCAAATCCAGCCTCAGGCACGTGACATATACTAACCGTGTGACCTTGGGCAAGTCACTTAACTGCAATTGCCCTGCCCTCCCCCCTCCAAAAAGCAAAAAAAAAAAGTCATTTTTGCCCTCTATATTAAGAAGTGCATAGTATGTTTAATAATTAGTCCTCTGGAATTTGGTCAGTCATTATGCTGATCCGAGTTACTAAGTCCTTCAATGTTGTTTTACTTTACAATTTTGTTGTCATTGTATAAATTGTTCTCCCAGTTCTGCTGATTATACTAAGTTTCATCAGAAACCATTATAGCACAATAGCATTCCATTACATTTATATGCCATAACCCAATTGATGCATACCTGCCCTCAGTTTCCAATTCTTTGCCACCAAAAAGAGCTAGAAATATTTTTTCATTGTTGTAAAGTTACTTGCTAAGAATAATCTGTCCCTTAATTTGCTCTCTAATTTGCTCTTCTTCCTTTTCCCCTTTCCCATTTATTTCCTTGTTGAGTGAACTGTGTTTCCATACTCAACTCTGTGTGTGTACTCTTTCCTTCTTTTATCAGTTCAGATAAGAGTAAAGTTCAAATGTCAATGACTCTTATATTTGTATAGATATCTATTTGTACACCTCAATAATATGAGATAATTTTCTCTAACCTTCTCTCCCTTCTCCACTCTGGTATATTCCCTTTCCCTTCCCATTTTGTTCTTCTTTTAATATCATCAAGGCAATAGAACTACTCTCAGATCTATCTAATTAGATTCCCTCTCTGATCCCTAATGATAATAGGGTTCAGAGGGAACACTAGTATCATCCGTCCGTGTTAGAATGCTTAGTCCCTTATTATTGTTCTGTCGTGTTTTTACTCTTGTATGTTTCTCTTGACTCCTGTGTTTGTACTTCAAAGTTCTATGTAGCATTAGTGTTTTCATCATGAATGTTTGGAAATCCTCTACTTCATTAAAGGTTCCTTTTCCTCTTTAAGATTATATACAGTTTCATGAGGTAAGTTGTTCTTGGCTTTAATGGTACTTTCTTTGCCTTATGGAGTATTATATTTCAAGCTCCCTGCTCCTTTATAATGGTGAATGCCAAGTTGTATGTGAGCTTGACTGTGTTTCCTTTGTACTTGAATTCTTGTATTTTTGACTGCTTGCGATATTTTTTCTTTGACCTGAAAGCTCTGGATTTTGGGCATAACATTGCTGGGAATTTCCATTTTGAGGTCTCTTTCAGGTGGTGACTGCAGAATTCTTTCTATTTTTCACTTTGCTCTATTGTTCTAAGAGGCCTGGGCAATTTTCTTTTAACATTTCTTGAAATGTGATATGTAGACTCTTTTAAATCCTGGTTTTTAGGTGATTCCGTGATTTTAATTTTTTTTCTCAGTCTGTTTTCCAGGTCATTTGTTTTTACTATGAGATACTTTCTGCCCTGCTATGTGCAGTTTGGTTTTCTTTGCCTAATTATAGTGTAGAAGCGAGTTTGATGTGTTTAACTGCCTTACTCCCACATAAGGGGTTTTGCTAAATGAGATGAGAATGCTAGCAGGAAAAAAAATGGAAAAGAAAAGGGAACTGTGGAATAAAGAATTAGAATGGCTATTAACAGATTGGCAAAAAAATCCTTTGCTCAGGTAACAAAATCCCTAAAAATTAGAGTGGACCAAATAGATGACAGTGACAAAACAAAATAAGGTATAAACTCATCATATAAGTACTAGTTTTATTATTTTAATAAGTTTTTAATCAGTCTTTTCTTTTTTATGTCACCCATTTCCCTTATTCTTTTCCCTTTCCCATCCCAGAGAGTGATCACATATAGCCAGTAAAATACAAAACAGTAGAAAAAATCAGCATCTCTAATAAAATACATGAAAATATGTGCATTGTGCAACATTTATGGACTTTTGCAAAGAGATTGGATGAGAGCGTCTTCTTATTTCTCTTCTTTCAAGTCATGTTTGTTCTTCATAATTTTGCAACATTCACTTTTGATATGTGTGTGTGTGTGTGTGTGGTTGTTGTTTCTGTTTATATTGTTGGAGTAATTGTGTGTATTATTTTCTTGGTTATCCTTCACTCTGCATCAATTCATGTAGATCTTTTCATATTTCTCTATGTTCCCCACATTCATAATTTCTTTCAGCACATTAATATTTAATTATACTCATATACCCCAATTTATTTAGACATCTCCCAATTGAGGAAAATCTACTTTATTTCCAATTCTTTGCTATCACAAAAAGTTGCTATAAATATTTTTTATTTATATAGGGACTTTATTTGTATCAATGATCTCCTTAAGGTATTAGCCTTAAAATGAAATCTCTGAATCAAAGAGTACATATAGCCTTTTTCATTTCTTTTTTTAAATGCCAAATTTCTTTCCAAAATGATTGCACCAATTCATAGTTCCTTTAAAATGTGCCAGTGTGCCTTATTTTTCTTCCCGCATTCCCTCCAACATTAACTATCTCCCTCTTTTGCCATCTTTGCCAGTTTGCCAGGTTTTAATGTACTTTTCCTTTATTTTTGCAGATTCAGAGGATTCTTTCATGTTATAAGTTTATCGTTCTTATTTTGAAAATTGTTCATATTCTTTGGCCACTTACTTATCTACTGGGGAAGGGAGCTCTTATCAGAGAAGTTTGTTACAAAGATTTTTTTTACCTTTTACTTGTTTCCCCTCTTTTCCTAGGTACATTAATTTTGTCAGTGTAGAAACTTCTCAGTTTCATGTAATTGAAGTTTTATCTATTGTAATTTACTCCTATTTGGTTAAGAATACATCTCTGCTCATAGTTAAGGGAGGTATATATTTACTTCTCTAATTATTTTATAGGATGTACTTTAAAAATATTGAGATCACATGTCTATTTAGAATGTATTGTGGAATATAGCAAAAGCTATTGGCCTATACCTGATTTCTGCTACACTGCTTTCTAGGATTCTCAGCATGTTTTTTTTTTAATCATATAGGAATTCTTTCCTGAATAATTTGTTTTCTGATGTATCTGAAATTAGATTATTATGTTCCATTGTTTCTGATTCTCCTTTGTCTATTCTGTTCCATTAATCTACGTCTCTATTTTTTTAGAGTATACCAGATGGTTTTTATGACTTCTGTTTTCTAATATAGTGCAAGGTCTAGAAGTGCTATTCCCCTTTATCCTCATTCATTTTCATTATTTCCCATGATAGTCCAGCTCTTTTGTTTTTCTAAATGAATTTTATAATTTTTTCTCAAGTTGTATAAAGTATCTTTGAGGATATCCGAGAGCCAAGATGGTAGAGTAAGCAGTAAATCACTGTAATGCTCCCATATTCACCTCCAAACCACCATAAAATAGAGCCCCAAAACAAATACTGAAACAGCAGAACCAGCAAAAAGATAGGGTGAAACAATCTTTTATCCCAAGAAACTTGGAAGATTGTCAAGAAAGTCTGTCTCACTCATACAAAAGGGGAACATAGTCCAGGACCGGAAGTATGACAGCAAGCCAGTAGCAAGCCCTACCTCAGCAAAACAGCAATAGATCCTGAGCCCTAGTGTGGTGGAGCAGGTAAACTCCAACATTAGGACCCCCACCATGTGCCTCAGCATAGCAAGGGGAGTGGGCATATTGCAAATCTGAGACCTGCACATGCTTCAGCATAGCCCTGGCCAAACAGGTAGATGTCAACTCTATGGATGCCTAAGCAAATAGGCAGCCACCAGTACTGGCCACCACCAAGTGCTTCAGTGTAGCTCAGAGCAAACAGGCTGCCTTCACTGGCCAGACCTGCAGGTGCCTCAGAGTAGTCTGGGGCAATGAAGAAATACCTTCCCAACCTCAGCATGCACCAAACACCACTAAGACCCTGGCTCAGCACCATAAAAGCTGCCAGACCCTTATGGCCTCCAGCAGTGCCAGCCACTCTTCCACCCCATCCCCTCAGTATAGCACCAGACATGCGGGTCCTCCTTGGGCCTTAGTGCAACATCAGTGCAGCAACAGGTAAACAGCCAGAGCTTGTAGCCTCTGACACAAGAAGCCTGAGATTGTGCTCCTGCCATCTCGGGAGCAGAACTCAAATTCAAAAGAAAGGAAGGAGGCCAAAAAAGATGATCAAAAAACAACAAAAAAATAATCTGATGATAGAGAATTATTAGGGTGACAGGGAAGATCTAAGACACAAACTCAGAAAAAGACAAAACTAATAAAACAACCTATGGGAAAACTAGGAAGTGATCTCAAGCCTAGAATGAACTCATGGAAGAGCTCAAAAATAAGAGGTAGAAAAAAATTGGAAAAAGAAATGAAAATTATGCAAGGGAATTATGAAAAAGAAAACAACTGCTTAAAACGTGGAATTGGTCAAATGGAAAATGAGATACAAAAATCCACTGAACAAAACAACTCCTTTAAAAATACAGTTGGCTGAATGGAAAAGGAGGTACAAAAGCTAACTGAAGAAAACAGTTCCTTAAAAGATAGAATTGGGAAAATGGAAGCTAATAACTCTATGAGACATCATGAATCAATCACACAAATTCCAAAGGAAGAAAATGTAAAATACCTCATTGGAAAAATTACTGACCTGGAATAGAACCAAGAGAGACAGTGTCAGAAATCAGTGTACATACCTGAAAGCCATAATCCTGATATCATGGAACCAGAGGCCAAAGTAAGCATTGAAAAAAATATACTGATCACTTCAAGAAAGAACTCCCAGTATAAAAACTCCAAGGAACATTCTAGTCAAATTACAGAACTATCAGGACAAGGAGAAAATACTGCAAATGGCCAGAAAGAAACAATTCACATATCAGGTTGCCACAATCAGGAATACACAAGGCTTAAGCTGCAATATTAAAAGATTGGATATCATGGAACATGATATACTGGAAGGCAAAGGAGCTAGGACTACAACCAAGAATCACCTACCTGGTGAAATTAAGTGTAGTACTTAAGGGAAAAAATTCATTCAATGAAACAGAAGAATTTCAAGCTTATATAAGGAGATCAGAATGGAACAAAAATTTTGATCTCTAATATGAAGACCCAAGAGAAACCTAAAAAGGTAAAAGAAAACATGAAAGAGTCAATGGAACTGGACTGTTTATATCCCTACCTGGGAAGATGATACTTATAATTCTTTAAAAGTGTGCCCTAATAGTACAATAAAAAGGAATATAAATGGAGGGTATGTGGGTATAAGATGAATCTGAAGGAATGACATAAAAAAAAGAGGAGTATACTGAGTACAGAAGGAAGGGAGAGATAGAATGGGAAGGGGCATGGAAAACCTATTACAGTGGATGGAAAGATGGCAAGGTGGATGATGGGTATTGCTTGAATCTTACTCTTGTCAGTATAGGCTCACAGTGGGAATAACACATGCAGTCAGTTGAATATAGGAATCTAACGTACCTGACAGGGATGTAGGAGGCAAGGAGATTAAATACAAGTGGGGGAACTGACAGAAGGGAGGGGAGATCAGGGGAGGTGATAGACAGAAGCAAAACACTGGTGAGGAGGGAAAGAGTGAAAGAAGAGAGGACAAACAAGAGGAAAATAGGATAGAGGGAAATACACAGTAATCATAACTGTGAATGTGAATGGGATGAACTCTCTCATAAAATGGAAGCAGATAGCAGAGTGGGTCAACAAACAAAATCCTACAATATGTTGTTTATAAGAAACACACTTGGAGCAGAGAAACACACATACAGAGTGAAGGCAAAGGACTGTAGTAGAATCTATTCACCTTAAATAAAAACAAAGCAGAGTTAGCAATTCTTATCTCAGAAAAAGCAAAAGGAAAAATAAATCTAATCAAAAGAGGAAAGGAAAGGAAACTATGTGTTGCTAAAAGGCACCATAGATAGTGAAGTAATATCAATACTAAACATATATGCATCAAGTGGTATAGCATTCAAATTCTTAAAGGAGAAGTTAAGTGAGTTATAGGTTTATAGACCAAATGAGAGATAGAGAGCATTATGAAATATAAAGTAGATAATTTTATTATATTAAATTTAAAAGATTTTGCACAAACAAAACCAAGGCAACCAATATTAAAAAGAAAGTAGAAAGCTGGGAAAAAAATCTTTATAGCAGTGTCTCTTATAAAAGCTTCATTTCTCAAATAAAGAGAGAATTAAGTCAAATTTATAAGAATGTGAGCCATTCCACAGTAGATAAATGGTCAAAGGATATGAACAGGCAGTTTTCAGATAAAGAAATTAAAGCTATCAATAGGCATATAAAAAATACTCTAAATCACTTTTGATTAGAAAAAACTTGCATTAAAAAAGGAATCATAAAAAAGGGAAAGGACCTGCATGTGCAAAAATATTCATAGCAGCCCTTTCCATGGTGGCAAAATATTGGAAATTGAGGGGATCCCCATCAGCTGGAGAATCACTGAGCAAGCTGGGGTATATGAATGTAATGGAATACTATTAAGCAATAAGAAATGATGAACAGGTGGATTTCAGAAAAAACCTGGAAAGACTTGTATGACCTGATGGAAAGTGAAGTGAGCAGAACCAAGGGACATTCTATACAGTATCAGCAACATTGTGTGATGATCAGCTGTGAATGACTCAACTCTTCTCAACAGTACAAAGATCCAAGACAAGTACAAAGGATTCATGAAGGAAAGTACTATCCATATCCAGATTAGGAATTGATTGATTCTGAATGCAAATTGAAGCATACTTTTTTCATTGTATTCTTTTTTGTGGTTTTTTTCCCTTTTGATATGTTTCTTCTTTCACAACTCTAACTAATATGGAAATGTTTTACATGATAGCACTTGTATAACCTATATCAAATTGCCAGCATTTTGAAGATGGAGAGAGGGTGAAAAATTTGGAACTCAAAATTTTGTAAAAATGCATGTTAAAAATTGTTTTGACATGCAATTTGGAAAAAAATTAAATACTATTAAAATATCTTTGACAATCTGATTGAAAAATATAAACTTATTTTGGTAGTATTAATATATTGGCATAGTCCAGCCCTGAGCACTGACTATTCCTCAAGGTATTGAAGTTGTTATTTATTTCTTTAAGGAACACTTTGTGATTGAATCTGTACAAATCTTTTGTATTCTTTAAGTAGATTCATCCCCCAAATAATTTATGCATTTTGTAATTATTTGGAATGGGATTTCCCTTTCTATTATTACCTCCTGGATTTTGTTATTATTAAATAGAAATGTAATTGCTTTTTGTAGCTTGCACCTTTGCTGAAGATATTAATGGTCTTTTTTAGTATCTTTTGGAGAAGGAAATGGCAAGGCACTCCAATATCTCTGCCGAGAAAACTCAAAATGGAGTCACAAAGAGTCGAACATGACTGAAAAAGACTGAATGAAAACTTCATATCTTTGATGATTCCCTAGGATTTTCCAAGTAAACCATTAGAATGAAAAAGTAAGGAGATAAGTGCATATACATATATGTGTATATTTATGTGCATATATATCATCTTTACCTATCTTTATACCTTTAATTTCTTTGCTGTTATTTCTAAAACTATATCAAATAGCAGTGGGGAGTATTACCATCTTTGCTTTACTCATATTTATTTGAAAAGCTTCTAGTATATTCTCGTTGCATACGATGTTTTTGGTTTTAGATAGATGATTTCTATGGTTTAAAAGAAAAGTGACTGCTTTTTTAATGGCTGGAGTTTTTAAGACCACAATATCCCTCTTTAAATGTACATTGAGAGCACAAGTCACAATTTGTGTACTCCATATGAATGAAAGTCCTGTGTGATATCTTGTCTTTTGCCCCATTCAGATTTATGGCTGAAAATAGAATATGAAAGATGCTTTACCCTACCTCGTTTTTCTTCCCCCCTAGTCATCATTTGAATTTTTTCTCACTGGGTAAGTTTATGTAGGCATTGTAGATGTTTGGAGAAGCCAGATTGTCCTGACATCTAGACAATTTCCTTAATCAAAAACCAAAACAAGACAAAACAAAACAATTATCAGGTCACTTGACAGCTCAGTGATATTGGCATCATTTGACTGCAGTTAGACTCATGTCTCAATCCATTCCATTATAATACTTTAGCTTTTGTGCAAACTCACTTTATTTTGGAACCATTCTAATGGAGGTTCATTCCAACCACAGATGTCTTGTTTGGGGGATTGGTTATATCTTTTCAACCCAGTAGAATTGACTAAGGGTATAGTGTTCTATTTTTTGGTTAATAGATGGTAAGTGTGAAAGTTCGTGTAATTTATGTGGAAAGATTGGTAAAAGATTAATTAGTACCTGCTTATATATTTATGATTAGTGGTAAGATTTATAGGATTGTATCCTTAGAATTGGAGAGGACCTTGGAGCTCATTTCATCTAGTGCCCTCATTTTACAGATAAAAAAAATGAAGTCTAGAGAGTGATTTACCAAGATCACAAAGGTATTAAGTGGTAAATCCTGAATATGAATGTCCTCTGATTCCAAACTTAGGACACTTTTCCTATTCCAGACTCCTATTCAGATATACTCAGTTAACACATACAAGCTGAACATTTATATTCCCTTTAGATATGTCACAAGAGGCTTAAGTTTTTGATGTGATACAAGTGTCATATTCTCTTCTTGAGAAGTTAAGACATTATGCATATAGATAAGAAATAAACCTATTTAAACAAGAAAATTAAAGAGTAAACTATCATTCATTAGATAGTTGCATCTAAAGCACATGTTGCTAAAGATGGAATTTGGTATTCATGTGATTTTTTTTCAAAGTATATCTTATCTATAAATAACACTGGTTTCTGCAGTTTCTTATGAACAAATATGAAATATCTATTTCCTCTTGTTTGGGAATGGTAGCCCCCTTCCTTAGCATAAAGAGATCATTTGTAAATAAGAAGGTGGATTTTTGATGGAGATACAGCAACTTTCTGTCTTGGTATTGTGAGAGATAGTATGGAATAATGGATAGAGTACTAAACTTGGAATCAAGAAACCTGATTTTAGATCTCACTTGTCTGACTCTTTGTGACCCCATTTGGGGTTTTCTTGGCAGAGATACTGGAGTGGTTTGCCATTTCCTTCTCCAACTCATTTGACAGATGAGGAACCTGGAGCAAACGGGGTTAAGTGACTTGCCCAGGGTTGCATAGCTAATAAGTATCTTAGGCCAGGTTAGAACTCAGGAAAATGAATCCTCCTGACTTCAGGTCTTGTACTCAATCCGCTGCACCAGGGAGCTGCCCTATGTCTTACTTTAGAGTTTTACTGTTTAATCATAGACAAGTCACTTAACATTTCAGAACCTTAGTTTCCTCGTCTATAAAATTTAGGTAATTTTATTTGTATTACTCATAGGGTCTTTGAGAAGTAAGCTCTGTAAAAACTCTAAAGTGTTATATGGAGGTAAATTATTATTGATTATATATTTTTATATGTGGTTAGTAACACACTTTTTCTTGAAGAGCTCACAATTATTGAGTGGAGATAACCATTCTTATAGATATATTTGATAAATGATATCTTCTTTATTAAAAATAACTCACATAGGCATATCAATTTATGTTCATAAATGACTTTGCTTATATTAGTTTATTTGACTTGACTTAAACCATATTATCAAGTAATTTCTAAGTTAGGTCTTGTTAAACTTGACTGATAAAGAGATAACCAAATCAGTTAAGTTCTTTGTTGCCATGAGATTTCTTTCCCAAATCAACTGCTTAGCATTTCATGTTACTCTTTTTGTTACATGATATTTTTCCATGAAATTGCTTCATTTTGACCAAACATACAAAGATATACCCAAATTTAATCTCTTGTGTAAGTCTACATCTTCAAATAAATTGGCAGCTAATCAACAATATGGCATATCTTCTCAATTCTAACGTTTTAATAAATTGGCCGCATGGGTAGAGATTATAGAAATAAATGCTTAAGATAAATTCTACAGTCCACAGACACGTTATCAGATATGGATCATTGGATCATAGATTTAAAACTAGAAGAGAGCTTATAGGCATTCTAGTCTAACCAGTTCATTTTACAGAATTATCTTCACATATTATAAATAAGTGCACTTTCTGAGAAGTGGGTAAGGTTTAATACATTTTTTCACTATTCTATGTCTTTAAAAGTTGAGAATTCTGTTGTTAACAATTTGATATAATGAGGGTTTTCACATAAATGAAATACTTTTAAGACCCTTGAAAAATTTCTATTCATTATGGGTTGTATCATTTCCCCATTGAAATTCATATGTAACAATAAGAATAACAGTAATAGTATATTTTAAAGAAGAGGAGTCAGACAGGAAGCCTTCAAGTTGTATGTGACCCACAACACTTCCGAGAGTGACTCAAGTCAGATTAAAATGTAATTGGGAAATCTTTAACAAAATAAATAAAAATAAAATAACACATAGGTGATATTAATATGTTATCTTCTATGTCAATGTGTCCTGCAGGGATCCTCATGTATGGTTTAATGATCCCTCTTTCTTTTGAGTTTGACACTTGCTTTAAAGTTTACAAAGTACTTTAAATATATTATCTTATTAGTTTCATACACCAACCATGAGGGTAAGGGCCACAAGCATATTATCCCCATTGTACTTATAAGCAAACTGAGGTTCAGAAAAGTTAAGTTTCTTGCCCATAATCACATATCTAATAAATACCAGAAGCACAATATGTAAGCAGGTATTCTATGACTCTTAAGTCTAATACTCTTATCTGTGATGGCAAGCTGTAATTAAAATATAAAGTAGCAAGAAAAATGTATTCATTATTATGTTTGGCAATGACGATATTATAGAACTAAAATAGTAATAATTCACTGAAATGTGATTCACAATCAGAATTAAAATGATACACATTACTAATCACCTAATGTATAAAAGAGGATTTTTAAAAATCTGGTTTAAATATTATGAGTAGTACCTTCTTTTTGTTGTAAGGTCAAGGACAATATTTCTCATGATCCAGGTATCATATAATACGTTATATTTCACATGTAAATCTGTAACCTTTATGTACTAGATTTCACCAAAATCCATTGAAAATTTCCGAACATATACTCATCTGAAGACTTTTATTGGCTGTTTTTGTTTCAAAATGAAATATACTACAAACATAATTTTATCTCCAAGATTACAAATGATTTTGGAATCATCAAATCCAGCATCCCTTTAAAAAGCTTTATCATCCTTTGTCTTTTTGTTAATTCTGCTTCTTTTGTGCTTACCTGTCTGTTCTGTCTTCTACTTCCATTCTCATGGTCTCTGTCTTCCTTCAGGCTCTTGTTCTTCTTGACTGGGTTATTAGAACAGCCTTCCGACCCCACCCCCTTTAAATCTTTCCTTTATTCAACTGCCAACAAAATCTTTCTGGTTCTGTGTCACTCCCCTGCTCTCAAACCTTCAGTGACTTCCTACTGGATCAAATGCAAACTCTTTCAACTGATATTTAATCTAGCTCCAAAATCTGCCACCAATTTACTATTTCATCCAATTTATTTCATTTTTTTCTGACATTTACTCTAAATTAAATTCAGGGAGAACTAAGTACCTGCTGTGTACAAGGTACAGTGTTGAGGTGACAAAGACCAAGTGAAACCAGTTAAGATGGCATCATGAAAAGTCTTACTCTCTTATACAAACTGCAGAAATATATGAAAAGGACTTCAGAGAAAAGAATGGTAAATAGTAGTATTCCCTTCTACTTAATTTAGAACTCCACCAAAAGAAATTGGCAGAGGCTGAGTTTGGGTTGTACCAAGGAAGTTAGTGTTAGCCTTGGTAAATGACCCTGAGACTGCTGGCACTCTGAACACTCGGGGTGTTTGGGGAGAGGGATGGATGAGTTGCAAATAGTACTGTGTGGTGTCATCTCTGATCAATCAGTTTGAGAGGGTTAATTGTTAAATTTTCAGTGTGAGCATTTACAGCTCAGAAATCAGCAGTTTCTACAAACCAGCATTTGAGTTATTGTTTCATTGAATATCTAGACTTTAGAAAACATTAATAATGCATATTTAAATTTTAAAGTGTGTCATATACTATTTTTTTTTCTGGAGAACCTGGTTGTTAAACATTTGTCAGCACACCCCTATATTACTTAATTAACATTGCTGCAGCTCCAGAAGTATAGAAGGCTAAGGGAAGGCTAAAAAAAAATAACTGCCATTTCTGTAGTGCTTTAAGGTTCTCAAAGTGCTTTATATCCACTATCTCATTTGAACCTCACAGAACTCCTGGTTGCAAGCCAGTGCAGCAGTCTCCAGTAATCAGAGACCAAAATCACATCTTAGTATTAGCCTGTTAGTACAGAAGCAAGGTACACAGTCATTCCTCACAGCTCACTGTTCAGAGAGACAGGAGTTGGCCATGTATTCCTTGGAGCTCTAAGAACCACAGCAGGGCCAACTCATTAGTGGGTTGCCCACACTATGGTCCTTTCAGGAAGGTTGAAGCCAGTTTGATTTTTACCATCTGGCACAGCAAGGAAAGGAAATTATTCCTAATGAGGAATTGTGCAAAAAGAAGGAAATGGTAATTTAGAGGGTCCAGAACTCAGTGTGAACCAGGAGAATGAGACATAAGCCAGAAAATGAAGCATTGCTCTCAGAAAATTGATGGTAGCAGTGTCCATGCTCCACCACAGAAAGGTCAGGACTAAACTGATTATTTAACCCATCCAGGGGTACCACAATGAATAGCCTGAGCACAAAGTCACAATTTAAAAACTGAGGCTAGGAATATGAGTCAATGGAAGAAAATACCAAACGTGGTGAAAGAGGTAGGTTAAGAGAAGCTCAAGATGTAAAACTGGAAGAAAGTAATTCAAAAACAACTATAATCAGAACCTCAGGGGAAAAAAAATATGGCTTGGCTACAAAGACTACAAGAATGTCTGGAAAAAATGAAGCAGGAAATAAAATATGAAATTAGAGTTTCTAATGGGAATAAATGAAGAACAATAAGTAACTTAGAACAGGTGGTAGAAAACCCAATTAGTGAACTTCCTGAAAACAGAATGGAACAAACAGAAGTCAGTCATTCTGTGAGACTATAAGAAATATTTGAACAAAGTCAAGAGCAAGAAAAGATACAAGAAAATGTAAGATATTTAAATAATTGTAAAAATAAGCCTGTCCATATCTAGTAGAACCAGAAGACAAAATGGAAACAGAAAGATTATGTTAGGTACCTTTTGAAAGAAATTCCAAATTGAAAACACCCATAAGGTATTGTAGACAAAATCCAGAGCTTCCAAGAAAAAGAGAAAATACTACAAGACTCCAGAAAATACCAAGAAACTACAGTAAAGATGACACAGCCCAACACTATAGATTAAATTAACTGTTTTTAACTATGGTCAAAGTATCTGTCAAAAATAATAATGTAGCAAATTCTGGAAATGCAGATGTGCCAGGTCACTTTCCAGTAAGATAAAAAATAAAGCAAGATTGTATATATTACTGTATTTGATATCTAGGAATGCCAATTATGTAAATAAGAGAAGAAAATGAAATTGAGGGAGTAAGCATAGACAGAAAGGAAATGAAAATAACAGTTTTTGCAGATGGTATCATAATTGAAATTAATTGCAACAATAAAGTTCAATAAAATAATAGAATATAAAAGAAATACATACAAATAGATATTTACGTTAATAATAGCTAATATTTATATGGTGCTTCAGGGTTTACAAATTCCTTTAAATATTATTTCATTTTATCTTTACATTCACTCTGGGAGATGGATGCTATCCTTATATTGTACCCCCTTACAGATGTGGAAACTGATCCTGAGAGAAGTTAAATGACTTACCCAGGGTCCCACAGCCAGGAGCAGTGTTTGAATTCAACTCATCCTGACTTCAGATCCAGTCCTCTATCCATTGTATCACTTTGCTGCCTCTCTTTCCTGCAAACCCAGAAGGAGAGATAGAAAAGAAATTCTATTCAAAATAGCTGCAGAATGCAGAAAACAACCAGTAGTCTAGCAACCAAGGCATGCGGGAATTTTATGAATACAACTATAAAGCATTCCTTACCTAAATAGATTTGACTAATGGAAAAGATATTAATTGCTTATGGTTGGACTGTGCCAATAAAATAAAAATTACAATACCACCTAAATTAATTCCTTTAGTCTATAAACATTTAATAAGTACCTACTATGTAATAGGCACTACTAAGCATTGGAGGTACAAAGCAAGGGAAAAAACATTTTCGACACTTAAGGAATAAACGCATAGTCTAATTTGCCACACCAATTAAACTACCAAAGGATGACTTTATAGAGCTAAAAAAACATAATAAATTTTATGTGGAGTAACAAATGGTCAACAGTGTCAAGGGAAATAATGAAAAAAAGTAGGAAGAGGGCCTTCTTCTCCTCCTCCCCTCCCAAAAAAAGGAAGAAAAAAGAAAATAGTATCAATGAATCAATAAAAACATACACGGATATTCAGAAGTCGATAAGAACAAACAGGACAGTTTTGGAACTAATATGTTAAATTTGAAATATTACTTTAAAAATCAAGTGATATGTAGTGGAGAGTCATAATTTCATATATAGTTCTTTTTTATTATTTGTATGGACAGATGTTCATGCTTTTTGATGTTTTTAAAATTTGTCAAAATGAAATGAAAAAAAAAATGAATGACCAAGCATAAGCTCTTGAAGGAGGCTATATTCTACTAGGGAATTCATTTAAATGAATAAATAATTACAATATAATTTGAGGAGGAAGATAAAACTAACAGATCATAAAATGCTTCTTGCTGCACAGTTGTGTGTGTGTGTGTGTGTGTGTGTGTGTGTGTGTGTGTGTGTGTGTGTGTGTGTGTGTGTGTGTGTGTTATAGACCCCAGTATGATGAAGCTTATAGACCCCTTCTTAGGAAAAAAATCAATTGGTCACCAAGCATTTATGAAGTATTTACTTTGTATCAGATACTGTAGCAAGCACTGGGGCAGGGGTGAGTGGTGGTAGGAAGGATAACATTCTATTAGGGAGACATTATGCAAATAACTGTTATTAAACAAGGTATAGACAAGACCAATTGGAGGTAATCTTAGAAATAAAATGCTAGCATTAATGTTTTTAAATGTGTAAAATATGTAGGATTACAGAGGAAATAAATTATTCTGAAATAGTTAACATATTTTTAAAATTTGTGATATAATAATATATACAGCAATGGGCCTAATAACTATAATAATTTATAAGTAATAACATAAATGATATTTTGAAATATCCACCCCAACTGTCTTATTATATGTAAATATCTTTTCTATTTTTGACAGTTATAAATACTGCTAATATTTCTGAGGATTGTTGTCTGCATTCATAACTAAATGGGATAAGCAGTGAATAGCGTACTGGAAGTTGGGAAAACCTGAGTTCAAATGTGACCTGTGTAACTCTCAGCAACTTAATCTGTGCCTGACTCAGTTTTCTCATTTTTAAAATGAAGATAATAATAGTCCCTATCAGAGTTGTTCTTGAGAACTAAATGAAATAATTTTTGTAAAATGATTTGCAAACCTTGAAGTACTACATAAATACTAGCTGGCTGTTATCTATAGACTCCATGAACTGTGGATGAAGAACCCCTGTTGTAGAAGGTAGTAAGTGAGCTAAGAATATAAAAGATGACGGTGAAGAGTGGGTACATTTTAGACATGAAACTGGAAAATAAAATGTTTACTTTGTGGGATCAATTTGTATAGTAATAGAATATGTGAAGAGCAGTGATGTAAAATGCCTGCATAGGTGTCCTGGAGCCAGACTATTAGGAGCTCTAAATGCCAAGCTGAAGGACACAGGGGTGGGGACTTGAGGCCACATGTGGCCCTGTACATCCTCAAATACAGCCCTTTAGGTGAATCCAGACTTCACAGAACAGTTAAAGGGCTGCATTTGAGGACCTCGAGGGCCACATGGGGTCTCAATGCTACAAGTTACCCCCTTGGGTTAGTATTTTCTCTTCTTGCTAGGAGCCACCAAAGATTGTTGAGCATGGGAAATAGCCAATATCTGCTAAATAATTTTTGCAGCTTTGTGAAGGTTATATTGGAGACGTGGGAGACTGGAAGCAGGGAAACAAATTAAGAGTCTATGTTGTAGTAGCCCACCTGAACGATGAGGAGAGGCTAACCTAGGCTAGTAACTTTTTGAGTCAAGTGAAGCAAAGGGATGCAAGAGATTATGAAAGTAGATATGACAAGTCTTCACAACTGATCACAGATGGGGGCAGGGGTGAAGAAGCATTAAAGATATCTCTGAGGCTGTAAACTTTAAGTTACTAAGAGGCTGGTAGTCTCAACAGAAATGAGTAAGTCTGGATGAACAGTTTTAAGTAGAGGATAATGAGTTCTGATTTGACATGTTGAATTTGAGATGCCTGTGGGACCTTCAGGAGGAGATATCCAGAAGGCTGTTGGTAATGTAGGAGTAGAGCTCAGGAGAGGTAATGAGGAGAGGTGATAGCAAGGAGGTAAAGGGTCAAGTGGTTTTGTTTAGAAGAGTGAGTAGCATGAATTCCTTGCGTCCACCTATTTATTTATCATAAATTCTCCCCTATCTTCTGTACCTATACCTAGAATTTTCATCTTCCACATCTCTACTTGTTGAAATATTCCTCCTTCCATGCCTAGCTGTAATCAACTTTCTCATGAAGTGTGCTGATTCTTTCCCCTAAAGCAATTGCCCCTGAAAATTTTTGTATTAGATTTCTCATTTGTCCTCAATATATTCTACTATAGTTTATGTTTATTTGAATGCTTATCTTATTACCACTCACCCCACTCTTCCCATCCCCTAGGAGATTGTGAATTCCTTAAATGCCTATATGAATCTTTTTTGGCATTCTCAGCAATAGCACTAAACTTTGTCCATGGTACTCAAAAATACTCTAATGCATCTGTTACCTCATCTATGTGGATGTTTCCTCCAAAGAGGTCATAATATTTCCATGCCTGCCCATACTATGCAGCTGTTGTTATATATCCTCCCATGATTTTGCCATAGGAGTCTACTCCATATAAGAAGACTTTATTACTTTTCCCTATTAGCACATGGATACCAGTGAAGTACTTGAGATGTCTTCTATTATTCTAAACCTTAGCCAAGTGATCCGCCCATTTTCTTTGTTAATCATAGGTTTTCTTGGTAACATCCTTTGTTCTAATTCTTTGAATTCTCTTATTTATCAGACCACATAGCCTGATGACACCCACTGTGTACCTGTTCATTGCTTTTTGTAATAGTATTTCTTTTTTATTGAGAGACATTCAGTCCTGTAATACTGGAAAAATAATATTTTTAAAAGATAAGCTTCTGTTTCTGGGGGAGGTTTGGGGTCTTTAAAAGAACCTTGTAGTACCTTGAAGGCACTTTATAGCCTGCTATCCTCCCCCTGATTAATTCTGTGTCTGCTCTCTAACTTCCAATCATAATTTAGACCAGAGCGGGGAACCTGTGTCCTTGAGGCCACATGCAGTCTAGACTGTAGATGATGTAGATATTCCTTTTTTTCTTTTTAATCATGAACATAAAATTTATCAACAAACACAAACATCTCAGTATAAAAGAACAAAAAGAGGATTGAATTGTATATGAGATTGTGAATGTCTTTTATGTATAATCTTTTAAAGTGTAAATTTGGTTTCAGAAAGGAGTAACAAATTTCTTTTGTTTATTTAAAGACATTTTAATTGCACTCTTTCAGATATTTTTCAATCTGTATCACTACTCACTAACCAACTTTTCCCACCCCCTCTAACCCGAGGTACTTCTTTATAAGAAAGCATGGTTGAACAAAATATACTAAAAGGTGAAATACTGAGGTGAGAGAGGATTAGATTGAGAGGAAGTAGGGAGAGACAGAATGGGGTTGAGCATCTCATGGAAGAGACAAAGGATAATTGTTACAATAGAGGGGGAGAACAGGAAGGCAAAAGGGAAAGAGTCAACCTTACTCTCACTGAACTGGGCTTAGGGAAGAAATGACATAAATTCTAAACTGGGCATCTTGCCACATAGGAAAATAGGGGGAATGGGGATGAGAGGTAGGATGATGGAGGGGTGGGCAGGGTGGGAGGGAGGGTTGATGGAAGTGCACACTTCTATAAAGGGACAGGGACAGGGTCAGGGTACAGAATAGAATGGGGAGGGGAATAGGAAGGAGGGACATGTAATCAGTCTCTCACAATGTGCCCACTGTGGAGAGGTTCTGTGTAATTACACATGTACAGCCTGTATTTGATGGCTTGTTCTTCCAGTGGGGGTGGCTGACGAGGGAA